>VMKM01000219.1:0-476825 GCA_008360985.2 Macquaria ambigua | reverse complement strand
ACACGTGTCTGTACACACACATCTTTTTTTTCCCAAAGTCCAAAAAGTACGCACTATATGTTTCACAACTCTTGTTGGACGAATTAAAGAAAAACTGTTTTTTGAAAGGCAGCATTCCTACAGATGTCTGTGAGTTGTCAGCAGGAGACATTTGTCTTTGGTGGAACTGCTAGCTAGCTCCACCCATGGTCTTATAATACATCCATGGCTCCACCTCGACCATCTACAACAGCAAAATGCTACTTAAGCAGTGACGTACTGGTATTAGCGATCTAATAATGTCATATATACTAATATATCGCTCACAGGGACCATTTTCTGCCTTTTACTTTCGATACTTTAGGTAAATTTTGCTGATAATACTTATGTACTTTTACTTTACTCCAATGCAGGAGTCCATTGCTTAAGTAAAAGATCTGAATACTTCTTCCACCACTGACTGTTATGCAATATATCACCATGAATCAGAAAAGCTGTCTTGTTGTAGTGATTTAACTCTAATAAATCTCTTATCACTATTTCGATTAGCTTGTTGAGAGCAGAACTTACTGCATTAGATTTCTGGGTGAACATACTGGAAGAAAAAAAAAACAGCGTATCATAAGAGCAAGGAGCAGAGTCTTTGGTCCTTCCAAACTCAACATGCCTTGTAGCTGCAGTGCATTCTGGTCTGTTGAGGCTACTATGGGTAGAGAAACTGGTTTTTCTTTTTCTCTACAGTAACTGTTGCTGTGATCTGATTTAAAACATTTTGGCCTTGTTCAGACTGCCAGCCCAAATCCGTTTTTTGGCATATCCAGATTGATTTTAGAAAGTATGGACAGCAAAAAAACTCATGAAATGTGATTTTGCAAATCGGACCACATTTGGAGGTGGTTTGAAATGCGATTCCAATTGGATTGCTCAGTCCGGACGCTCAAAACGGATTTCACAGTGTCTTTTGCATCACTCGCAATGCGACACACAAGAACGACGTCAAATCCAGATTGACGGAAGTGCATCAGAGCGGCTGTATACCAAGCCCCCAGGAAGAGTGGCAGGCTTTGAAGCCAATTTGACATAGTGGCCAAACTGTGTAATTACAACTACTGGGTCCGTCACGTGATGCACACTGGCCCCAAGAGACTTTTTCCCAGACTTACATTGGGAAAGAAACGTCTGTAAATCAGCGGATAATTTTTTTTGAGGTACAACAACTAGCCAGTATGAACACTTGAATAGCCCTTATTCAAATCATTATGTCCTAAAAGTTGTAAAATGCATAAATTGCCGAATCCAGAGTTATAAAGTCACTGCCATTCATGTGAGTGAGCCTGAGAGGGAGCGGTTGGGGGGTGGAGCTAAAGGAAACATTGTAAAAGTAAAATTATAACTCTTTGTTATGAATTTTTGATCCATGGAGGTTTTATATTTGTAAAACTTTCCTCGAGCCGAGAAAGCGTTTTTAAAAATCTGTGACATCATCACAATGTAAAGTCTATGGGCTGAGCGCAAGCCCCCAGGAAGTGTGCCTTCAAATTGGCTTTGAAGCCAATTTGACATAGTGGCCAAACCGTGTAATTACAACTTCTGGGTCCGTAACATGATGCACACTGGCCCAAAAAGACTTTTTCTCATAGACTTACATTGTGAAAGAGACAATTAATCTTTTTTTTTTTTTTTTAGGTACATCAACTTCCCAGTACGAACACTTAAATAGCCCTTATTATAGAGTCACTGCTATTCATGTGAGTGAGCCCGAGACCGAGCGGTTGGGAGGCGGGGTTAAAGGAAACCCTAGTGCGCTTGCTCTATGGGCTGCACAACGCGGAACCTATGCGGACGACCCGGGTAATTTTATGCCTAGAAGTCAAACTTTTTTGGCTTCATGCGCCACTGAGCAACTTTCATAGGAACCAAGATGGCGCCTATTCAGTCCAATTGAACGGGTCCTATTCAGCCCCGTTCAATTGGACTGAGTAGGCGCAATCTTTGGTTCGGTATCCAGTTCTTATAATACATCCATGATACCAGCCCCCTCCGTTGCACCAGACAAACGCAGGAGGCTGGTATCATGGATGTATTATAAGAACTGGATACCAGACCAAAGAGTGGTGCATCGTGACTTGACAGTGCGATTGTTTGGAGGGCGAGATGATGGATCTTCATGCATTAGAAAGCAGTGTCACCAGCGTAGGTAGTTACTGACGCCTACGTCGTTACCACAGCAAACCATGCAGATACACACAAATTCGATCTAATCACTTGCAAATAACAGTGCAGACAGTCTGTCTTAAAGATCTGATTTGAGAAACAAATCTGATTTACCTGCAGTCTGAACAAAGCCTTTCACAGGTCAGCAGCAAAGTAGATCAAAGCTGAAATGATTTCAACTTGTGCGTAGGTTTGGCAGAAACAACATACAGTAGCTTAACCGATGCAAACCCCATTTTGCATCTGGTGCTACATATCAACATGAAGACTAGTCCAACCTGCCACCATCATGTTATCTTGGCAACCTTTGACTTTGAGTTTGAAGGCAGTGGAAACTGCAGTAGCAATCATGGTCATTCAATGTATTGATGATCATAGATGATCATGTCAGTTAGAACATCTGCTACAGTGACAAACAGTCAGAAACTGTGAACAAAAACTCGTTGCACCAAACAGCAACATTGTGCAGTCCAGTTTCGTGTGTGTGTGCTAAGCTAGCCATGTCCGGGCAGTCAATATCCATCACTGAGCTCTAAATGATTCCTCCTCCCGCCCACTTGTTTCACTCTGCTGACTTTACTGATTCGTCAAGAAAGCCTGAAACTCAAACACACACCCTCAGCTGAACCGAGCACAGTCTCTGCTGTGTGACAACGTTGAATAGTCATTGTTCAGCTAATGTTCTGTCTCTGTGGTTCTGGTTAATTAAGAGGCTTGTTAGACAGCTTCTTCTTGCATGTGTGCCATTCCTACTGTGGCATTGAGCAGTAATGAGATGATTAAAATAAACATTGAACTTAGTAGCTTTATTTTCTTGTTCTCAATATAAGACAGAGAATGAAATCCTTCCCATTGTTGTTACATTAACAACATAACAATTTAAGTCATTAGTACCTCTCCTCCGGCATCAAGCCTTCCTGTTTTCAAACAGCGGTGAGACAAACTCTTTCTTCAGAAATCTAAACTTGATCCTGATGCCTTTATTCATCACAAAACAATAGGATTCATTGCCTGCTCTCTACACAGAGGACTGTGTCTCCTCCTGGTGCTCCCCTTGGCCACCTAACACTGTGTGTTGTTCCCTGGAGCAACGGTGCGATGGCAGCAGGCGATGCTGTTGCCTTGGCTGCCAGTGTGACTGCTGCTGCTTCTGTTTTAGCCCCCTTGTGATCAACACAGAGCTCCCATGAAAGGGCACTAAGGTCGTTTGTCTTGGCAAGGCATTGTTTTTGAAAGTTTTTGCACTGATCAGAGACAAAAGATGTGGACAAAATGTTCTACACTTTTGTAGCGTGTAGCAGCAATATGGCGACACCCCTTAATGTTTTAATGCAGGAATATCTGTCAAGTGTCAGTGTTCCTAGTACCGATCTGCGAAGGTCATCACTCATTACATCTCCCTCCATCTCTTTGTTACCCAGCAGGCTGCAGTGAGCGAGTGGAGGTCCATACAGAGCGGAGGGGTGTGATCTACAGTCCCTCCTGGCCTCTAAACTACCCCCCTGGAGTCAACTGCAGCTGGCATATCCAGGGAGGTCAGGGAGAGGTCATTACCATCAGGTAGAACCCCTCTCACCTTCAGTATACACATGACATTTGTTTGTGGAGTAAGAACCTGAAATGATCAATGTTCTGCCCTAGTTTCCGTAACTTCGACGTGGCGGAGTCCGGAAGTTGTTTGGGAGACTGGCTTCTGCTGACTCCTTCCTGGAACGGGGAATCCAGGCTGTGTGGCTCCATGCTGCCCCCTCCCTTCATTTCCACCAGGGGGCGTGTTTGGCTCTATTTCCACTCTCAGGCCAACAGCTCCGGGCAAGCCCAGGGCTTCCGCTTCTCCTACATCAGAGGTAAGCTGGACGATTGAGGATATGGAGGTCATCTTTGGTCCAGTCCTTAACCTGAGTGAATCCAAATTCATAGTTTTAGAATGTGTTAAATATAAATAATCTGAAATTTAAATAATAAGATTGTCATTAAAGATGAAGCAAAAATGACGAGAGCAGCTTTAAAGATGGGGTAGGCCGTTTTCTTTTGGCGTCATTGGGCAAAAATGCCATATTAACCCTGCAGCATATTGTAATTCAAGTGGTCTGAGAGCAGACCCTTTACTTCAGCCCCCCCTCTTGCCTCTGTTTTCAGGGTTCAGAAAATCTAGCCCGTGACGGTAAACTTTAGCCAATCACAAGTTATTCCAGAGAGACCGTGCGTTCGTATTGGCTAAGCTACAAGAACAGATGCGCATGCACGTCCCTTCAGACGGGGAAAAACGGATTGAGTGGCGGATATCCTGCTGAAAATCCTGAAACTTGTGATAAATTTCCAACACCTCCTTTGCCTACAGCGGTGTATAGTACAAAACAGCATGTCCCAGCTCCACATGGAGCTTCGGACTCATTATGTTTGATGACATGGCGCTCGTAACCACGAGTGGCAAAGAGGCATGATGACAAACAGTGGGGAATAACTTTTGACGGGGGACCGTGGTGTGTGTGTGGTGTACTAGCCTCTCTTCCCGCTGCTGGACGGCGTTGCAGCTGCCTCTGAAGCCTGGGGCGCTCTGCTCTGCGGCCGCGTAGCGCTGGAGGGGCGTCTTTGAGAAGACAAGTAGCGGCGGGAGGGACTGCGGTCTCAGTGAGGCTCACGCCGTGGAGAGCGAGCCCTACTAGGGATGAGGTTTCGCAGGGGAACCGACTCCTTCTGCTGCCTGTCGAAGTTGTGGGTTTGGTGGGAGGGGCTTAGCAGAGTGATACGAGGCAGCAGAGAGAGATGCGGAAGGTTTTGCCTAGGAGATTTTGCCTACCCCAGCTTTAAGTGTGATGGCATGATGCCATATTTTCATACATGCAGTACATTCAGGGTGCAAACTACAGGGGAGCCAGGGAGCTCGGCTCCTCTTAATAAGACATGAGCTCCTCTGAAAACATGGTTTGTGAAATTTTGGGGGGGGGTTCTAAAATATTGACAATATGCTATTTTTGCCATGCATTTCTATTTTTCTGTATCTCCATCATCATGGATCATGTGTAAAATAAGGCTATTATTGATGTATGACTCATGCGGGTGATTTATCACTAATTCACTTTAATAAAGATACCGGCATGCATGCTATTCTTCATGTGTACATTTAAGATGGCACCTCACATTGCCATTTTAGTCTGAAGAAGAGCAGTTGTGCTCGAAACTTCACTTTGGTGTAATAAATTATGAACATTGGAGCCCTGCAGTGTGCGAGCCATTTTTTCGATTATTTTTATGCATGCTATTCTTGCCATCACCATGGAAGTGTGGCGGCGCAATATCATAAACTTCTCTCAGTATAACTCAAAGATCAGTTTAAAAAAGTGAGCTCACCCAAAGCCATGGAATAGTTGGTACACTGAATATTTATTACACTAACTAAATTATTATTCCCTCTCAGTCCCTGTTTCTAGTTATAATGGTATTTTTATTTCTGTTATGTTGCATAGAAATATGTTACCTTGTCATTAGACATTGTTTGGTCTTGGCTCTACTTAGGCTGCTTGCTCAACTCTCTTGGACGAAGGTTCATGCTGTGGCCTTGGAGCAGAGTAACACTGTCGAGGGTCACACCAATTACATTGCGTGTTATGGAGATCACCACTGGTTGTGTGTGTGTGTGTGATCTTGGAGTTTAAATTCATTCTGCTGTTGCACTCAGCTAAATGCTAACATATCAGTTTGTGTTACGTCAGAATCTTTCTGTTGAGTGTTGCAATCTGTCAATTTCTTTTCTCTGTAGGTCACCTGGGTCAGAGCAGCTGTCAGTCAGATGAGTTCCTGTGTGGGAATGGGAAGTGTCTTCCCCGCTCCTGGAAGTGCAACGGTCAGGATGAATGTGGGGATGCCACCGACGAACGCAGCTGCTCCCCCCCTCCCACTGAGGCCCAGCCTGGCCTCTGCCCCTTCGGCTCCCTCCCGTGCACCGAGGCCCAGTCCACCCGCTGTCTGCCTGCCGCCCTGCGCTGCAACGGCGCCCGTGACTGTCCTGACGGCACTGACGAGCTGGGCTGCCCTGACACCACCTGTGGCAAACGCCTGGGGAACTTCTACGGGTCCTTTGCTTCCCCAGATTTTTTCCGGGCTAACAGGAGTGCTGTGGCGGAGCTGAGGTGTTCATGGTTGCTGGACACCCAGGATCCCAAGCCCATTGTGCTGCAGCTGGACCTGCAGCTGGGGCCCAGAGACTCGCTGCATGTGTACGATGGCCTGCTGCAGCGGGCAGAGCACCTCTTACAGGTGTTGTCGTATCATAACAACAGACGCCCGGCACTGCTGGAGTCGAGTCGGGGACAGATGAGTGTTTTGTACATGGCCCAGCCTCACAGCCCTGGACATGGCTTCAATGCCACATACCAGGTACTGCAAACTGGGAAGATTGCATCCTGCTTTTAAAAAAACTTGTTCCACTGTCTCCAGATTTAAACCCTTCATTCATCTCCATCTGTCTCTCACAACTTATAGTTTAAACTTCCTTCTTTAAGCTTCTCCTTCCTCTCAATCTCTCTGTCAATACTGAATGTTTCTTTTGATTTCCTTTCACCATTTCTATCTGTCAACATTTTTCTGATTAGTATGGTTGAAAGAGAGAGAGCTGTTCTGTTGGTGCAGAAAACACAGTCAATCAAGCAGAGAACCAGTCGTCCTCATTGTCTAGACAGTGATGTATTTCTCCCCGGCCCTCCCAGGTGAAAGGTTACTGTTTTCCCGGCGAGCGTCCCTGTGGAAGTGACCAGGGCTGCTACTCTGAACGCCAACGCTGCGACGGCTACTGGCACTGCCCATCTGGCCGCGACGAGGAGGCCTGCCCGACATGCCCGGATGGGGAGTTCCCCTGCGAGGGTGGTACTGGCGTGTGCTACCCAGCCTCCGAGCGCTGCAACAACCAGAAGAGGTGCCCGGATGGGTCGGATGAGAAGAACTGCTACGACTGCCAACCTGGAAACTTCCACTGTGGGACTAACCTGTGCATCTTTGAGACGTGGCGGTGTGACGGCCAGGAGGACTGCTTAGACGGGAGCGATGAGAGGGACTGCCTGGCAGCGGTGCCTAGGAAAGTGATCACAGCCGCCCTGATCGGCAGTCTGGTCTGCAGTCTCCTGCTAGTCATCGCCCTCGGCTGTGCCCTCAAACTCCACTCCCTCAGGAGCAGAGAGTACAGGTAGGGACACACTCAAACACCTCACTCTATTTGTTTTTCCAGCATTTATCACCGGTCCCCCTTCTTACACTCACTGCATTTGCATGTGATGTACCAGTTTTTTCTTCACCCCTTTGATTTATTCCATGCTTTGTGTCTGAATAAATCTATCACCATAGCAACAAGTTTTATCTCCTAGTCCTTCTACTGTATATGTGGGTCCAAAAGCACATTGTCATACAGCCTGTCATTACATCTTATTGCTGTTGATGGTGCAGATGCCACAAACTCTGCTGAGTGTACTACTAAGAAGGTTTTTTTTTAAACTAAGAAACTAAGATGTGTGTGATTCCCAACCAGGGGTAGTTGTACCCCAGGGGGTACTTCTGCAGTTGCCAGGGAGTACCAAGCCCCCAGGAAGAGTGGCAGGCTTTGAAGCCAATTTGACATAGTGGCCAAACCGTGTAATTACAACTTCCGGGTACGTCACGTGATGCACACTGGCCCCAAGAAACTTTTTCCCATAGACTTACATTGGGAAAGAGATGTCTGTAAATCAGCGGATAATTACAACAACTAGCCAGTACAAACACTTAAATAGCCCTTATTTAAATCATTATGTCCTAAAAGTTGTAAAATGCATAAATAGCTGAATCCAGAGTTATAGAGTGACTGCCATTCATGTGAGTGAGCCTGAGACGGACCTGTTGGGAGGCGGGGCTAAAGGAAGCGCTAGTGCCCATGAGACCTAGCGGTTTGGAGGCGGGTTAAAGGAAAAGCTAGTGCGCTTGCTCTATGGGCCAAGAATGCGGAAGCTGTGTGGAAGATCCGGGTAATTTTATACCCGGGAAGTCGAACATTTTTGGCTTCATGCGCCACTGAGCAGCTTTCATAGAAATGAACGGGGCCCTGCCTCCGGCGCTGTATCCAGTTCTCTTTATACATCTATGGGGAGTACGTGGAAAGATTGCGAAGTAGCTCAACTAACAGAAATTATGATTTGATTAAAAGAATATATCCACATATTAAGCTGTAACACCTGAACACTGCCTGTTGCAATTATGTAAGAGTGCGTGAAAACTAGCTAGCAAGCGAGCACAGAAGTCTAAACAGCTAAAAGTAACGACTAAACAGTTAAAATAATTAGCTAAAAGTAATAGATAAACGGTAGAAATAGCTAAAAGTAATGGATAAATGGTTGAAATAGTTAGCTAAAAGTAATGGATAAGCGGTTGAAATAGTTAGCTAAAAGAAATGACTAAGCACTTAAAATAATTAGCTAAAAGTAATGGATAAACGGTTGAAATAGTTAGCTAAAAGTAATGGATTAACAGTAGAAATAGTTAGCTAAAAGTAATGGATAAACAGTTGAAATAGTTAGCTAAAAGTAATGGATAAACGGGAGAAATAGTTAGCTAAAAGTAATGGATTAACAGTAGAAATAGTTAGCTAAAAGTAATGGATAAACAGTTGAAATAGCTAAAAGTAATAGATAAACGGCAGAAACAGCTAAAAGTAATGGATGGTTGAAATAGTTAGCTAAAAGTAATGGATAAACAGTTGAAATAGCTAAAAATAATAGATAAACGGTAGAAACAGCTAAAAGTAATGGATAAATGGTTGAAATAGTTAGCTAAAAGTAATGGATTAACAGTAGAAATAGTTAGCTAAAAGTAATGGATAAATTGCAGTACGAATGCTGAGCAAAACAACCTAAATATTGACAATTCAATTGTATGAACAAATTATTGTAACAATATCCACTTTTATATAGTCAATAGTGTTATACATTTGGAAAATGATAGCTCTCCTTGTTCTTCTCTTTTCTCGCTCCCTTGCAGAGCTTTTGAGACTCAGATGACTCGCATGGAGGCCGAGTTTGTTCAGAGGGAGGCCCCCCCCTCGTATGGCCAGTTAATCGCCCAGGGTCTCATTCCTCCAGTGGAGGATTTCCCAGTGTACAACCCCACCCAGGTAGTGCATTCACACACAGTAATACACTCAGACAAGACTCCTTGAAGTCACTGCTCATAGCCAAGAAATAGTCAGGCACATAACCCCCTGTAAAACAGCAAATTGTTGTTTGTACACTTAGGTTTTTGGATGGATTAAACAAACGAGATAATTAGTAATTAGTGCGCTTTAGAGGTGCTGGCAGGTGGATTTTGTGACCTTTGGACAGATCCAGAGTTGCTGCTTACCCCTGTTTTCAATATTTATGCTAAGCTATGCTAACCGACGGCCTGCTGCAATTTCATATTGAATGGAGCAGATATGAGAGTGGTATTGATCTTCTCATCCAGCTCTCAGCAAGAAAGTGAACAGGCGTATTTCCCTCTCAAACTACTTTAAGTGATTAGTGAGGTTGCACTCAGTTAGTCATATTAATACATTTCCATATGTGCAATAATGCTACTACTGCATATAGTGTGAGATGTGATTATATTTAAGTGGCAAAATGGATCCTTGTAATAATCCTCTTGACATAACAGAAAAATAATTTGGTTTGGTCAAGAGGAAATTGTCTATTAGGTTTAAAGCTTTTAGCCTAAAATGAAAATGTACCAACAGCTTTAATGGAGGTCAGGATTTATCCTATGGCTGCTCTACTCTGAATGATTTTACTGTATAAACTTCAAAACTGCCTGCCCTCCCTGAACTGCAGGTTTGTTTGGAAACGGGAGTGCAAGCGCAAAAATTGGACTACCGCCTAATAGACATTGCTAACCAGCACAAAAATAGGGCCGTAAGTGGCTACTTCTTCAGGTAAAATGTACTTGACAGAAATAGAATTATAGTTTCTGTCTCTCCCCCTCCTCCAGGCCTCCGTGTTGCAGAACCTGCGGTTGGCAATGCGGAGACAGATCAGACGTCACTCGACACGACGCTCCACCTCCTCCTCCTCTCGTCGGCGTCTCGGGCATCTGTGGAGTCGCCTGTTCAACAGTGGGGGGCGAACCAGAGGCCACGCCCCCCTGCTCGACCCCCCTGGACCCACACAGATCACACTGGGGCTCCACAGCTACCGAACTGTGGGTGTGCAGGGGCCCCAGGCAAGGGCTAGGTCCGGAACTGGGCTCGGGGATGAGGTTGATGTAGTGGGTATGCCGGGCTCCTGCTGCTCAGCCACCGTGGACCTGCGGCCCTGCACGCCGGAGAGCCCTGCGTCGCCTCTCTCCTTTCAGTCAGTGGACAGTCCAGAGGAGGAGGAACTGTCACCTGTCAGCAGGGAAAGCAGCAGGACTCCACAGACTGAGGCCCTGACCCCTGTTCAGAGTGACTCTTCAGTCCACAGCGGACCCCCTCCCACTCCCCAGGAAGCCTCTGTGCCCCCGTGCCACCCCCGGGCATCTAGGAAACTGGTTCTGGAGCTTGCTGTTAACCTAAAGGGAGTTTCCTTGAGACGTTACTCCCCATTGGGGCCCTTATCCCCCATCTCACCCCCTGTTTTTCCCAGCAGCTCCCAGACATCCACAACCTACCCTCACTCCCAGGGGCTGGAGGTGACTTCACCGTCTGAGCCCTCGTCTTCTTCTGTGAAAGGAGAGGACAGCGACGGCCACTTTACTGTGGAAGTGCCAAGGAGAGAAATAAAAAGCAGGGATGAGAGGAGGAGGGAGGGCAAGAGCAGGACCTTCAGTGATGAGGGAGGAGATTCAGGGAGGGAGACAACGCCATGCTGAAGAGTTTAGGAAGATACTCTCCTTCTCCTCACTCTGTTGGGACCTGGTGTCAGCAATATCTGCTCTGCTAAAGTGTCCTTGAAATGTGTCGCCACCAGATCCAAAGGTGAGACCTTAGCCCACCACATGGAGGAGGTACAGTAAAATATAATTAGCTCGTGTCCATTCAACACTTTGAATGCATAAGAATCTGCATATGCACACAATTATGCATATGTAGTCTTTTCCTAAGATTAAGATTAAGATTATGGTCTGTGTACAGTTAATCTCTTTGTCAAACAGGAGCTTAGTGTTGACTCCCACAGTTAAATACAAACAGACGCCCCTGTTCAACCTGTTTGGATGTAAACTCATCATGAGCCTGTTCCAGAAAATCAAACTCAATTTTGGCCACCAGTACCAATACAATATTGGAAACATTCTTACAACGCCAAAGCAGCCTTTGTGTCGTTACCCAGAGCCATTGTGCACCGCTATATACTGTGAACCATAAAAGCCTATTAAGTGATCCTCTACTCTGTCTTATTCCCACTTTATTGTATGAGGTGGTGTTATTATTCTTATTGTATTGGCATTTTTAGAAGGTCATGGTTGGCTGTTGCATTAAAGGTTAAAGATGGCGATATTTTATATTTTTGTTATTGCCAATAAATCATATGAAAGGCCAAAACCAACAGTGCGCTTTTCCATCTCTCAATACTTTTTGACTTCACCCGCCTGTGTATGTACTTTTAATTTTAAAAAAAGGCTAAATCATTTCCTAAAACAACAAGGCAATGAAATTTTCGAAACGTTACTCAAACAGGAGTAAATAGTGCATTTGTTGGAGACTGTTTTCAGACGCCAATTAATACACATTTGGTCCCCTAGTGAGTATTTGCGGCAGCAGGACGGTGTATGTGGGACTGAGTCAAAATAAACTACAGTGGGCATGTTCATATTAATGAGGTAACATGTCACCCAGTGCAACAATGTTTTTGGACAACAATGGAGCTCTATGAAACAGAGGAATAAGCTTTATCAGGCTACACAGATTGTTAGGATTAATTGCATTGTTGGTGTTGGTCTTTTCATAGGATTTGTTGACAATTAGAAAAATATCAAATATCACCAGACCTACCTTTGTAATACAACTTTAAACCACAAACGTTTGAGATTTTCGGAAATACACTTATGTGCTTTCTTGCTGAGAGTTGAATGAGAAGATTGATACCACTCTTACATCTGTCCATTCAATATGAAATTGGAGCAAGCAGCCGGCTAGCTTAGCTTAGCATAAAGATTGGAAACAGGGTGAAACGGCTAGTCTAGCTCTGTCTGAAGGTAGCTTGTGAGCTTCAGTGGTGCTGGTAGGTAGGCTTTTGTTACCTTCAGACAGAGCCAGGCTAGCTGTTTCCCTCTGTGCAGTCTTTGTGCTAAGCTATGCTAACTAGCTGTAGCCTTATTTATAACGATATGAGAGTGGTATCGATCTTCTCATCTAATATCTTAGCCAAAGGGCAAATAAGCGCATTCCCCAAAAAAGTCAATCTATTCCTTTAGCACTTGTGGAGTGTCACTGACTCATGCAGCAGTTCAATCATGGCAAACCTTTGTCAGTATTTATTCATCAGAAACTGTACGTTTCCAGTGCTACTCTTTGTCTGATACTTCAGTGACCCCTTTTAAAAAACATGAAGAACTTTCTCATTATGCTTTGGAAATTGTATCAAATATATTTCAATTCAGCATTTTTAACTTGATATATCATCAGTTTTAAAAAGCCAAACTTGGATGGAAACTGAGGTAGTGAATCCAAGTATATTGCCTGTTACTCTGCTCAGACCCTCATCCTCCTCTAATCAAACCCAAACTGTCCTCTCAAGGAAGCCTTTCCTCACTTGAATGAACTTGACTTTGTATGTGTCGGCGTCTGCTCTGATTTCCATTCAGTGCCGCGAAGATTTTATGTGAATGTCCAGGAAACGTTGGGAAGAGAGGCTTCACTTCAGAATATTGATTGTTTGCTGAGTCCTCTTCATCCCAGCGGTACCTCTGCAGTAACTGCTGACGTCTGGACTGCTGGTTTATTCCACTGGAAATTCAGAATCTATGCTGTGGAATTTTCTATGACAGGATGTAAAAAACAAAGACCTCTATTTTTCCGTCTTCAATGGAGACCTGTACTAGTTCTACTTTATATTTCTCTCTCTGCCTTGACAAACGTTGAACTTGATTGAACCTGGTCGCCTGTGTCTCAGATGTTTTTTTTTTTTTATAAAGATTGTCTCTCTGAGGTATTGACACCGGTGACCCTTTACTAATCACTGTTGGACTTCTAAAGAATGTATCACTTTCATTTATTTTTTAAATCAATGAATTTCTCCCTCTTTTACTGCAGGATATTGATACTGAATAGAAAAGTCGGATAACTCATGTAGGTAGGGAGAGTATGAGAAATGAGCAGGAGCCAAATGCTGGTTGGTTTTTAGCTGCAGTGTCAGGTTTTTGTACTAAACACATGGTCTTTCTTGCTGTTTTTCCATGCTACCCTCATTTGCTTCCTTCTTATAGAAGTTATACCATAAACGGCTGCTACATGTTATGTGCCATTAGAGATGTCTCCATACCCCCTCACAAGGATATCCTGCCCAATGATCTGTTCCGATTCCTCTTCGTTTCTTTGAGATCTGGAGAAATACAAATCACTTTACTCATTCCTAGTTTGACATATTTTGTGCTTTTTTTCCCCCCTTGCACCTTGTTATTTAAGTTCAAAGCCTGTCCTCATTTGACTTAAAGTGAAATAGTGTAGCTGCTGTTTGAAAAAAAAAAAGTCACATATCTGCTGAATGTATGTCTTACTTACTTGCTTCGTAATGTACATAAGTGTGTTAAAAAATGCCTTAATGGTTTTTCTTTGCTGTTGTAAATATCATGGACAGTTTCATGGATCACAGTTGTGGTTTAGCTATACGTTTGAAGAGATTAGATTTGTCTGTGTGTCTGCACACAGGTGTATGATGTGATGTGATTGGTACAACCGACTGCTCTGGAGTTATAGTGCACTACTGCGTCAGGAATCTCTGGGATTATTATGGCAGGGGAGTTAGGGAAAAGAACATTAGTTTTTCCAATAACCTTATTCCAGTGTATTTACCCGTTTATTTAAATGATAATCTGTAAAAGTCATGGTGACATTCATGTTTTTCAGACTGCAGCCAAAAAATTATAGAGAATGATGTGGTAACATTACAATTTGAATTGCTAATGTGGTTAAGGTCATGTTTTATTATCTGTCAGCCAGGATCAAGGTTTTGGGTTTTACTGGTTTGTTTAAAGTTGTGATAAACTGCTGGGCAGGAGCCACATCAAGATCTTTTAAACTGTTTTGTCAGTGTTTTTTCTTTCCCATTGCATTTATTCACTCTAATGTTCATTATCAAACCCTTTCCAATATGCTACAATCACTGAGTAATAACTGTACTTTTAAACGGGCTAGCACACAGATAAATACACTGGATCAAGGCCATTGGAAAGTAAAGTACTACTGAACCAGGTTGTCTGATAATGGCATTCCCTCTCCTTGCTGTTGGATTTTGAAGCTTCTTCCCCGTCAAAAGCTGAAGTCAACATATACTGTGCTTGTATAAAAGAATGTCTCTTATTTTGAGAACTATATTTGTATATTTTGTGCCGAAAGAGAAATGCCACCATGACGTTGTGGGGTTTGCTGATCAAAACCCTGTACAGCCTTCTGCTTATTAGTCATTGTTTTCCTGTGCCTGCAATTAATAAACTTCAAGCTATTTAGTGAATTTTTTCAGTGTACGAAATGTATCCTATATCATAAGTTTTCTTTTTGCATCAAAATATTACTGCCAGTGCTACTACCACCATAATACTTGTAGTTTGTGGCAAGCCATTTATTCACTACAGTAATTTGACAGTACTTACTGTATTTTGTAGTCATTAGTCTACAGCCATGCTAGCAGCTCTGTGAGGCTGTACTTACAGGCACAGCAGTGCTTTTTAACTAAATGCTAATGAATGCTAATGTCAACATGCTAACACGTTCTTAGTGACAATGCTAACATCATGGCTAACATGTTTACCATGTTCACCATCTTAGTTGAGTGTGTCAACATGCTAACACGTTCTTAGTGACAATGCTAACATCATGGCTAACATGTTTACCATGTTCACCATCTTAGTTGAGTGTGTTACCATGCTAACATGTGCTAATTAGCACAAAGTACAGCTGAAGTGACAATTTTTGACCTGACAACACCCACCTACATCATAAAAAAATAAATTATGCTTCTTAGAAGTTGCTATATTTAATAAGCAATTACATTGTTATTCTTGTACAACTTCACACATTTTTACAAAACACAGAGGTACACCCACCTATTGTACAGTATGTAAATGTATCACGTGTCTGAGGAATGTGATCTTCGTAGTAGGAGTCCCTGACACATTTGTAACAGTTTTTTTTCTTTACATAGTATTTACAGATCTCAACTGAGCTAACAGCGCCTGGACATGGCAGACAGACATACATGTTGAGTCTCTTTGTGGATTTGATGCAGGGGGATAATTCCAAGCATCTGCTGGACCCAATGTTCAACCCAAGTTGCAACCTGCTGGTTTACATCATGTTAAAAAGGCCAGGGGTCGAACCTTCATATGTCCTGTTGTATTTACAACACAAATGGCTTATAGACACACCAAACACACGTAAACACCAATATCTCCTGGACCACAGTAAATTATCATGCTGTGTTAAGGTAGTGCTATCACAACTTCAGTAAGGAAATCAATTTGACCATAATAATTTGAGGGCAACTTAATATTTTCATTGGGCCATAATAAATCAATATGTTGAGTCAACAGGACTATAGTAGGTCAATGGGACTATAATCAATTATATAACTATATTATGTCAATAGTATCATAGTAAGTCAGTTTGATCTATAAAAAGTCAGTGAGCCAGGGGTAATTGCAGTGATGATGAAGTAAACATCCACTGCCAGCCAACCATCTGTCTGTCAGTATGGATTCTGCTAATGTTATCCGACAACATGTTAATGTTAAGTACTGTATCATAACATCAGCCGAGAAATCTGAAATCTAATAACTGTCTTGGCAGGTCAAGCACCTTGAAAGAGTTCACAGTGGCAAATTTCCCAGAGATGAGAACATTTCCAAAGCAGCAAGCTCAACGGAGGCTTGAGGTTCCCAACTCAGAGACCAAAGAAGGAGACAGGTGAACATTAAAAACCTGGAACAGCCTGTTAACATGTGTTGTGATGATGCAGCTTATTCATTTCTGAGACAGCCATTCTTCCAGCTGACAGCCACAAACTTCTCAAACAAACTCCTGTGCTGTAAGTATTGCTGGGAAAGATGGGGGTCGTGTAGATAATGTTTCTAATAATAATATGAGGCACCTACAGTATTTCTCAGGATAAAGTAGTGCAGTAATAGAGAAGTATTGCTAAGTGCAGAAACTGCTTGCATATTTACCTCATAAAAAGTTATTACACAATCAAAATACCCGCACAAACCAATACACTATACTAACATACATTTCATAAGGCACATTAGCTCAAAGATTTAGTTAAAGTCATAAAAGAAGAATATCTTGGAAGTGAAGCAGAAGATGACAGATGGAGGTTCCTTGAGTGAGTAGAAGGGAGAAGAAGAGATAAACATCTGAGAAAACTTGGTATACTGGTGAGGAGAATGGGTGTGGGGGCAGTACTGCCAAACCAACAAATTCTGCAGGTTAAGGGCTTAACATGCTAATGCCCTAAGTATAACCATCCGCTCCTTTTATACTGCCGCTTCATGGCAGCCCCACTCAGGCTGCACATGTGCAAGAACATGGACGGAACCATCTCTTCACCATTCACAAAATGAACAGTGTGAAAAATTGTAACGCAAAAACTGGAAGTACAGGTGTTGATGTAAAAAGGGAATTCCTGGTTGACTGCACTGCTCAGTCAGTGGCTTTGGAAGCAGTGAGGGGTTCAGTCTCTGAAGGGTCTTCCTGAGGAAACACCACATAACACACCTTCTGGCCCATGTATGTGACTCTTTCTGCAACACAAGACAGCAGGGGGGAGTTTTAATTACAGGGACTAACTGCTAACATATCTAAATATTTTAAAATATATATATAATTTAAGTACTGTACAGTGGCACAGACAAACTCACCGACTAGCCTGTAGACCCATTTGGGTTTCTCTTTCCACTGAACACCCACAAAGTATACGGGGACTCCAGTCAGCATGATGACCATTCCCAGGCCACAAACCACTGGTTCAGAGTACAGACTGAAGCCCAGCAGCACAGCCCAAAATATCATGTAGGTGATGGGGATCAACATGTTTACCTGCAGAGGACAGAAATAGACATAATTCCACGTAATCCTGAAGATTGTTTTTTTTGCCACCTTGTATTTATTGAGATTACACTTTTGAAATTTCTGAAACACATTATAAATGTATTTATAAAATCAATTTATGAGACAAAATTATTAATAATTGTGTATATGTTTATTATTTGGACAAATGAAAACAGGGCATGTATTCTGTGTATCAAGCACTGTATAACCTGTTTAAACCTATATATAAATACAGTCTATGATCAAGACACATCATGCAAGTGACCTTTGCGACACCAGGGGGCACCAAAATATAATCCATGTCGACGGTAAACGACAAAGTACCGGTAAATCACACTGTCAATATCTAATGGCCCGTAAATTATCCTGTTGACAACTCCCCGTCTCCACTTGGGCTGCTGGATACAGTATACAGTTCCCCTTAATACATCCATGGTCGACGGAGTGGTGTTTTTTCCACCAGTAGGAAACTGAGCAAGCATTTTCATTCCTAGTTTGACATATTGCATTTTCAAGCAACTGCCAAGTGTATTTTTTTTAGTTTGGCCAAGACATATCATTAACGTTTATTGGCTACAGCTGCTACACCTGCCAGTGACATCTCCCACCTAGCGTGAGCTAGCTTACGGCTAAAACGAGTAACCAAATTATGCTAACGTTAACCTTAACATTACCCTCTTCGGTTGTTAACGTTTATGGTATTAAATGCGGTGAAAACAATTAGGTTACCCTCCATGTAGACCTACTTTTTGAATAAATGTGGGCATTAAGGAAACAGTTCTCATCATGAAATTAATGTGAAGGTAAGCTTAACGTATTATATTTCTGTTGTCCTCTGTTTAATTTACAGCCGTAAGATTTTCATACCAGTGCCATTTTAACTATCATTGCTAATTCAGTAGGCCTAATTATTAATAATGAAATAATCGGTCCAAGCCCTATAGTCCTCTGTGTATCTGAATTACTGTATGCACATTTGGAAGATATAGAAAAATAATATAGCTTACACATTATGCAAATTTTACATTTAGCTTAAAATTGTGTCACTTTTTCACGTTTTTGTTTTTGTGTGGCCCCATTTGTTGTTAATTGCAATACCTAATTGGCTCAGTATCTCTTTTTTTTTTTAATCTTACATTGTTTTCACATTTCTAGTCCTATTCCTCAGTGTGTTCGGCTGTTATATTGTACCCTTTGGATTTATGCTGAGATTACATATTTTTAACATTACCCAATTACAGTAGATACGGTGAAAAGTTGATATTTGAGCAGTAGAGGTTTGGCACAGGGGCCACTGGTTTAGTTAATTTGACGCAAACTGCAGAGAGCTATGACTTGATGGTTAATTACTGTTATGTCTTCAACAAGGCCATGTAATAAAATAGTAAAATGTTGTTATTGTAGTGGACCTGTGGTTCTCAGGTTTCTGTACCTTGATGGGTCTGGCCAGGTTGGGTCTCTTCTTGCGGAGGTAGAGGAGGCCAGCAATGGTAACCCCATAGGACAGATAGTTGATAAAGGACACATAGTTGATCAGGTTGTGTGTCTCTCCAATGCACAGGATGACTATGGTGGCAATGCACTGTGGGAGATGAAGGTAGGTTCAAAGGTCAAGTACATATTAAACTAAAAATAATGCAAAATAGCACCATATTAATATTCAAAAATCATTCCTGTGTGTGGCGACCACTTCTGTTGCGCGTCCCTGAGAAGCTAGACAGAGCGAGATAAAATTGAATGCAGTACTCACGCAGACCAGCAGGGCGGGGATTGGAGTGCAGTTCTTTAGGTGGATCATAGCTAGCAGATAGGGCAGGTGACCCTCTCTGGCCCCCGAGAAACACAATCTACAGAGAGACAGACACATACTTGTATGCTTGTATGTTCAGGTTTAATATACATGTTAGGAGTAACTCTTGACACTGTTGTTTTTATTTTAAGTGTCATAGAAGGACATTAAAATTAAGGTTCGGCATGTAGTGTACAGCAAAGCAGGGTGTGTGTGTTCTACCTGGAGGAGGTGAACAGATACCCATTGATTCCTCCAAAGGTGGACAGCGCTACAGAGATCGGCATCACCCAGGAGAACATCCCCAGCAGCTTTTCTCCGAATGTCTGGAACAACACAACATCTGATGGATGAGATTATTGACTTTTACTGAGTGGTTGACTTATTGATCCATTCTTTCGGCCCCTAACAGCAATGCATTTATTGATTAATTTCACTTAAAGCCGTAATGTGCATTTTGAACACCCTGCATAGCTTTATCAGACTATGGCTACACTATAGACTGTATATAAAGATGGACTACATGACAGCTCCCCAAAAGTGAAGCCAAAACATCTTGATCACCGCCTGGTGGCTGGCTGCAGTATAGGTCATAAACCCCACCCCCTCCATGTTAGCAGATGGGACATGGGCCAAAGTGAAAAAAATTCTGTCATTTTAGGTAGTTCTTATCACGCTGATGTTTGTTCAAGTGTTTAATTAGTTATTTGATGCTATAAAAAGGGGGTGTCACGTCATAATTGACAACTTGTGGTGGGCTCACGATTGGTTTGGGCAGGTGTATAGGCAGGAACTCAGTGCAGACTCCAAATGACGCTACCAGTGCAAGATGGCAGCGCCTGTGTCCGGGATATTTTGGCTTCATTTTTGTACAGTGGGAGGAAGTGGAGACGCGTCGTCCATCTTTATACACAGTCTATGGGCTACACATGCAAGGCTAGAAAACAGTTGTTTTTAGTCTCTTTAGGTGATTTTGATTTTAAAATTCAATTCAGCAAGTCTTAGACAGTATATGTTTCCTGACAACTGAGACTCTTGTTAAACAATATATAAACTGTATGAAACAGCCATTCATGGAGCTGAAGAGCTGCTCACCACTGCCACAGCGTTGGAGGTCAGCAGCTCCTCAGGGGTCATGGAGGAGAAATAGGCAATGTTGGTCATAGTGTAGACAAGGGTCACCAGTGGAATGGAAATGTAGATGGCACGAGGCAGGTTCCTAATAAAAATAATGATGTAAGTAATGGCGATAATTCAAATGTTGGTGTTCCAGTGTTACACAATTTGAGTTTCTGCAGGTTTTACAGAATATTAATAAGAAAAAACAAGACAATATAAAAAAAAAGAAAATCTGGTTTGAACTAAGTGACACATTATGTTCCACAGGACAGGTGCAGTATAGAGACTCTCCTGTGGATTATATGAAGAGCTGTAGAGATATGAACTACTATGTGTGCATGCACGTGCCGTACTTGCGTGGCTCCACGACCTCCTCCGTGACATAGTTGAGGAAATTCCAGCCGCTGTAGGCAAAGGAGGCCTGAAGGAAGGCCAGCGCTATCTGTCCCACTGAGGGCTCCTGACTGAATTCAAAGGCCATGCTGGGCCGCAGGGCATCATAGTGACCTGGAGACGGTGAGAGGAAGGGATGCGTGAATGAAACAGTGAAAAGATCATGGCCTAGTCTAATAAGTATCTATATAAGATCACCTTGAAAATCCACGGTTTAATGGCTTCACGGTCTTATCAAATGGAAAATGTTATCAGTTTAACATTTCAAATCCATTTTTAAAATGTTTAATTAACTTTTCACTACAGTACAACTTAACAACATTACAATAAATTCTGAACAAATGCAAAAAAGTTTGCATCACATTTTTTCACTGGTTGGTCACCATGTTACTGCATACAACTATAAAATTCAAAGTTACTTTTAAAGTAGCTTTCTAAATGGGGGGTGGGTTGGCATATGTTCTTGCAAATAAAATCCCAAATTCATCTTAATATATAAACAACACTATATCTTTAATAATCTTTAGCTCAGAGTTTAAAAAATGATCATAGTTTTATCATTTGTTTCCTAATGAAGATAAAATACATGACCAAACCACAAAAATGACTGTCATGTTGAGGATTTCACCGTGTGTGCGTTTACCTCTACAGATTTGGACGAGTCCTACCACTATGATGAGTGCTAGAGCGAGCAGTTTTCCTACAGTGAAAACATCCTGGATCCTTGTTGCCCAGCGCACACTGGAGCAGTTCACCCAGGTCAGGAATACTGCGTAAGGACAAACACACACACACACACACACACACACACACACACACACACACACACAGATACACTTAAAATCAATTAAAAGCATCATGTTGCCTTATAAATGTAGGGTTTTTCACAGGCCTGTATGATGAATTTGCATCGCCTCCACTAAATTAATAACCTCCACTAATATCAAAAGAAATAAAGACATTTTTATGAAATAAAATCTTAACCTTCAGGAAAAGCAGCATTGGTATTCACCAGCTGGATGCATGTTTAGATCCAATTAGAAAAATGTTAATCATATTGTAATATTGTAGACTGTGTAGGACATACAGGCAGGAAGTAAACAGTAAATTGAGAATTGTCTGAGAGACAGAAGTGTTTTCCTCAGTCATCCTCTCAATTAGTAAAGGATTTTTTTGTAGTGACATTTTGAGCAGGACAGGCTGGCAAAGGACTTTTTAACAACCCATGTCAGTTTCAGTTTGTCCCTCTACCCCTATACTGAAGTACAGGGATACTGCTTAAGGAGAAGGGTTAGATTCTTGATTGTGCTCATAGTCTCCAATATACTGGATTGGTTTCAGCACTGATACAGACCTTATTAAGTGGATTGTGTATCAGTCAGATGTGACTGAATCAGAAGTGTTTCTTAGTCCTGTCCTTAAAAGGAATGTTTTTTATATGGATGTCTGTTCTTATAATTAGGTGATTTACAGTGCGGTGCAGATTTTTAATTGAATAAGGAAAAAACAGAAAAACAAAAACACACTAGTAGCGGATCAGTACAATGTATCTATATCCTGAATTCCACAGCAAACTAGCAGTTTTGCCACAACAGGGCCCCAGAATTAGCCTGACATCACCAGACCAATTCACAAATGCGAAGTAGTCTGGAACCCCTCAGGGGCATTATCAGCAGGTGCGAAAATGCCTCTGGACGCAATTGGATGGACCTACAACCAATCAGAGTAACGAAATGTGTGACGTAGCGCTGAGCGAATTCTGTCAAAGTACAGCAAACAAATCTTTCTTATCAACTAAAGCTTTAAGTGCAGTTGTTTGTTCTTCCTTTAGAGAAAAAATACCGTCCAGTTCGTTTAATACTGACACGATAGCGGATTCAGAACGCTCCACATCAGCGGCAGCCATCTTGGTTGTTTACAGAAATGCGTCAACGGTGCTCCTCTGTACAGTCATCATATCAAACCCGCCCCATGTTAGATAAACGGTTGTGATTGGCCAGACCCGGGTCAGGTTAGATGGAAATCTGTCTGAATGGAAGGGGGACCAGACGCATCTGCAAGAGCAAATAAAACATGAGCTCACAGATTTGTCTGGTTCCCAGGCTACCCCAGAATGCCACCTGCTGGTGAATGGAGAGATACATGTATACGCAATAAGTAATTCAAAATGCAAATTTTAATAATCTCCCTTTAATGTATCTTTCTATTAAGGTAATTATTACACTTTTTAAAAAATCACAAGGGATGATATGCATCACAATCAAAGCTCCATTATCTGCACTGACAGAGCAATGAAATTCAATGTGTAGATGTGATGACCCTCACACACTGTATAATGTTCTAATTATGCCAACATTAAATCTTCATACACAGGTATCACAGTCGACTGTATACAGTACCAGTCAAATGTTTGGACACACTTGAATGGGAAAGTGTGTCCAAACATTTGAATGGTACTGTATGTTTGACCTTAAAAACACATTTATGTTGTCACACTACACTTCCTACTTCCCGTTTCCTACTTGTATAGAGTGTGTGTGTGTGTGTGTGTGTGTGTGTGTGTGTGTGTGTGCCCCTGCTCCCCTCACCGCTCCCTAAGCCTCAAGGCCTCCACACTGACCCTCAGTTTTGCGTGTTTGCGAGTGCCACCATAACAAGGGCTGGCCAAATTCCAAGTGAGCCAATCCGAGCAAGTGCAAGTGGCTCTCCAGTTTGCCCTCAAACTCAAGTGCAGGCTTACAAGCGAGAGGTAAACCCAGTAGGAAGTGTGAGTGGGTCTGCCAGCACAGAGAAAGAAAGACAGAGAGAGAAAATGTTTTTAGGACTTTTGTGTGGTTGTACTTTTCTTTCACTCCTGTACAAATCTGCGCACACATTTGAGTCTGAAAAACAATGTGCCATAACTGCAGTTCAGTCAGTCAACTCACGTGGAATAGATTATTATGTAAATGTAGAATATGTATAGAATTAATGTTTGGTGTCTAGGCTATGACAATACTAATTTCCATCCCTGGGGGGGGGCCTACACCCAGAGGCTATAGGTGGATGCTGGGGTGGAGGTGGGGCTTTTGAAATGCTGACAGCAGGGGCGTCAGCAGTGGCAGGAAAGGAATGAGAAGAGCACTGACAGCCTAAACACACAGCCATGATAAAAAGGCTGCGTTAGATATGTGTTGGCAGTGACAGTTGTATGTCATGCCAGTGTAACAGCAGACTCGAGTTGGGCTGGTTGAATTGGCTTTTAGGCTTTGTTCGGTGTAACGTTAATTATGTCTATTAACGTCAAATGTACGTCTTATGGATCACTGTTTATTTCTGATGGCCTTTACTTTTTAGTAAGGGGGTGTAAGGAAAAAGTTACATTAATGCATAACCACTATTTTCTTGTCGTCTCAATGATGCAACATGTCAACAGGAAATGGCTGAATGTGTAAAAGTAGTGGAAATTGTATAATTTGTACACCCACCTACCCTTGCTTTAACCCATTTGTTGTCCATTGCTTGTGTTCCACGTGCACTCTGAATACTGTGGCACTTAACAAGAGCTAGAGATTAGGAAGCGGTTTAGGCCACACGGTGTGTGTGAGCAAGATTTTCTAGACCATCTCAAACTTTGAGAAGGCCTGGCAAGTCAATCCAGACCCAGCCCATACCTCATGTTATGAATACAATACGTTATGAAGAGTAACGTTTTCTATTTTGAAATACATACATACATACAATATTGATCAATAAATTGTTAGTGACGTTGAATATACAGTGTAGCTGGAGATCATTCACAGCGATCCTCCAGATGAATGTGGTTTTAATGTGGCTTATTTCCCTATCGTTGACATTGTTGTCATGGCAACATTAACTGCTGGAAAGAGCGCTGTGTGTTGTTGCTGCCGAGTTCACGCAGTAACGTCACACCGGAGAATTTGCTGTCAGCTCCTAAATCAGATACAGAATGTGTCTCGTTTTCTCTAGTACACGATTTCTACAACTAGTGTAAATGTAAGAATATGTCCGAGTCAGAAATAAGTATGGACTAACTGTCTGAGCTGCGTCTGGCTCAGTTTTGTTTTGTTTTCTGCCTCGGTTTCATTCTGGCAGAATCATAAGAGATGTGACGTTAATTGCGACAACGAGTAGCCTACCTGTAAACAGAGAAGGGGTCGTTGCACAACAAGATGTTGTTGTCAAAATTTACAAAGAAAAGTTGACCAAGAAAGCCTAATCCTCAAAGAGGAGTGGACAGACAAATATGCGTTTATTTTACCCCAATCCAGCACAAAGTCCATGTGTTTGATTTGCACAGAAACAGTCTGGATTGTGAAGAGTGGTAATGTAAAATGTCACTATGACGCCAAGCCATTTCGAACAGTAGTATCCACAGAACAGCAACTGATTGCAGGCAAACAATGCCATTTCTCCCACTAGGCTCAAACGTATTTGTTGAACTTGAATGTATGTTGCTTAAAAGTTATAAGTGAGTTCATGTTAAATGTTATTGCCAATCGTTCTGGACCTCTGACCTTGAATAAAAAGCAGATGCAGACCTTTGAGTAATAAATTTGAGAACCCCTGGTCTAGACTCTCCATCTTTCTTTGTCCCTCCTCTTGCCTCCGTTTTCTGCATCTTGTCTTTTGTCTTGTTTCACTCTCTTTATTTCATTTAATCTCTTCTATATTTCTCTATTTCCGTCCTGACTTTTCACTCCTTGCTTTTACACACAAACGCACTCTCTTGCAGGAGTGGCACAGCAGTGTATATGTGTGTGTGTGTACGAGCATATACAGGCAGGGAGTGTTATTGACCATGTCATCCATCACTGAGGCAAGGCTCCCCTCCCACCACAGAAATCTGAACAAACTGCTTCCGCTGGCACGGGCACACACACACATACACACACACGTGTGAATTTTTGGCAGGAGGTTTTGGTGGCACCGGGCAGAGCTTTCTCTCCCCTACAACACCGCTGTGTTTTATAGTCAGTTACCCTAGGGGTGTTACATGCATTTCCGTTCCTGTGTTCCTGTGACATCCCACCACCACCACCACCACCTCCCCCCACTTCCCTCTGTGTTAACCCTGACAGGAAGGAGGTGCCAGCGGGCTTTGAATGTGACAGCACAGGTAAATCTGTGTCCTGCCGTCACAGCTTCTATTGAAGGCTGCCTCAGCACCAGAATACTAAACTAATTGCTGCTTTTACTCTTAATGGATTCTGATCCCAACTTCGTGCAGATTTATCAGCGGGCTTTAACCTCAGGAACGCCTCCATCTGGTCCAGGATCTGGTCACTTGAGTCACTGAACTGCCCCCCACCCCCCCGTTCTGTCTACCCACCACAAGGTATCTGACACTAGAATCTCTTCAGACTATAGTAAATCTACAGGATTTAAATAAATGGAGAGACACGCTGACAACATAGGACAGTCAGTGAAGTAGTGTAGGGGTCGATACAAAAGCAAGGCAAGGAAGGCCCAGCCATTACTGTTCATTTTTCTTTAGTTAACTCCCATTCAGACTTAAACTCTCTTTTTTGAAAGAGACTGTTACAGATAGACAGGACAGCACATAATTATACATGTTAAATGGCGAAGATTAGATTGGTTTTGTAGGACAAGGAGCAAAATTCATCTTTATAAAATCTCTGTTACCATAGGTTTTTAAAGAAAAATAATTTTCTCATGGGTTTTGGTGTAAAATGCAAATAATACTCTTTTGAATGATTAAATTAATCACCAACTTTTACAAACTCATTTCTATTAAATTATCCTTAAGAATAAAAATACATGAGAATATCATGAAGATAAAGAACAAATATATAAACTTGAACTTGATAAAATGAGTTCATTTGTGGTTTTGTGCGGTTTTCCTCTCAGGCATGAACTAAAACCAGAGTGTCAGCTGGCTGCAACAGCAGAAAATTACACCCAGCATTCCTGTATGACAGGACAGGCTTTTTTCCCCCCATTCTGCAGCTCTCACAGAGCTGTGTGTAGACATGTCTATGAAGATGAATTCACATCACACTTCTTCACACACATTCTTCTTTGTTTTTGCTGGCGGGTTTCTTCTTACTGTGGTGCATTTATGTTTTATTGTATTTACTCTTCAACTGACGAGATGCAACATTTTTATGGAAACATTTTTTATTGTTTTTTTTTTTTTTTTTTTTTTTTAAATGCAGAGGTGACTTTAGCATCAGTTCCCTTCATTCACATTTGATGCATTAGGTCAATGACTCTATCCAGAGCAGCTTACAAGTTAACAGGTAGCATTTGTGGGATTTTTTTTCATGATAGAACAAAGATGCTGAAGTAATCAAACCAATATGTGCATGATGTGATGATCTCTTTATTCCTTACCCCCAGGTTTTTCAGTGTTTTTTTTCAGTGATTTTTCCATCAGCCAAGCAGTTGTAGCTGTTAGTCTGGTGACTGACCATGATCCCTCAATTAAACCATGAATGAGTTTTATGCAGCATTCAATATAACAAGTCCAGCATGGTCAGGAAATCTAGGGAAGTCTAGAACTGCCAACATTAAATTTAAATCACTCAACTACATTAAAATGTGTTTTTGCACATGATGTCTGTATTTAATCTTAGCTTGCATACGGTGCGCATTTGTGTCAACACAGCTGAAAGGCACAAAACACTGAAACAGTACACAGTGTGCCTGTGAAGGGAATTAAGCTTCTGGCAGCAGTTCCGTTTTTGGCACAACACCTGGTCGAAGCAAATTAAACCTACAAAATACTTTTTATTTTATTTTATTTATTTTAACTAATTTGTTCATTAAAATGAAATGTAATAATGGCATGATTTCTTAGGCTGGTTTTGTGGAATATGTCAAAACCAGCGGGCGAGATATAAAATCTGATTGGCTGAAACATTCTCCTACTCCTTCCCTTTCTACCACTGCTGCACCACCGCACTGATGTGGCACACACACGTGATGACTACAATTGCTGGAATGAACTACAGAAGCTGCCATTGCTGTTTCTCCTCAGTAAAACTAAGTGAGATCAGGGTGTGTATCCCTCTACTTTGAGGTAAAAAAAACCCATCACATTTCTCATGATTGTTGGGTATGATGTGAAATGAATGGTGCTTGGGTCAGTGAGACCTGTCACAATCTTTTATATTTTCAAGAAAAAAGAAATGTATTCTATTTTTCATTGCTGGAAAATACAGTAAAAGTGGTGTCACAGAGTAAATCTACTGAAATGGGTGTACTAGGCGCATGACTGTGCTGCTGTGGGATGTCCAGTGCTCCTATTGTTAGAAGAACACAACCAGCCCACAACTGGACCTGTCTGGTTTTCACCCACCCACACACACACACACACACACCTGGGTCACTTGTGACTCTCATGCAGTACACTCTGCAGGGGAGGAAGGAGGGGGGGGCGATATCTAGGCTGACTCACATTCATAAACCTTTCACCAAGAAAAGTAACAGGGGCCTCACTAAGATTCAGCAGTGCAGAACAACATTTAAAACCTGTTAATCTCACTGAGCATCCCAGAAAAACGCTGTCCACCAAGCGCTGGGAAATGTGTCGAATTTATTCCTGGCAGCCAAAATACTTCAACTTTCCTAAAGTGACTTAATACTGATCTCCTGTTTTGTCAATTCCCTTTGGCAGATTATGAGCGACTCGACAAGTTTTTGCTTCTGTGGGTCAATTTATGGTGCATGGTTTATGGCCCTGAATTTGTTTAGAAGTGTATTCATGATGAAGACTACTACAGGGTGACTCACTGTGTACAGAGTTGTGTAAGCCAAACGGCTAAAAGAATGTGTGACCTTTGAATTAACAGTAAAAATCATTCTCACATTTGCAATGATTGCATGTAGATCTAACTAAAGGTTTATTATTTACACCAACAGCTTTAGAGGAGTGACACGTCTCACGCACCTACTTTTGGTGTTTGAGGGTGATGGAGCTATGGTGAAAAGACTATTTACCATCAATTTTTTTATCAGCCAAGATTTTTGTAGGGTTCAGAGAAATAACTTCTCCATCATTTATCAGGGTGCTGTGGAACCTGACACGTTCCCTGCTCACAAGTTTCAGACATAAGGATTCAAGCTTATATAAATGCGGGTCACAGATAGATGACTACAATCTCATTGTGACTGTAGGTCTGAAGTGTGATGCTGTGGACCAGAGAGGAGGACGGGGCTGGTACCAAGCAGCCAATAGGAACATCAAACCGCCAACCAGAATGTCAGTTGGCCAATGGGATCCCCCATCATTGATGTGCAAGGTGTCCTGCCCATTTCCTG
This sequence comes from Macquaria ambigua, assembly GCA_008360985.2. NCBI lineage: Eukaryota > Metazoa > Chordata > Actinopteri > Centrarchiformes > Percichthyidae > Macquaria > Macquaria ambigua. The sequence goes on along the minus strand of VMKM01000219.1, from coordinate 447,813 downwards.
TTTCCATGGTGCTCAGTGACAGGAGCGTCACGGTAACCACTGTGAAACAATGCACAAAGGCGCAGACACACCCTCTCATTAGCGGCGTCCACAAAGGCTGGCACCATTATATAGTCTGACACTGATGCTGACACACACGCACACACACACACAAGCACACGTGCACACACAAACAAACTCGTACCACACTCAAGAGTACAACACATAAACAAACACACACACACACACACACACACACACACTGGGCCCCTGGCCTAACTAACTAGACAGCAGTTGTAACATTCTGTCGCCAAAAATAGTGGAGGTCCACCAGTGTGCTCTTCAAATGCTAACCCCAGCCCGACGCTTGCACACGCTCTCACACACAGATACCATTCCTCTCCTGTCTATCCCTCCGTTTCTCCATCCAGTTCACACAAGACCAAACTGGCTGGCTTGTTGACCAGATACATGCACAGTCTGTTTTTGCCACTGGCTATTTAAATACATATTGCTGTACTCCAACATTTCAAGGAAAGACACTGATCAGATTAGAGGCTGGAAATAGAGCACAGCGTTTCATAAGGAATTATCAAATGACAATGACAGCTGTCAGCACACCGTGAACTACCACAGTATCATAATATCTTCAAGCTATGAGATGAAAGAAGCTGGATTTGGTTTGTTTTACTCTTTGTAGTTTTGTAGCTTTCCCCTTGCTTTACATTCGTAGAGCTTCTTCCCACCTGTTAGCTGCTCACTCCCAACACGTTGGTCACTGGATGCTCAGGTTTATCCTGCTAGATGGACAGATTTATCTAGACACTGCTTTTTCCTTGCTCACATTTGTTTTTCCAGCACTTATGATCTATCTTTCAATCCTTAATCAATATTTCTTTAATCAGTTTTAAGTGTGCTCTGACCTTTTACGCTTGACCCTAAGATCAGTTGCTTGTTGATATTGGTCTAGGAAAGGATGCTTGCTCAATGCTTACCTCACTGGGAGTCACTCTGTGTCATATAGTCAGATGACCTGAATGTCTAAAGCAACAGAAGGTCTCAAGTGTGATACTGTGAACTAGAATGTCATGACGACGGAGGCAGCAAGCAGCCAACAGGAATGTAAACCAGCCAGTCACATGATCAATACACCAATGGGATCCTCTCAAACAGATTTCTAAGGTGTATAATCCGCTTTCTCCAGACAGAGACCACCAAGAGACTACCAAGACACCCATCAGCAACTCATTTTCTGTGTATTCAAACTTTCTTGAGCCAATCAATCAACCTACCTGCCACACCTGCCCAGCATTCCAACTGTCAACCAGCTTGTCAGTTTGGAAATGCTGAGCAAAGCTTCTGGCAGACACGGATTGTCAACAGCCAATCAAAATTCTGTGTTTTGTTCTTTATACCAACAAGACAACAGTTCTGTTGACAATTATTGTTTTTGGACCCAGCACAGAGCTGTGAAACTACTGGGTAAGTTAACATCTACAGACTACAGTAGGCTATGTATGGGATAAGGTTACTCAGCAACCGCCAGCTGGTACTGGCAAAATAAATGCCGAATTATAGAACCAAAATGCCAATAAGCTAGTCATTTTCTGTATACTGGCAGTTTAATTTTTAAATAAAATAGACACTTTATGACCCATTTTTGTGTAAAAGGGCCAGTACACCTTGTGTAAAAAATAAAAAGTAAAAGTTTGTAGAGCAGTGCGCTTACACAAACTGCTCTCATGCCTGGTGTAGCCAGTTTCACTGGTTACAGTGGAAGCGTAGTGTTGCAGCAGCCACTCAGTGAACGGTCCGCATATGTTACGTGTTCAATGTAGCCAAGGTGTAACACCAAATCAGGCGTTGCGGCGATTAGCTCAGGGTTGTGCGGCGGTGTGGGTGTGTTACTACATGGCCTGCTGATTGTAGCACAAGTAGAAATACTAACCAGCAATCCCAACTTGAAGAGTGATAACGCCAAGCAACTGCACGGCGATTAATGCCCTTGTACACGTGTACAGTCATCACAGCAGTGATCGATCAGTCTCTCTTCCATCTTCACAGTTGCTCAGTAAACAGCAGAATGCTACAATGCTACATGGTAAACAAAGTTCTTCTTCACCTGGGCGTCTTCCGGTCTGATCGCCGGCGTGATTGGCCACTGCTGCGTGATGTCGGTTGTGTTTCTTCAAAAGTTGATTCTGTTTTAACTTTTCGCCGGAGGGTCTAAACGCACTACCCACGTTCAAATGACTGGGAGGACTGGCGTTTTCACCACAGTGCCTGATTCGGTCTGAATACGGCCTAAAGCTCACTAATTAACATGCTGTATCTTGTTTGTTCAAGCTGTACAAAAACCGAAGTGAAAAAACAAGTTATGTTTGTTTGTAATGTGTCAAATATTTCTTGGACAGGAACAGTGACTTTTGGAGTCGTGTTGTCACTGTGAGATAGCCAGGCTGTTTCCCCCTATTTCCAGTCTTTATACTATGTTAAGCTAAGAGTTGACCTGGACAGACAGCTATGAGAATGGTATTGATTTTTCATAAGATTTCTGTAAGCGAACTATTTGGAACATGGTTATTTGCTCTTTAGAAAGTCGGCTACTCGTAAAACTCTGTGCATTGCAGTGGCACAGCTCTTCTTAATTTCAGGACATGCATGGCTGAAAATGAAATTTAAGTGTGTTTTGAAGAATTTAACATGTAATGTTGCAAAGAGTTTACAGGGAGTACTGCCATGTTGAGGTGGCACAAGATGACTGAGTGCATTTCAGAAACCTCACAGGGAAGGAATCCTGCCAAGTTTTGCTACTTAAAATTCTGGCTTGAAGAGTCACTGACTCATCTGACTTTAAATGAAATGAAAAGAAGCATCCAGTCTCTCCTAGCCTTTGCCCTGGAAAAGTCCTCCACTGCACAGGAAGACTTCATGTTTGTTTGAGATGAACCGAAGAACCATGGGGTTAGCATTAGCAGCAGTAGTTATCTTGGCTGAACAAAAAGAAATAATGCACCACCTCCAGAAACTCAAGCTTCATCAATAGAAATCAGAGGAAAAAGATGGAGAAGAGGGGTTTCAGATGCACTGATTGACAGATGATCTCGGGGAAGCGCAATTCAGAAACATCATAGCAAAGCACCAATAGACTAAACAAAGGAACTCATGAATCAGCACTAAAACTCATCTGGACTTTGAGAGGGCTTTGGGCTCTTTGTGACTCACAGATACAGATGGTGGCGAGGAGTCTGGTGGCAATGTACGGAGGCAGGCAGTTCTGGAAGGCCGGCTGCAAGACGTAATTGGAGAAGGTGAGAGCTATGACAGCCAGCGTGGTCGGATACATGATGAGGACGGCACTCCATAACAACAGGAAGCTATAGGACGAAGAGACAAAACACAGGATTTTATATGTAAACAGCACTTTTTATTTTTCTTTATTTATTTATTTTTTTTAAATTCAAGATTTATATGGAGAAGTTGCTGCTACAAGCTGTGGTGTTGACTGTTATTTGGATATGGACGGGGCTCTCACTGCTCCCTTTCAGTTGCATCCTCACGTCACATTCACGCTTATTTTAAGAGCTACCCAGCTCTACAACTTCAGTTTCCTGCTGTTGATCTCTGGACAGCTCCACAGCAGCAGTTGGGGTTGGGTGAATTGCTCAAGGGCATCTTGGCATCAGTTATAAGAGACTGGTGCTCAGACGGGAGGAGACAGTGAAAAAAGCACTGTATAGCAGGTGGAAACTGTTGCTGAAACCAGAATACAGCATGCCTCATCTTACTGTAAATTACACTGTGACTTTTGACCTCTCCTGAGACTTTCGTCACAGTACAGCCTTCTATTTAGTAATATAATACTGGATACATCCACAATTAATACAAAATACTTCACAAATAAATTTGGGTTTTTCAGGCTTTTTAAACTTGAGACTTTAAAGAATTGATGAGCGTTGGACAGGTGAGGTTATTGTTCTTTGAAAAACATTATTTTCAGTACTGAGAATGCCTTTCTCTCTGCCTTTCTAATTCAATGCATTGTAGTTCCCATTTACAATTAAATGGATGTAAACCATTTGTGAGAGTGCCATGGCATTTATTTTTTGTTATTTTTTTGGTTCTTTTAATGTCAGTGTTTTCCCCCCATTTTACACATGTAAATGAATGAACTAAACAAACCCACAGGGGACTAAACTAGTGCCTCCACAGGCATGGGAACATTTGACCTTCTCAGACTTACAGTACTGCTCTATGATCAGCTGACATGTCACATGACCACATGAGCGTCACAAGACCTTCCGAGCTGATTGGTTCCAGACAGGCAGTCCTATTAAACCAACCTTTGTAAGTAAAGACCCTGGACTATTGCAGTATAATCTAAGGGAGTACAATTGCTGGAAACTTCTCAAAACCCGAGATGTGACTAAATGCTGTTGTAGTTAGGAACAGCAGTGTTAAAAAAAAAAAAAACAGGTAACTGGACAAAAACAACAGTACTTACCCCACTAGCCCTCCAAAGATTTCTGTCACATATGAATAGTCTCCTCCAGACTTTGGGATGGTGACACCCAGTTCAGCGTAGCACATGGACCCAAGGGCACAGATCCCCCCTCCACAAACCCAGACGATGAGTGACAGCCCCACTGAGCCTGCATGCTCCAACACTCCTTTAGGTGAAATGAAAATCCCAGAGCCAATGATGTTCCCTAAGGAGAAGAGCAGAGATTAGGGTTATTTACAATTGCCTATAGATAGATTAGAGAAGATTATTTTTGGGGCATTTTTTTCCCTTTATTAGACAGCGACAGTGAAGAGGCAGACATGAAATCAGGGAAGAGAGAGGGGTATGATATGCATCAAAAGGTCGCTGGCAACCATGTGACGCTCCTAGTTAAGTACTCAGAGAGCACAAACTTATGTATGTTATGCTACAATTACACTCAAAGCCATCACATCTGATTTTTTTTTTTTAAATTGCATTGATCTCTTGACCCTACAAACATTTAGTCTATTTCTGATTTTCCTACTTAAGTAATTAGTGGTTTCATCTGAGGCTTGCTGATCCACTTGATTACTCAGATATCCATAGACAGGTTTTTGAGACACCGACAAACTCAAAAGGGTGAAAACAAAAGCGGCTTGGACAAAGAAAAAACAAAGCAGCAAAGAAATCCCAAGAGGCGTATTAAAACATTCCAACCACTTAAATAAAATCTCTAGGGATTCATTTCAGCTGACTTTTGTTTCATTTAATAACTTGTTCTATCTCCAAAGAGCACCTTATCATTAACATTATGTCTGTCTTGTGGTGTACTGGAGGCGTCTGTGAAACTGTTTTAGGTTTTGGACTATTATATTGTATATTGTAAGTATTTGGTTGACTCGTATCTACAGTAATAAACGATAAAAGGTAATAGGCTCGTTCCAGATGAACTGCGCCTCGCCTGGAAAGTGGACGAGATCAGGCAGCAGCAGCAGGTGGCAGTGACAAAAAGCTGCAGTCAAGTCAGACAGTTTCCAGCAGCCTTCAACAAATATACAGGAAGTCCCAGAAATATTTACATCCTGTTAGATCCACCCGTAGTTTGAAGACCACGTTCGGATAGTTATGGTTGAAATAACCTTTATTGTCAACCACACAAGATGTTTGTTAACAGATTAAACCTTCATTGCACAACATACAGCTTACAATTTAGCGTTAAATATTACAATTACACAGAAAATTAGCATTTTCTACAAAACGTGGTGTTTGTGGTCAAAACTAAGAGCCAATCAGCTCTTTAATCAGGCGACAGCCAGGCGTGTCCCATAATGCCCTGGGTCTTGCAGTTGGTGGAGAGCAACTGCGTTGTCTGGCTCTCAAAACTGCGGCCACCTCCATCTCATGAGGTTATCGTTGCCCACGTGTGCATGACATCAGAGCAAGTCGGGATCAAGTCGGACACAAATCTAACCGACATGCATTGTGCGCCGATCGCCAGTGATGGATTCTGCGCAGGCCTGGCTCATCTTGACGCTAATTGAACACACTAGTAAGAAGTCACGGGTCAGAGGTCAAACCACCCTAACAGTAGATATTGCAACTTTTATATGTTGAACAGAAGTCTAGCAGACTCCCTTCTCTTTAAAATTGGCAAACAAGTTTTGGCATTATAGCTATCATTTGGTAATGAGTGTAGCAGGATGTAGAGGTGTTTTGACAGACATGACTGCATACATCAGCCTAGTCTCAGCAGGTTAAAGCTCTGTTCTGTCCCCTCACTGTTGTGTTTCATTAAAGAAAAAGAGGCCGTCTCATTGACTTATTTTTCTTAAGTCTGATGATTGAACTCAGTGCCCTGTCTATTTCAATCATACTACTCGGAATGAGAGGATGGGACGATTTCTTCTTTTTTTTTTTTTTTTTTTGGAATATAGCCAACGTTTTTGTCGGGGAAAATAGCCCAAATGGTACAAAAAGTTACCCAAAACAAATTTCCCCTGCTAAATGAATTAAAAAGTAGCCCCACCTAATCTGTTAACACTGGCCCCTTAATTAGCTCCCTGGTGACCAGATGAGACAGCAAAGCGGTCTATGACTTATACACAGTAGTTGTGGAAGGAAACTATCAGTACAGCTGCAACATCATTGGTTTGTTTAGCTAGTTAGGCTGCTTGTATAATTTATATACCACAGCAAACAACAGCAGAAATAGAAGCAACACCTGTCCCACGTATAATGACACAACCACCATTACTATATTTGATAGAAAGAACTGGTTAATCCAACTTGGCTCTATTGTGTAGTGGAAACATGGCTCACTGAGGTCCTGGTTCAGCAGCTGTCCCCCAAACAGGGATAAACAGAGGTTCCCTGGTGGCTCAGTTAGCTTAGGCTCATACTAACAAGCCACCATGTCACAAGTTCAAATCCAGCCTGGCACTCATACGTCATCACCCCTACGAAAAGACACAACAAAAACTAACACACATAAGAAAGTAAGCAAACAGCAGCTGTCCAAGCAAAACATGTTTTCCTCCTCTTTGGAGCAAAAGGAGCCTTCACAAAACAATATGACTGTCCACTGTAAACATTTTAGCTGTTAAAAGCCAGCGAGGCACACCATCGCAGCTTCCCTGTTAGAGCAGCTCTGAGAGTTCCGTAATGATGCAGAGGGAGAGAGGAGGTCCGAGCAGTGCATTTATCACTGTCAGATTTGATTGTGGAGGCCGTGGTGAGATGCAGAGCCGTTACATAATGCCTATGTTGTGTTTGTTATGTCATGAAGTTTGGCATCTCAGCTGAAAGCGTGAATCAGAGCCCTACTGACCCTCTCAGCCTCCCCCTGCACTGTAGCTGAGAAATGTTCTCAGAATTCACCATTTGATTCAAATCATGGAGAAGGGTAAAGAAATACCCCAGCACCCCCCTGTGTGAAACTAAAACAAAACCGCTCTTATTTCAATCCGAAGGCTTGTCTGAAAAGTATTCAATGGTAGTAGGTGCAGTGTTTTTCTTTCTCTTCAAGGAACTGAACTTGTCCTACCACTATAAACAAGCTTTAAGCTGGGAGTGACAATAACAGACCTTCCCCCAAGGGGAAACAGTCTGCAGGTGATTGCTGGAGAGGAGGTGGGGCTGGTAAAATGCGGGAATAGTGGTCGACCTAGTTGGATATTCAGTTAGGTACATTCAGTTAGGTTAGAGATTCATATTGTTTGTCATTTGATACATTTGGGTTTACTGTCCAGCCCTAAATGTAAGCAGTAGTAGTTGCGCACAGTGAAGCAGCAGCCATGCACATTGACTGACAGCTCCATTAGTCCACCTCGCTGGAGTGGGGCGTTGGATATGTGAGTAGGCTGTGTCTGGTGGGAAGTAGCATGACTCATGTTGTGTCTGTGTGTGTGTGTGTGTGTGTGTGTGTACTAGCTGCACAGGCTTCACTCCATCTGTGCTTCACAGAAAAGACTTGGCACCCATTTCACACTAACAATATTAAATTAGACCAAGTATATAACCCATATATATAACTGAGTTAAATGGGCCGACTAAAGAATGAGTGTTAACAGGCACCGTATCAGTTTCTATCAAAGCACAATAGACATGACCTTGGTTATAAAGATAAGCTATTGAATGTACCACACTGTTGCCTTTTCCTTTGTAACCCACTTTGAATGTCAGAGATTGTGCTTCATTTTCCACCTTCCACTGAGATCTCGGGCAAAAAGATGTGTTTCCCATTTGCCCTACTGATAAAACTGCCTCCATTGTTCTCTATGTTTTACTTGTGTCTGCTTAGTGAAATACCTTTCCATTTGATTTTTGCATATATCACCATAAATATATAAACATGAGGACTTGTGAGCTGCAGACACAGGCGGGTAATCAACATTGTGAAAAACTACACAGCAACAGGCTATAATGTCCAACATCTGTCTTCAGCCTCCAGTCATCTTCGTTCGTTCCGCCACCCCCTTTTACTTGGAGGGGTCCGCCTACTTGTGGTGTAGGATCTCCTCTGCAGAGGTACACTCGGGTCTTATGGAGGTGATGGCAGTACTGTACGTTTTTACAGGCACATTCCTAAAGCTCCATGACATGTAGCTGCCACCAAAGACGCCAGTTAAAGTATGTCTTGTGATTCTACTGCCCGTTATATGACCACACATAGGTGATTTACTGAGGCTGATTAATGACTGCTGAAAAACCTCAAACATGAGCTGTATTTCAAGCTTATCTTATATCTTAACTTCAAAGTTGAAAGCAATTTGTGAGGAATGTCGGGATGCAAGGCGATCTCATTCATCCAGTCTTCCAAATTCTGTATAGTCCTGTCATAATTGTTCAGTCCAGTCGGTTCATCCTGCATGCTCTTGGTTCATATTATAATCTGACTACTATGGAGTATATACTGATATATATTTTGAGTAACCAGCCAGAATGTATTGATGAAAGCAAGATGAATTAAATGAAAAGGGCACAATGCTGAATTTAGACCTCTAAAACAAGTTACAAGTTATCAATTCGTAGTGTACAATAAAAAGAAAGTGTCCCTAATAAATTTAAACAAAATCCAAGAACAAAATGCATTTCAAGTCATTCAGCTAATAGCCACTTCCTCCCCCTGCCTCCACATACATAGAGGCTGGATATGGGTCGTTATCAGCAGGCAGCTGGCACTTGGGGAACCCTCTGCGTTACTGCATAACCTGTTGACTTTACTGCTGCAGATGAGGCTGCATACTTGAACGCTGTTCAGTACATCATGATTTACAGGAAACAACGCAGTTTCCTGTTTTAAAACAGACCTGCACTCTGCTTTTTTTTTCAAATGCCATGTGCTGCAGCACGAGTGCATTTTGAGTATGGGCGGGTTATAAGAAGATGATTGCAAGGAACAACATTAATTCCTTGCTTAACCCAGTTGAGTACTCGGGAAATTGAACCCCAACCTCTGGCAGTGTGTTACAGTGTTAGTGCTCAACTGTCCCGCAGAACCACACGGTGGCTGTGCTTTGTCTGCATGCCAAGTTCAACATGACAAGATCCAGCCACGTATGCATGTCCATATTCAGATCATCCCGACTGATGCAACAGTTTCCACACAAAACCCCAAACCCTGCAGTCCGACCTGGACCTAGACATCAGAGGTCCATGCGTAAAAGCGACTCTTTCTGTGCGTATTTTGGCGGTTTTGTGCCGTAACGACTTCTGCATGATAAGTCAAATTCATTTCCCTGCAGTGTCCTTACAGTAGATCAGGACCCCAAAGGTACCTGAGCTCTTCTGTGTCTGACCCGTATTGTGTGCCATGATATTCTAACTTTATTGTAACAGCAAAGCAACAACTGCACACCCGCCACGTTACAATAGTCAATCCGCCAGCCGGCCGCTCAAACACGTTTCCCTGTTAACTCCTCCTTGTAACTGCATTCACCGTATCGAGCAGCTCTTCATGAACACACTATTTAAGACAAACGCTGTCACACACTCACCAATGATAATAGCGCAAGCGCTCAAAAGTCCAATTTCCTTTTTTAGAGTGACTCTGTCGCTCTTGGAGTTTTTATCCTTCTTCTTCTTCTCTTTGTCCTCCATTGCCTCCGGCTTGCAAATGTGCTTCCTTCCCGCCTCGGTCCGGTCCAGATACTTCACTGAACCGCACGCCTCTCTCCGGGTTGCCCTTATAATCTACTGATGAACGGAGGAGGACGTGCGCATGCGCACAGCCCACTACTGAATCCACCACCTTGTCTCAGGTATGCTGATGTAAAGGTGTGACAACGTTCAGGGATGTTAACACCCGAGGCTGGAAGAAGTAGGCTACACAGAGAGAAGAATATATTTACTTACCTTCAGTTTTCTTAACAAGCCTGTATACTTTATTTTTTCTTTTCTCAATAATCATAGCATGATTTTTTCCCCCAAAAGACCCTGTATCCTCATGACCTAGATCGGTTTGATGCTGCAGACTGTAAATGTGTAGTTTGAATATATTTCACCACATTGATGTAAACCTACACCTGTCCTTTTCAAATAAAATGAATTAATACATATAGGCTATTTAATTTTTACAAATCTATTCTTTAATAAATATTATCATTATTTTATTTTTCATGCTTTTGGATGTGCACAAACTCCCCAACCTTGCCACAGATACAAACAAATAGTACAAAAACAACAGGTTGTCCCTCCTTTGGCATAGTCCAGTATAATATGTGGGCAGACAGGATTCAGGTGAGTCTGTTTTCCCTTGGGGCTGCTGTAATTTGAGCCTCTGTTCATTATTTTGAAGTGGAGGAGGGTCAGTAGTGTACTGTTCTACACTTCTACACTTGTGAAAATGGACACACCTCTTGAACAGGTGATGTGGTTTGTCCTGCAAAAATAAATGTAAATGGCTAGTAACCTGCCTCACACGAAATTCTTTTTTGTCAGTTTTTCATAATTGGGATGCAGCCTTTTTGGTTGACTGCTTGAAGCGGCAACAGAAACTGAAAGAGCAGAAAAGAGAGCAGGAAGTAGCAAACAGAAATATCTGGACAACAGGCCTTTTTCACAAAACACATTTTGACAGGAAGTAGGAAAATCACAGGTGTAAATAATGAAAATAATGATGGCTGAATTCCATTTAGCTGCTTCAGTTTCAGGGTCCTGCCTCTTTGTCACACTCTCATGGCTTACTGGGAGACTTGAATAGAACAGAGCCATCATTAATGTTATTAGTAACACCTGTGCTTTTCCTACTATGACAAGTCAAAATGTCTGCTGTGAAAAAAGGCCTATGGCAGGCTTATCACAGTGGTCCGCATCTGTACAATAAGAGTTCACAGCAATTAATTAGCAGAGGAAGTTAAAGGTGCTAGACACCCACACAGGTGTTTTGACTTACTGTGTCTGATTAGATCTCTTCTTAGAACTGGGTGGGAGTGTACTGCTCAACTGACATCTCCCTCACTCTCTTGTAAGTGCTGTTTAAATGAGACCATCTACACCTCTATGATTCTTAGATATAGATGGAGTTTAGTGACCTCATGCAGTAGGCCTTTTTGCAGTAAATATGTTTACCATTGTGTGAGCCATTGTTCATGTTATTAGTTGCACCTGTGTTTCTCCTGGGGACAGGTCTGCTTAAAAAGAGATATATTAGTTGTTCACACCTTAAAAATGACTGCAGGTTAAATGAAAGACAGTATTTTGTGTCTCGCCAAAGTTTAAATTAAGCAATTATTGAACCGTTACCTGGAGTCCTATTCTTTTTCAAACCAAATTGGGTAGAATATAGTGTTTTTGGATTTACCAGCATATGGCTAGTCTCTTGCTTTGTGTCGTCGGGTCTACTCCTCAGAAGGACCTTTGTAAAACTCCACACTCCATACCAATTAGTCAAATAGGCATATATGTGCCAGAGAGACAGAAAGAGTGAAACGTTACCCCAGAATGATTAATTATTTCCCCTGCAGTGTATTTGTTTTCAATGATGACTTCCTGGTTTTCAATAAAGCCCCCTGGTTTACTGTGTCAGCACACATGGGCACACACACATACTCCTGGCAGACTACGGTTAGGCGAGTGCTGTTGGGCATTTCTGGGCAGTGTTTACTTATGTATTATTTCTCCATCTGTATGCTTTGGTAATACATGGCTCATGCCAATTAAGCAAGCTGAAAATAAAATAAAAAAAACCCAGTTGTAATCCAACTTGTTTTAACCCTTAAAGTTACTCTTTTCTTTTTTTGTCATTTTCATAGTTTTGGCCATCATTCCTACCTAAACTTGTTTATGGGTATACTTTCATTTATTCTCTGACACCCTTTTGAAAATAATTGTGTTAATAAATGTTAATTCTCTGTGGCTTCAGCACTACGAACGATCATTCCACATTACAAGTCTTCTTCTTCTTATTCTAAATCATATTATTAATAAAATATAAAACATATTTTATATAAATATATATATATTACGTAGGTGGGTGAAAGGTTGTGTTTTAATTCATGTTAATAAATCAGCTTCTAGACCAACAAAGAAAATATCAGCTTGTTTAGTGATTGTTTGTGAAGAAGGCAAATAATGTTAATAACTTAATAACATACATCATTGTACTTATAAGTTAAACATCAGAGCTCTTGTAATCGAGCTACTGCTACAACACAAAGTAAGCTAGCTGAACTAGCTGTAAGCTAGTTAATCCTGTACATAACTTGCACCATAGATCATCTTTTTAATCGGATATCTGTGGTGGATGTGGTGGTGTCAGGCTCCTCAAAAATGTGGATGCGTGTTCCCAACTTTGCTAAAGTTATAGAAGGCTATATGTGAACCAATCAGGGCAGAGACTTTTGACTTGTATTTACTGTAGCCAGCAGTAGCAACTGGAAGTTAAGAGACCAAACTGTGAACGGAACAAATGAAAAAACAGGTGGGCTGCATCAGGTCAATACTGGACTGTGTTGGTGGCCTCAGGCTAAACAGCTCCCACAAGCTAACATTCTCACTATTTTGTGGGGAAATGCATCCAAATTCACAGACAACTTTGTCGTCATGGTAACAACAAAAACGTGGTTAATCTTGTGAAACGGTCGCAGTTTGGTTAGGTTTAGATACCAAAACTACTTGGTTAGGTTTAGGAAAAGATCGTGGTTTGGGTTAAAATAACTATGTTAGTTACGTAACTTAACTTATGTACGTAACTTAAGTTAAGTACACTACGTAAGTTAAAATAAGTCAACGTTGACTTTTGGTTTCACACGGGACACAAACAGCGGTCTCCTGGGTGAAAGTCCTGTACATCGCTTGCCAAATGTGGTATTTTCTTTCTGGCCCCCTAACTAGCAAAAACAAACCCCAGCAAATAAAGCTTGACCCTGTTTTATTAATAGGCTAGGTCTTCTGGTAAACTCAGCTTGCATGTTATTGCCTGAACAATGACCATTTTAAAGCCCCTTTGTGTAAGATTTTTACTGTGGTGACTCCCCTAGTACTATCAAAAAAGACAATGTGTTGGACAGCGATGCATGCCACTACCCACGTCCCTCAATTACCCTACTGTCTCATTTGTCTTCAAAAATAAACCTATGCCATTCAAATAATTTAATTATAAACAATTGTATACGAAGGGGCTTTAATAAAATTAAATCCTTTCAAGTTGCTTCTAAATTCCCCACGTGTGAGGTTGCAATCCCTTCGCTCTTTCTCCTTCCCTGCTCCTCCCTCCCAGCAGCTGTGTGGCTGATGACAAAGCAGAGAAAGATAGAGATGTAAAGATTATAGATGATGGAAAATAGAGATGATCAATGGTCAAGACAATACAGATGATATAGAAAGCAAAAATTGATATGTTGAAATGAAATGGTAGCGAAGAAGAGGTAACAGATTGTAGAGACTTTTTATTTTTTATTTTTTAATCTCATTATTACCTGAGGCTTTGGCAATATTGTCTTTGTTACATTCATGCCAATAAAACATATTGAACTGAAAATTGAAAAATTGACTGTTGAGGTGATAACAACAGAGAGGAAAAGGTGAAGATGTTAGAAACAATAGTGATGGTAGATAATAGCACACATTAGTATGAAGTACAGATGATAGACGGCAGGTTATTCTATTATGTAACTAAACAGACCTTACCCCTTCAGTGCTAAGAACAAAGCACTGAACAGTCAATTATATATATATACATATTCTGCTGTAAATAGAAAATAATAATTATGTTTCTAGAAGTTGCTGGTGTTTTTTTTTTATCCCTGTGCATAACTGGAGAACTGCTGAATATTCAAAGAGCAAAAACCTGTTTCCAGGGTTGTGTACCAATATTTACTGATAATACATTATACAGTGAGAGACTGGCTTTTGTTCTCTTCGTGGTTTTTAATTTGTTTTGTATTCACCGAATCCGGCTTTGAATAATCCACAGGTTGTGCCCACAATCTGAGGTCACATACACAGTAGAGCAAATATACAAAATGGGAAGAGAAGTTAGTCTGTAATTGTTTAATTCCCTTTTTAACCATGCTAGCGGTCCAGACTTAAATATCTCAACAAGTATTGCATAGATGGTCCTCATTCATGGTCTTCAGAGGATGAAGCCCAATGACTTTAGTGATCCTCTGACTTTTCATGTAGCCCCACTTGCAGGTCAAAGTTTTCACTTATCCAGTGAAATATGTAAACATGTACCTGATTGATTGGCACAAAATGTGGTACAGACATTCATGGTTCCCAGATGATGTATTCTAATGACTTTGGTGATCCTAACTTTTCCTCTAGCGGTTCAGATTTGTGGTTTTGAGTGAAACTATTGGATAGATTGCCATGAAATTTGGTTTACACATTCATGTTCCCCACCAGATGAATTGTAATAACTTTGGTGATCCCTTAAGTTTCCATCCAGTCAAAGTTTAATTTGTCCAATACTTTGATTTATGACCAAATACCTGCAAAACTAATGGCATTCCTACCAGCCTCAACTGTACTTTGCATTAAGTACTAAATAGCAAATGTCAGCATGCTAACATGCTAAAGTTAGCATTAACATGGTAAAAATGATCCCTATTTAACATCAGCATGCTTGCATTGTCATTGTAGCATGTTAGCATGCTTACTTTACCATTTAGTTCATAGCACCGCTGTGCCTTTCTATGGCCTCACAGAGCCACTTGTTTCTGTCTTGTTACCATATATTTAACTGAAAGCATGCTTTTTTGACTTTACATAGTAGCAGGTGAAACCTGGTGGAGAATATAAATGAACAATGTGCTTCACTTCTCTCTTGAGCAAGGCAAAGCTACTTACTAGAGGACTGTCGTCGCACCAGGCATAACCAAAGTGTGAATGTGAGGACTCTTACCTCTCTGAGCTTCCTCTGAGCTTGTTTCTTCAAAAAATTTTTAATATGCAAATAAATATTGTTGACAACGTTTCTGTTGCATTTAGCAGTGTGTCTACAGCCTCAAGATAAGAATAACAAACATTAGAAAAACACACTCACACCACACCACTTCATCTACAGTTTAAGGAGTTAAGTCGTTAAGTTGCGGCAGGCGAATGCTAACGAATGCACAATTAACTTGGAGGGCGGCCTCCCTCTCCAAAAGGAGGCCCCAACAAAGAGAGGAGATACTTTGTTGGCGACAGGAAGGCAGGCTGAAACACTGGCTTTAGTGTGATGGCAGGAGGGGAAGAGGAGGAGACTGAAGGGGAAACAGCCAAAATACTGTGGTGGCATTAGGGGAGGAGTTGTGCTGTAAACAAATATATCACAGCATCCAGTACAGTGGCAGGAGGAGGAAGAGGAGAATAGGGCGAGAAGAATGGAGGAGGAGGACAGAATGGAGAGGAGTAGAAGAAATAAGTGGAGAATAACAGGAGAAAAAGAGGAAGGGGGGGCAGGGGTTGAAGGGTGCAGTGGAGGATGAACCAAAAGATTTGTGTGTTGAGAAGAAGCTCCCTCAGAAAGAGAGAGCTGTCTGTGGACCTGGATGCATTTGACTTCATCTGATGAAAACCCACACAACCTGTGTCCCAACTAAGTGGCTGGATCCTACAAAGTCTGCATTTCTACTCTCAATAGTTCATAATGGGCTTTACCATTTTAAAGACTCATCTAAATGCAGCTAAGAAATTGTCTTTTGAATAGATTTGAAGGTCATGTTTGGTGCATATTGTGCATCCATCAGTTATTTACTGTCATCTCAGGTATTATAGAGCTTTTGTTTTTTCAAATATAGTAGTGTTTTGGTAAGGCTGCCTTTCTTTTCCTTCAACTTACCCTGCACATTTCACATTAAACTGTTCCCAAGATAAACTGAATTAACCCACATAAAGCAATGCAAAGCATTAACCAGCAACCAGCAAAGCACATGTGTGAATAACTGATGGCTCTGTTCTAGTTACAGTAGGTGTGCCAAAGAGCATGCACAAGTCAACAGCATATACTTTTAGGTCACATGTGGCCATTTCTTCCTATTTATGTTGCAGAAAAAAGTTGAGAAGTTATAGGATTTCACATTTGACTCACTGTGATATTGAAGCAAATGACCCAGAAACTGTCTCAAATTCTGTTTCATTAAGATGATGTCAGGAGAAAGCCTCTACAGAGGAGTAGATCTTTTTTGTAAAAGAGTATGGAAACACCATGTTTTTAGCCATGCTAGCAGCATGGCTCTAGGGATGGCAATCTCGGTCTGTCTATCGATTCACCACTTTGATCCAGACTGAAATATTTCAACAACTTTTTGATGGATTGCCATTTTGTACAGACAGTCATGGTCCACAGAGAATGAAACCTAATGATTTTGGTGATGCCCTGATTCTAGCACCACCATCATGTCAAAATTTCATTTTTGAGTGAAACTATTGGATGGATTGCCAATGTGGTACATACATCCAAGGCTAAAACTAATGACTGACAGCCCACTGTCACCAGGTTATATAAGACCTGCCCCACCCTGGTAGTGGAAAGGCTCCCTCTCACCTGGCACCAACTTGTGCTACGTTGGAGTTTTTGATTTACTGTGTAGTTTATTTAGTGTTATCTTAGTTAGCCTGGTAGTATGTTTCCCTGCCAGTCTCATTTGTTAGAATCAACATTTTTTGTTACAGTTAAGTTCAATTAATCTCTGTTAAATAAAATGTTATTTTAGGTAATCCCTTGCGTGTGCTTCACTTGTTTGCTATGGTCTCAGAGCCCAGCCTCAGCTTCACTTTAATTAGCAAATGTTAGCATGCTAACATGGCTAGACAAAGATGGTGAACATGGTAAACATTGCTTAACATCAGCATTTTAGCATTGTCATCGTGAGCTTGTTAGCATGCCGGCATTAGCATTTAGCTCAAAGCACAGCCACAGACGTGTACCGCTAGCATGGCTGTAAACTCGTTTCCAAGAATATCCAAAATAAAACTGTATTAATTTCAACTTTTCAACCATTTGAATTATCCATTGTCCACCTGACAATTTTCACTGTTTATCTTGCGCTACATTACACAGCAGCATATGAGCACCTAGCAGACAAATCTGACTAACCTCAACCCTCACACTATTCGTTTGAGTGCACAAATTAGTAATTTGAGGATAAGCAGGAGCTAATAGCAATTCCATACCATGGTGTGGGATTTCAGTCCTCCTTCATGTTGCTCCGTAGGTCCTACCCAAGTATTCGAAAGTCAGTCTTTATCTCAGTTTTTAGGTCTCTATTCTCCTACTAATATTGTCAAGACCGGCTTGTACCTCAGTCAGGTGGGCCTGTATTGACTTGGCAGCCGTTATCCTCACAGGCGGTGGCTGATCCTCTTTATCTGTGGTTTTAGTCAAGTTGTTCTGACTCTTATCATCACAGGTCATATCATGGAAAACTGTGATGTACTGAGGTGCTAGTAATTTACTGAATCATCTCTTGTACAGAATGTACATATACTGATAAGTATGTAGTAAGTTTCAGAAGCAGAAAGGGCGAGAAAGTGGGAAAAAAATGAAACAGTGATGGAAGGGGAGACAGGCGGTTGGAAGAAAGGTAAAGAAGGTGGAATGTGGGAGGAAGCTAGACCAGACAAGCAAAGGACGAAGCAAGGAGAGAGACGCTGAGAGGGCAAAGGTAGGAGAAAGGAGAGGAGGGACAGATACAGGTAGAGAGGGAGAAGTGGTGGAGGGAAACAAAAAAGGAGGAATGAAGAAAGAGGGACCAAAAAAGAAAGGAAAGAGAAGAGGCCATGAACCCAACACCACTTTGCAGCCAAGGACAAACTATAACTCTCTCTCATTCTCTTTTTCATCCCGCCCTTGATCTATTCTTACTGTAGAGTTTCTGGAGTGCCTGCTCAAATGGTTTGCCATACTACCCACACCACACATCATTTGTTAACAGGCAACCCAGAGTTCTTGCGGTTGGGGAGCAGATCTGCATAGCAACCCCACAGCACTTCCTGTTGGGCCGGGGGTTGAACGCCGGTGCCCGTTGTTCACCACAGTGCCCCCTCTGCCTTTAGAAAAGCAGCCGGGAAGCAGTTCACTTACAATTGGCTTTGTGCTTCGTTGTGAGGAGAAGAGAAATGAGCGGAAAGGCAAAAGCACCCTCAGTTCACTGCTCTCTTTAACAGGCAAGGACCTCCATATGGTTTAACTAATGGTATTAGCTGCTATCAGTATTCAGTACCTTTAATTTTGACTGTTTGCATGAACAAAATGTTTGAAACATTCAATCAACCTTTCATACAGGATTTTCTTTTTTTCCAGGGTGAAAACTGCCCATTTTCAGCAGCAAAACACTGTAAAATATGCTGTAAATGGAAAATGCGGCTCAGTGTTTCACCACCCTGCAGAGTTCTGTGATTATGGTCAAAACATTTAAAGTGGTTTTAACTGCCAGGGCCTGCTGGGTTAACTCACATAAGCAGCTTAAGGAAGTTCAGACGTTTACATGCCCTCTTGACATTACGTCAGTGGGAACTTGTTTTTTTATCGTCCTTGCTTCCACAGTTATGCGAGTGCATATTCTCTCTTTAGTGTAGACTCATATAGACTCATGAAACACTGTTGACAAGGTGACAATTTGATGCAGGACAATAAGCAAACCTATGCAAAAAACTACTTGTCTAGGAACCAAGTATTTGCAGACTGCAGCAATCAAAGCTAATGCCACATGTTCCTTTGGCTGCAAATTAATCATTATTCCTTTGATCGAATGGACTGTCTGTCACAATGTTTTTCCTTCATAGGCTACAACAGTGGCTCCCATCCCTTTTTTGCCCTATCAGATGGGCCTATGTGCCCCTTTATCATAATGTTACCCCTTTGATAGAAGAGATGGCTTTATGGTATTATTCAATGGTATTTCTTAGTAGTTTTGCACCTGTATTACTGCCATTTGGAGTGACAGAAACTGGTTGTTTCAACCATTTACAGTATCTTTACTTTGAGCTTTTTGTTGACTTTTTTCCAACTAGTCTTTATGTAAGTCTTTATCAGCTTACAGTTGACTCAGGTTGGTGGGACTATAAAACTACTATAGTGTGATACTGAAAGATCAGCATCACACAAATTCATAATCTTCCTTGTGCATTGATTTTTCTCCTAAATACACATGTGTATTATCAAATCATAATTTCTATTTTTTCAAATTAGCTGAGCTTCACAATTTTCCACGTACCCCCTGGTAACTGCAGAAGTACCCCTTGGGGTACAAGTACCACTAGTTGGGAATCACTGGGCTACAAGAGAGTGTGGAGTTCACTTTAAAATGAATCTTTATACTGTCAACAATTTATTTAATCAAACACAAATTAAGAGCAACAAAACATTAACCTCAGCCTTTCTCACAACAGACATGTCATAGCAGGAAAAGCACAGGTCTATTTAATAGCAGCTAATTCATAAGGCTTCACAACATTTAGGTGTGCACGTTCCAGAGTCCTGGTGTCCTGCATGCTGATTCAATGGCATAGCTTACTGGGACACTTAAAGGTACCTTGTTGATGTCATATAGCCTGCATTCACTACACATCTGCAGTACCGTACACATATGTGGATGTCCTCTTATGTGTGCATGTGGAACACGAGTTATAAATAGATCTACTTATCATAACATTGGTCTACTAATGGTCATAAACCTTTAAATAACCTTTAAATTCCACAAATCCATCATTACTAGTGAGACACCTATGCTTTTCCTGCTAAGACAAGTCAGTCGAATCAAATAGGCTTTGACCTGTCAAACACAGATGTAATTAAATAATATTAACAATGGCTGCGTTTCATTTTGGTGTGGCAGTTCCAGGGCCCTGGTATTGTTCATGCTGGCTTACTGGCATGGCTTACAGGCACACCTAAATGGAAATGGGCCTTCAGCAATGTTATCAGTTACACCTGTGATTTCCTGCAATGACAGGCCAAAATGTCTGTAGTGAAAAGGGTCTTTGTCTTTGGTGGAGTCCTACTGATAGCCTGTAAATGATACAAACATACAGTCACATTTTCAGAGAGTGGAGAGGAGGACACTAGCTACAGTCATTATAAAGTGTTGATTTAATTTACTACTCAAAGCTAAGAGATTTAAAAATTATGTGAAAAAACAACCTTTAACTCATATTTTAAAGAGAGCTTGGACTTTTTGAACTGTGGAAGTGGGATTAGGAGTGTAGTGATGACCTGGAAAAAAGCACCCCACTCAACACAAACACCATTCAGGATGAGCCAGCTTATCAAACAAATTTATAAATGTGTGTGGTTAAAGTATAGTGGAACACACAGAACACCTATGGAGGAAAGCAGATCATCTATTGATTCTCAGGGAAAGAACAAGAAAAAATGGACAATGTTAATGCTTAAATATTAACCTGTACCCCCATCTAGTGGTCGGTATTGTTTGTTGTCACCTTAGCTCTGGTTAAATGATTAGTCAATTCCCAAAATGTTGACAACACATTTTCTGTCGATCGAATGATGGAGTAATTGTACAACAAATCTTGTGCTGCTGGCCTGTTTTTCTGACCACGAATAGGAACTGTTAACGTGCTGACTAACAAACAATGTGCTGACAAATTATGACTCGCTCAAACTTGCTCTCCTCGCGTGTTCTCACCAAAAAAAAAAGTCTGGCTGAAGCTGGAGGACCCACCCACTTGACTGGTCACCAACATAACCAGCATGACTTGTTTGCACAGGGTTGTGACATCTGAACACCTGAATAGAGTGAATGGTCAGTTACAACTTGAACTTCCATCTCCTGTCCACTCCTAACCTCCTCTGTGACACATTAAATGTTCTCTGCACAGAAGCATTATCCGGTAACTGTACAAATGTGCATCTGAACTCTAAAACATTAGTTCCCATTCACTTCAGTGGTTTTGTGCTGACATGGTGCTGCACTGACTTACTGTGTGGTATATGGGCAAACTGTTATGAGTTATTTAATGAACTGCTCGCCCAGTATTCATTTTAACATGAACACGTAAAATCCTCTAAATACGACTGACTTTCCATTTTTAACTATGGTTCTTGACAGGCCTATGAGAAAATGCCAAAGCAGACAGAAAATCTGTATGCAATTTCTAACATGGTGTAACATTCATGAGTCAAATGGAAACAAAATCGTTCAGCCACACAGATGTTAAACGAGGCTAGGAATAAAAATGTTTCCGTTATAAAAGCCTTTGTCTGGATTTCAGATGCAGAAATGTCCCAGACAAAGACAGCTTTGGCCTAGTGCTCAGCTGCAGCAGCACCCACGTTCCCTGGCTTAACCTCTGTGTAGCTGTTATCAATAATCCTCCCCTGACATTAATAACCACCTCTTCCACAAACAGGAATTTAACCTGCTTTCAAACTGGAAAAACCAGCCACGTACAAGCAGATGGCTCCTCTTGTTTCACACAGACACAAACAAACTGATAAGCTAAACGCATTACAACAGAATACACTACAACAAATACTGGTGAGAACAAGGTACTGACAAAAGTTAAAGTTATCTCAGGGGTAGAGTTCTATGCTGTACATTGTTATTACTTTTTATAGCGTTCGATTTCACAACACTTGCGCATACAATTCCAAGTATTCTTGAAAGATATGACATGATATGTTATTAAATTACATATTCAACGAATGCTCTTTCGCAAATTAAATACTGAAAAGTTGGCCTCAGACTATAAACCTGTTTTTTCCACCAAGGCATTATTACTCTAACAGCTGAGATCATTCAAGTGACAATCATTGATGTGACACATGCGATACAAGCACCATTTTGTTTGTTCACTCCAGCTCAGCAGCCCGTTTAATTAATTTGACATCCAGTATACAGTATATATGTTCTCTTTGTCTTTATGTCAGAGTGCAGGAAGATGGAAAAACAGGTGTGATGCCAAACCAGGGCTTTGCTTGTGGTTTTAAAGGGAAGCAGACATTTGTATATTTGGCATGTCATGCCATTGTCATGTCTGCCATTTGCTCAGAGTACCTTTAGAAATTTAAAAATGCCACGTGTTAAATTTACTTTTTGATATAGATTTTTTTTTTAACCTACAGCACTGATACTGTACATTACCTAGAGATAGAGGTCAACATGTGACTTCCTTTAGTCAGCCTGGTGTTGGACATTTAGGTGATTATTATTTTTATATCTTTAAATAAACACCCTATAGTATATATAATATTGTATACTATACTATGAACTGAAATTTGTAAATTTGGACATTTCAGCTTTACAAATATAACCTTCAGGGAACCCTTAGGGAACGTTCCCGGAAAGTTACCTGTTTGCTGGGTAATTATTATTCTGTAGCCTTATGGTTTTATTGCAGTATGGACTGGATTTTCTAACCTCACTTTTGTTTTTCTGTAAATGATTTCACTATAAATTAATTAGCATATTCATGAAGACAACTGTTAATATAAAATGTAAATACAGCTTTTAACAAAAGCAGTAGGCCTTTAACTAAGCTATTTTCTTATTTCTATTTTCTTTCTTTCTTATATTTCGTCATGTCTTACGTAGCCTACTGTAGCTTAACGTACATAACCCATGGATGTATTATAAGAACTTCTAATGAGTTCTAGTAATACATAACCTGAATGAAACAGTGTAATGAGCCGCTGCTTTTTGGAAGGCGCTGATTTGGACTAAATACAGCTCATGTCTTACGTAGCCTACTGTAGCGTAGCGTAACGTAACGTACATACTGTAACCCGAATGAAACAGGTGCAGTCCGGTGGCTAAGGCTTGGTTGTTGCACCACCCAGTCTTTTATGTTTTTTGTCTTTTTTCCGTCTGGGCGGAGTTTCTGGTTTCTCCTGGAAAAGACCGTGGCTGAGTTGAGGGAAGTCAGAGCAGACACAGTTGACGGAGGAGAGAGGATATCCACTCACTTGTTGAACAGCAGCGGTCTGGTTTTAAACACATCTTTTTAGTTAACTCGTTTTTCCTCTGAGATTCTCAGAGTCTGAGCTTTCAGGATGACGGACACCCTTTTACCAAACGGCATCAAAGACAGCGGAGGAGACAGCACTTATTTCAGAAAGGTGGGTGTTGTTTCCCATCACTTCACTTTGGAAACGTTAACAAAAATACTGTATGTCCGTCTACTGTGTTGGCCCTCGTCATGTAACCTTCACAGAGAGGGAGCTGCCAACTCACAGTTTTACTGTTAAAAATGGGCAAATAATGACTTTAGCTTACTGTTTCTGACGTGTTTATGGCTTGACCGGAGCCTTAAAAATGTTTTTTTCCCTTTTCCCTCTCTTCACCAGATATAATTATATTGTAATATTTACTCGCTTAACTTCTTGTAGTTTAACTATTCAGCTACAGGATGTAGCCTATGTTCACTGTTTAAAGCTATACATGAACTAGAGAGAAACTATATTTGGAATGTATTAGATATAGTAAAACATAAAACTAATCAAAGGTGTATAAAACATTATACATATAAGTAATATACATTTTGAAAATGTCATTTTAGTTTTAAAAACAGCATGGTTTCAGTCTTAAATTGAGTACAACAAATAGTGCAGCTCCTGATGGCCCACTAACAGCAGCAGAAACCACAGCACTGTCAGCTTCAGCTGTCAGTGTGTGTGTGTGTGTGTGTGTGTGCTCCAAGAATAGCTGTATCTCCTGCAGTTACTGATAGTGAGAGAGGCAGGAAGGGCAGTGACCAAACATCCCATAATTAACACCATCAGCTCCCTGCTGGTTGCCAGAGGTGTGTTAGTGATTGACATTTAATGGGAAGTGTCATGGATGAGGAATGCCTCACAAAGCTTTGTTAATACCCCCGGTAAATTTAGAACAGATTAGTCTCCTGCCCTTAGATCATTTTGGCAGACCTGTTTTATTCTTACTTTTTATCCGGTAAAACTTAAATATTTCCTCATAGCTCTGTTTTCCTGTATTTTCTTATTTCTTAATAACAAATGATCGTTGTCAAGGGACCATTGTAAGACCTTAAAACCCTGACCTTTGACCTTTTTATTGATTGACTGTATCTTACAATTGCACACATGGGAGGTACTCTGGATAACAGCATTAGCTAAATGATTGTAATGTAAATGTAAGGTTATCTAAATTGTTGCTCAGGTAAGGTAGGTACTCCTTAGTTTGTGCAGTTTATAGTTCTATTGTTGGTTTTTAATTTTATCTTTTATTTATTTTATACTTACATTTATACTGTTCTGGCGTTCATTGTAGATAGCAAGACAGAATTTCATTGTACAGGGAAACATGTTTCCTTACTGTGCATATGACAATAAATAAAAAAATAAATAAAAGGAGTATTTTCCCTGGCTGTACTTGTTTTGAAGTTGAAGCCTTTTCATCATGTTAATTAGCTGGTGAGCTATCACTATATAATGGTAAGCATTAAAGTAATTAGCATTCACTGCACCAGGACCAGCAGAGAAACCTCTCTAACTGGCTTAGCGTTTCATGAACCTGTGACTAACATTTTCAAGAGCTGAGAGTGAGTTTGTCTAGATGGAGGCTATGAGAAAGGCTGTGGCTGAGTGATTATCTAATGTGTTTTCCTGTCTGCCATGCTGCGGTCTGTGTCTCATTCCTCCACATTTGCACCAGTGTCCTCAACTGGAGAGTTTTTATAGACAAGCTTGTTTAGATGGGCATCTGAACAGGGCCTTTGTGTCTTTCAATCCCCCCGAATCCCCCTCTGAACGCTGTCTGGATTTAGGCTCTGTGCTGCACTTCCTGTGTCTATAAAAAGGTCAGTGGGAGCCAGGGTCTGGCACTGCCACAGGGCATGATGGGAGACTGTAGAGCCTAATAACTCAATCACAAACTGCTTCCTTTCTAACTCATCCTACTTTCTCCATCGTTCTCACTCTCTCTACATTTCCTTTGTCCTCTGCATCTCTCAGTGTTGAAGTCCTTACTTCATTGCAGAAACCCTTTTCAGTATAAAAAGGCCTGCACATTCGCCGAAACCACAGAGCAATGAGTTCTACGTTCTCATTTGGTCATGTTAAAGAGATTTGCAATTTGGAAACTTTCTGGTCAAATTTTAACCAAGCAGAGCCAAGACCATCTTTGCTTCCATGTTTTTTTTGTGCCCCTCTTTCTCTTGGGTGAAAATGAGTTTAATGATTTACAAGGCCTCACTGGGTTTGACTGATGCTCCGGGGAGCCGCTGTGGTTCAGGGCTTCATTCCCGGCCATCCACTCTTTCACCTCCAGCTGGCCGAGGTCCGACTGGACGGCTGCAGGATGGAAAGATGGCAGAACAAAAAGCCGAATCGGCATGTTTCTTCTCCTCGTCCTCCTTGGCCAGCGAGAGCATTGACGTAACATCTGGCCCGAGGCCGTCCTTCAGCCAGACCACAGACACAAATTGACAACATGTGTCCTGGTTCGCAAACCAGACAAGCTCCCTCGACTTGGAGACGCACTTAGATTCCCTCAGCAGGGTTTGTATTGGAAAAAGACAAATGAGAGAGGCAGATGTGATCAAATATTGTCTCTTTGAGTAGTTCACTGAATATAAAGATGTCTTACTTTGGACTGAATGGAGCGCACTCCCTTTTGAGCAATTTTTAAAAGCGTCCCCACCACTTTAATTGGAGTGGATTCAATATGTGAAGTCAATTAGGGAATGTACATGAATTCAGCTTGACATTCACTTCACCATGAAGTGATGTGAATTTTGAGATACTGAAAACAGACAGTGTATTTCTAGGGCGAACAAGCAATTGTGAGTCCATTATGAGGCCAAAACTGGTTCATGGCTGTAGCCTCTTCTTGGCAGGTTACCAGTCTTAATCACCAGTTGTATAAACCAGCCATCCCATGAACCATTTATCCAACATGTTCTTTATGAAGCCTCGGTTATACAAGTGTTTGATGGATATGATAAGGGACAGGACCGTCTTTGTGTTTTTGCTCTCATGAACCATTGTGTACGGTCGTAGAGGAAGGCTGTACTGTTTGAGTATGCCAGGTAGGAGGGGTTCAATTCCCTGAGTGGCTCAGAGGGTTAGGCGAAGGCAAGAGCACGGCCAGAGATAGGGGTTCAGTTCCATGTGTCACTTGATATGATGCTGATCAAGTTTTCATCCAAATGATCTGTGTTGTGAAGTGACAGTCAAGCATGGCAGCATTGCTTCTTGCTTTTTCCAGTGCTAGATTAAATTAAGTGAGTTCTATGAAGATTAAGGATGACTTTTGTCCAAGACAATCCAAAACACAAAAGTCATAATCTCTCTAACTAAGCTTACCAGAAGTAGAGGTGTGGTGCCATGGACTAACTTTAATTCTTGATGATGAGACGAGATGTAATGGTCACTGATCAGTAGATCAGGATCAGGATCATCACTTTGGAATGCTAACATGGGTTGAAGTTTCGTAGTGTACTAATTATTAAACATGGACACAAAACATACTGCTATGGTTACTATCAGCCACTAGCCACTCCCTTGTTTTTTAACACACACATACACCCCACGTTTGGTGTAATGATTGACGTGGCAACGTGCTGCAATAAGCCCACGCCCTCTCCAGACGTACGCTAACCTCCTCACCCTGCTGTCATTCTAAAAATAGCCGCTGTTATGTCGTCCTGCCTGGCCACGCCCTCGAGAGACTTGATACTTCTCTATTGTGTAATTAACAAGGCTTTCATTTGTGTAAATGGTTAATCATTACACTCTCAGGTCACTGAAGTGTTTGTACAGGAACACCCAAGTGACTACAGTGGAAGGGTTATAGAGCTAGTTAAATGTGAGCCCATTTGACCTGTGGTGTTGTAATTTGTACTTGAGAAGGACACTGTCACTTACCTCTGCCCCCTTCTGCTTGCTCATCTTACAGTAAGTCTCTCTGGATAAGAGCATCAACAACATGACTCAGATGTAAATGTAAAAGATGTGACAGGTGATACAGGGACCAAACTCTCACCCACAACCACACTTTGAATGACTTCAAAAATGTTGCTCGCTCAAAGAAGTATATGGTTTTAATGACTTATAACTAGGCCTAAATGAACTGAATCAATCTGGATACTTCTGGTGTCTATGTGGGAAGCCAGTGAGGGATTATATCCTTGTCGCAGCACTAGTGAGGTGGAGATCAGAGGGATAGTGTGTGAACGTCTTGTGTGTTTTGTCCTCCTGGTGAAACTCCTTGATGTCAGATGAAAGGAAAGGTCAGGTGACACAATGCACGTGTGGTCTACAATCCCACTTTGAACAGTGGAGTTAGAAGTGACCTTGACTGCAGTGCAGGGGAAATGACTATTCAAAATTGGGAAGAAAATGGAAATTCCAAAAAACAAAATTGTGACAGACGTGACAATAAGGTTTATTTTTTTATACATCTCTGATTTTGTATGTTTTGTGTTTTGGAACTAAATTCTTAGATTCCATCTTTGGTGCTAAGCACTCATTGCTGTGGTGTTCATGCACTACTTTTCACAGATATAACGTCTCAAATATTAGATTTAAGCTACCAAAATATTCCTTCCTGCTCCTTTAGAAAATTAATTTCTGTGATCACAGGAATATTTGTTACCTTTGTTGTTTGATTGCTGAGACTTCTGACTCTTTACCTTGATGTTGCTAATGTACTGAAGCTCATTCTGCTGCTGACCTCAGACTTTGTCAGATAAATAACATAACACGATGTATAAGTGTCCCAAGTTGAGGACTGTAAACTAACTGGTTTTACTGAGCTGACTGGTCTTTGTGCATCATGCTGTGTTGAGTACAGCACAGAACACACCTCTGCTGTGCTATGAATCACACCGTATGAATGTCTTAGGCCAGTTTATCTGTACTGTTGTGAGCGACAGCCTGTTGACTCAGTAAGGCTGGGACACTTGTGGCTGTGATAGGGACAAGGACACACAGTACGGCCACATACAGGCGTAAATACAGAGAGGGAGAGCATGTGAGTTTAGCATAACAAGGTGCAGCTCTTTCCACGCCCAACTTAGATTTAGTTTCACTGTTACATCAGGGAGTAAAGATAAAGTAAAAATTCACATAAATTAATTTTAAAGCCAGATAGAACAAATAATAATATCTTGCCAGCTTTGTTGTAGTGAACTGATGTATCTGGGTAAAAGATTTAAGAACAAAGTGAGAGGTGAAACTTTATGGACTGTGAATCTGGTCAGATTTAAACAAAAACTTTATCTGAACGTTCTGAACAAGAACAAAGATGCTTGTTCAGTAGACTGTGGTATCACTGCTTTTCACGGTTGTACAGCAACAGTCAAAAAAAAACAATTCTTGGGCCTGACCTGGTATAAATAAATATAGATAAAAAAACTGAGTTTGAATGACTTGAAAGGAATTAAAAATGTATTTTATGATTGTTACCAACCAAATCATTGCCATGTAAAAATCATCAATCAAGCATCCTACTTTTCTTTGCAGTACGCTCATTTTTCTTGATGCCCATGCAGTTTATTTTTTTCCCCACATTTTAATAAGATAGTATCTTCTGCTGACATGTTTTTTTTCTTGCATGTCCTTGTCTCAGGGTTGCAACCCGTTTGCCCAGACCGGACGAAGCAAACTGCAGAATAAGCGAGCCAGTCTGAACCAGCAGATCATCAAACAGATGAGGATGAGGGCCGGAGCTGAGAACCTGCTGAAGTAAGAACAAAACTGATGACTGATAATAATACATGCGTTCATGCTGTACATTTGTGTGTCCATTTAATTGATCAGTTCCCTACGAAGTTGATTTCTTTTAAGGTGAAGATTGAATCATTCTTAAACGTACCAAAAATGTAAACAAGAGAGAGCCAGCTGTTCTAAGTTTATCTATAGTTGAACTCTAGTACACTTCAGGAGGTCTGTCATCGTTCTGCCATGAGTCGTCCTGAATTCTTGGTGAGATTTAAAACAACAAAGTGGGGGCTGAAGATGATATTAGGTGATAACAAACCTGAAGAGGAGCATTCCACGAGCCCTGAAAACAAAGAGCTGCTGTGACATGTGGCTTGGAAGAAAGCTTTGTATTTTGATTATAGGTTGCAAACGTGAAGTTTCCTGTCACCATTTGTGATAGGATGCGGGTGCTTTTGCAGTTGTTGTCCCCTGGCCTGTGCACTTACAGTACGTACTGTAGAGAATAGGCTTTTTTTCTTCTGCGACTAAGAAAAGTTTCTGTTGTGTTATCATATGGCTGGAGAGCTAAAAGGTGAATTTAGTGTGGAGGAAGATGTGTCGTAGTCAGCAGCTCTCAGACTCATTGTGTTGTCTCCATTCTCTGGGATTCTGAAAATAAGAGATGGCTTCTTCCTGCTGAAATACCTGTTCTTGCAGGATTGAATGACCGACTTTGAGGTCAGATTTCTCAGCAGGTACAATGCAACAGAGAAAAATGAGGAAGTTTAGTTTACTGTCTCATACACCTTGCAACCTTAGGCTTTTTGTTCAGTCTGGTCCTCACAAAAAGCTATTTTCCCTACATTTTACATACATTTGGTGAATAGACAACATGGTGAATAGCACTTTGTTATTAAACCAATCATCACACTTTGCCTAAGGGTTGAGTTATGCTTGAAAAGAATGAGATTGTACGACGTGTTGTCTGGCCTTGTCGGAAGTCAGAGGTGTTTATAGCTGCTGTGATCTGTCACACTCGAAGGCGGAGTGAAAAGCCGACCGTCATAGCGAAGGGGGTGGGACACAATAAACGTTTAAATGTGGCAATACCGGTGCACATTTCTCAGACAGTCAATCCTGGTAGACGTTCATAGTGTTGCACTCAGTCAAAAGTGACAGATATAGTCGTGTAAAGACTGAAAAGAGAGAGCTTGGGAGAGACGTTCAAACCCTTGCTCTTTCCTCACTGTGCAGCTGGCCAATCACAGCGTGATGTGGGTGTGAATGTGGGATTGTTGGTTTCGGAAAGTTACAGAAAATGGCGGACACAGCCCCCTCCCCCCCAATTAGACATTGGAATTTAACCACCTGACAAGTTCCGATGAAGCATGCTGGTAGCTTAATCATCCACCAGTGTCAGTCAAACATAAACAGACTAAATGGATTCATTTGTGTATTAGTATTGTGCTAACCCTGTAAAACAAGTTAGTTTCAGTGAGATATTGTCAACCTTTTTTATGTTCAATTCCTGTGTCTTTTCAGGAATATATCATGATATACAGTCACCTGTAAAATAGGGTTTTTATTGTAGGTAATTGTAGGAAAACTACAGGCTCTGAAGTTTCCAGAGTTGAATCAACATCTCTCTGACTCTGAAGTGTCAACAAAAGTGAAATGTTATAAACTTCATAAAAGTAGTGTTTATTGCAGGCTCACTGTATTGTGTCCACCTTCTGTTTTGGCAGGGATAATGTGTCTCAGAGAGTTTAGTGAACTGTAGCCTCAACATCTGCCTCTGGGATTCCCAAATCGGCTCTCTTTCTTTTTGTGTCAAGATTTGTCTGGTGGGGGAAGGATGTGTGTGTGTGTGTGTGTTAGTATATGTGTATGTGTCCTTTAGGCCTATCTAAGCCTACTATCAGTCTCAGAAGTCTCCACATTCCTCTAGTACTTCACAGTCTGCCCAGCCAAGGCCAGGGGCAAATGGACTCTGTGTGTGTGTGTGTGTGTGTGTGTGTGTGTGTGTGTGTGTGTGCGCGCGCGTTTGCCAGCCCAGCTGCAGCACAGAGAACAGCCTGGGTGCATTTTTGAGTTTCAGGTATGCTCTCAGCTTTATTTTTTAAGGCCTTGAAATCATATGCAGTCTGACTGTAGTTCTGCCTGTGATCTTCCATCTGTGTGTGGGAGAGTGCATAACGAGGTTGCCATGGCAGCTATCCCTCCTACTTGGACATCCACCTGGATTTTGTCAAAAACAGAACATTCCAGAAAATTGTCATGTAGACTTATGCCAAAGAACGGCCCTTTTAAAAATCTTACAAATTAGCAGCATAAAAAGTTTCTATTAAGAGAGTTTAGTTTGAGTTATTATGGCCCATGTACAACCTAAATCCTTGCTTGTGCGTGTGTGTTGTTTTTTTCTTTGTTTGGTGCCGTCAGTTCTCCTACGTCACTTTTTTCACCTTCTCTGATGTTCTGCATTCCTCTTTCTATCAGCAACAGGTGGAGTTAGTCTGGTCAGACCAGTTCTCTCCTCTTCTCTTATCTTCTCTTATTTTTTCTTCTCTTCTCCTCTCTCCTTTTCTCCTCTCTTCTCTTCTCTTTTCTTCTCTTATTTTTTCTCCTCTTCTCTTCGCTTCTCTTCTCTTTTCTTCTCTTATTTTTTCTCCTCTTATTTTTTCTCCTCTTCTTTTTTCTTCTCCTCTCTTCTCTTCTCTCCTCTCCTCTTCTCTCACTGCACTTAACAGTTGAAGATGTTAGAGACAAAAAGATACAGAGATACAGGAAAAACAAAACTGCAAAAATCAACACAGACATCCATAAAGTTGGGGGGCTTGAGAGAAACAAAAAAGACGAACTTTTAGTTCATAGAAATGTGTCAAGCTCCAATAACACATTTCCCATAATGCAACCCAGCAGAGCCAGATATCCCTCTTCAGATCAAAGACCTCGAGGAAAAATACAACAAACTGTCAATCTGCCAAAAACATAAAAACAGCCTCTCCTCTCTCACGCTCTGTGGGATGATATTAGATATTAAATTGGATATTAATAACAGCCTCTGGGCTGGTGAGCTGGCGTCTATTCTCTCCAAACCACAGCACCTCCACCTCCTCCACCCTGATGAATTCCCCAGGCCAGACCTCCTCAGAAACCCTTCAGCAAGCCAAAAGGAAGTGATGCTGTGTGAATGCTAAGCAGGGGTTGACATCCTTGTTATTTTCTAGTGCGTTGCATGGAGAGACAGTCAGTAATCTGGTAATGCACCAAGGCCAATATTAACAGCAAAGAGTATGATCTAAGAGCATGAATCAAGACCAAAAGAGCAGAGTGAACCCATTTTAAAGATCCAACTGTTGGATGGTATATATGCTTGCAGTAGACTCCAATGATTCCTAAAAAGGTTTTAAGACATGCTCCACCATATGTGAGGCCACATTATATTATTGATGACTGTTCTTAAGATACAATGTTACTGGTTTGTTAGTGCTCAGACCACATTTTCCATATGTGTGTTGTTAAAGTTGTAACTTTTGGATTTGTTTGTGTGAAAATCTTCAAATGGAAGAATAAAATCAGCCAGAAAAGACTATATTGGTTAAAACCTCGTTCTTGTCATTTCAGCTCTTTAACCTTCAGCTGAACTGTTTTTTTTAAAATCCTGTCTGCCAGTGCTTCTTCTTCACTTCTCACCTTTCTTGTTAGGAATCACATCCTCTGTAATTACAGGGTAGAGAGAGATATATCAGGTGATAGGGAGACAGGCTCTGACTGACAATAAGAATACATCTCTAGACTGGAGTTTGGTTAGGGGGTGTGAACGTATGGGTATGTGTGCCATTAGTTACGACTGACAGAAATGTGTTAGTGTTAGGATTCACTGTAAAACAGAGATAAGGATAAAGTGAGACCACTGAGGTGTGTGTGTGTGTGTGTGTGTGTGTGTGTGTGTGTGTTAGCATACAAAGACAAAGTGGCTGAATCCTTTGTAAAGCGCAATTTATGATGCATTGTCAGTTTGTGAAAACACAAGCTGCAATTCACATGCATCCATGGTGATGTATGGAAACACACACACACACACACACACACACACACAGACAGACTCCTCAGAGGTATTATTATAACCTTATCTCTACTGTGCAGTGAGCCCTAACCCCCCCCCCCGTACACACACACTCAGTGCAATGCTCTGATCTTCCTCACCTCAACACAAACATGTGCATACTGTACATATAAAAAATATAAATGTACAAAAAATAATATTGAATTGAATATTGGATTTTATTTCAAACAATGATTTCACCATGGGAACGAGCTTCTGAACTACACAGGGGTTGCAACTGTGTGATTCATAGATCTTGGTTAAGCCGCTGTGTCCTGGAGAGTAAATCAAGTGCACAGCAGGACACAGTGACGCAGGTCTGTGGTCCAGAATACCAGGGGAGGAAAGTTGGGCTACATTAGAGTGGATAATAACAAGGCTGATATTTCTTTTCTTTTCTTCTCCCATCTCTTTATTTCAAATGTTGTATGACCTTTATGTCTCACCTTATGTGTCTTTTCATTTTTTGTTTCTCTGCACCCCCCCCCCTCTCTCTCTCTCTCTCTCCGATCTCTCCTGTGTGCAGGGCTACATCTAACAACAAGGTTAAAGAGATGGTTCTGTTGGAGTTGAGCTATGTCAACTCCAACCTGCAGCTGCTAATGGGGCAGCTGGAAGGACTCAACAGCTCAGTGGAGGTCTACCAGAACACCCAGTAAGTACAAGTATTACTGCTACTTACTAACGCACTACTACTGATTCTACTAAGTGACAAGCATTATTAAAAATCATAAAAAGGGGGAAATTGTAGGAGTGCACAGACATCTACATATGCCATACGGGCTGGTTTAGGTCATGTTTAGGAAATAACGTGTCAACAGCCCTCGATCTGGATGAGGAAAAACGCCCCAAAAAAACCTTTAACAGAAAAATGGAAGAAAGCTCGGGAAGAGCAACAGAGGAGGGATCGCGGTTTTGTCATCAGTAGCAATACATCTGCAGGCAATCGAATGTAATTACTGACATTTTTAAGATGAATTAAATGTTTACTTTGATGCTAACTGCCTGTAATGATGCTATTAAATAGATTCCGTGTTAAAATGCATGCACAGCAGCCAGAGTTTTCCAATGTAGACACAAATAACTTTGGCACCAGTCCTCTAGTCACATAAGAAGACGACTGATGACCACTGACCCAAAATTCTGCACAATTTTAATCTTAAACTAAATCTGATCCTAATTTGGATGTCTCAAAAGTGAAGGCTGGCCAAAGTGATCTCAGTGTGCAAATAAGTCCTCAATCTGGAGATCTAAACCTCAGACTACTACTAATGCAGAAGTAGAAGAACACAGACACACAGTGTTGATTGGCAGCCAACAAGAGACTGATCTGGCTCTGACACTCTGTGGTGAAGTCATCATGCAGTCTTTCAGATGGTGATAGAGGAGCAGATAAAAGGGGTGTATGGAGAGACATATAGAAAAAAACATGAAGACAAAGTGTGAGAGTTTGTTGTTGTTAAACTGGACCAGCTGGTTTTTGGGACACAATGCACAGAGCAACAAGGAAACGATGAGCTGAACTTGTATGCAAACTAAGATAAGCACCCCAGTACGAGGCTTCTTTCTCAGTCTGATGATCGGGTGTGTGTGCGTGTGACGGCGATAGGTTCTGGTGTTTTCTTTGTTTAATGACGAGCCAAGTTTATAGGGTGTGGATGAAAATGCACTATGTATGTCATGAGGATACACGCGTCAGGTGAAATGGATATGACAGTGGTGGCAGATTAACACTAAGACATTTCCTCATGATAACATGACAAAATAACCAAATAGGTTTATAGCTAACTATGGTGCTTTGTAAAGGACAGCACTTGGTTGACTGAAAGCAAGCACTTCAGTGGCTGGGTCTCAATTTTAGAGATAATTAATGATGAACTGAAGGCGATAAAGGTTTTCCATTATGAACATATCACACTTTAAAATATTTTTAAAAGATTTACGATGATTTAAAGGCTCTTAGATTGAAACATGTTTGCTTCAAAGTGGCTCTTCTCATTAAGAACACACACACACACACACACACACACACACACACACACATGCTGAACACACTAAACTAAATAATACACATTCACACAGGCGCACATGAGGCAATACCATATACATATACACCACAAGCGTGTGTACTCCACACGCTATAAACACACAAATACATGTATGATACATACTGTATAAGCATTGCCGTGCATACACAAACCAAAACACACACAAACACACACACGCACACATGTTGCCCATGACAACAAATCACAACAAGAGCAATAGTGTGATGAGAAAGGTAGGGAGATTGCGGAGGATTGTGGGGGATGGGGTGTTGTATGGTGGTAACTATGGTTACAATTCTGAGGGTCATTGACAGAAATCTTAAGTATTTTTCCAGAGTACCAAGCTGCTACTATCAGGCTGTTTTTTTTTTTTAATTTTCTTCTAAAAACATTTAGTAGGGAGCTATGGATACCTAGTTAGGGGTTTCTTTTCAATTCTGACATAAATCTGCAGATGACCTTATAAAACCCTAAACACCAACTTTCGTTGGCATGCCCAGATTAGTTTGTTTTGCTTACAAGGTCTCAGTGCTGTAAGGAACAGGAGGCTTTAACATAAATCATCAAATCATCTTCAGTTGGTAAGAAGATAGATTTTACCCCTCAGGAATCCAAAGAGGCAAATATTTGTTGGTGTCCTGCCCAAAGACACAAGAAACAGCCTCCTTTTTTTGGACTAAGAAAAAGACATTTAGTTTACTAATTATATAGACATCCTCAAAATTGAACAGCTGCGTCTCTGTGCAATCTTTAGGCCCAAGTGTCCTCTGTCACATGGGATCAGGCAGACTCGAGTGTGGGAACACTGAGCCTCCCATCAGCGTCCTTGTCAGGCTCTTAGAGAAACACCTGCTGCTCCATCCACAGACAATAGGCATGCTGTGAAACTACCGTCACCTGCCTTCCCTTGTGTGTCTGTTTCAAAGAAAAGAAAACACGTGCAAAATCCAAAGTGTTTACATCATCATATTCACACTGCCAGATCTACAAAAGGCCATGCATACAGGTGTACAGGTAACATGTACAAGGGACTATTGGATGTGTTGAGAAATTCTTCCCCTCAATGGGATGATGCCGTACAGCCACAATGGAGAGGTAGCCTCCTCCTCTCAGCCTGAAATACAACCTCAGCTTTAAGTACGGAAACAAAAACCTCTCCTCGCCTATTCCCACCAGACCACCGTCCTCTGAATAGAGTCTTTCTGAGGTTATTTCTCACTCAGACCAGATTCAGCTGGTTTTGGCATGATGTAATGCATAACAGAAAGCACGTATATGTGACCGGTGCAGTACACGTGCTGTACATGTAGTTCGTGACCTCCTTGAACCACCCCGTCGAAAAATAGCAGCTAATCACTGTATTCTTGACAATCTTATCAAATAATAGATCAAATACAACAAGGATTTATAACACTTTGCTGAACATTATGCTTATGTATGAGTGTGATAGTCACTCACAGTACCAACATGTTCCTTGTACTGTGATTTCTAAATGTTTGTTCAGATCCTCTGTGTAATGTTCTTGACCTGGACAGCAAACTGAACTTTCTTAAAGACCTTCTGAATCAGCTTAGCTAAAGTGATGACAATGCATAAAAACAGATAAAGATATGAGCACTACAGGCCGCTTCATTAAGCTACGTGAGATAGAGTGAAAAGAATAATTTTTGTCTTTTATCTGAGATTACTTTAGAGAGATGAGACTCAGCACCCTCTGACAAATGGGTGCTTGTACTTTTAATGATCCAATAATGAATTATAAAAAGAGGGGAAATGGTTTAGTATCGTCATGAAATTAAAGCTTTTCATATGCTAACAGGTATTGTTTCCATTGATCGAAAAAATAATTTCTTTGGATTAGAATGATGTTGTTTTTGTACAGTTACAAATGTCATCTTTGAAGCAATAATTCGACATTTTGGGAAATACACTTATGTGCTTATGTGTCTTGCCGAGATTGATACCACTCTCTTCAATATGAAGCTAACAGTCAGGAGCTTAGCTTATCACAAAGATTGGAAGCGGGAAACAGCTAGCTTAGCTCTGTCTAAGGGAACAACTTAGACACAAACAGTTTCCCACTGCTTCCAGTCTTTATGCTAAGCTAAGCTAACAGTCTCGTTGCTCTCGCTTCATATTTAACTGACAGATGGATATAGATATTCTCATGTAACTCTGGGCAAGAAAGCAAATAAGCTTGTGCTGTACTTCCGAAATGTCTAACTATTCCTTTGAAACCGACTCCCATATCTCACTCATATTATCTAGCGGGAGATCTCAGAGAGGCCAAGAAGCCAGTGTGAAACACATCATTATACTGTGTAACAAAACAGAATTATGGTTACTGTATATGCTAAATTTGCGACTCAGCATAGTTTTGATATTAAGTAAAGGGTTTAAGTTGTTCTGTGTTCTCTGTAACTAAAACCAGAGCTTCACTTCACTTGACTGCTATGGCAGGCAGTGGCCGTCTGTTCCTCGTCTTGCACACTGGCACTTACACGATGGCTGGGAAGGTGTGTGTGTGTTTGTACGTGCAGTGAGGGGGAGTGGGCTTCTAAGAGGCTTTTAACATTTCAGATTCCCTGCAGAACACACACCCACCCACACCCTCGCCCCATGCCCCCCCACTGCCAAACCAGAGAAAAGACCAGAGTGATCTCATCTACAAGTACTAATGGATTACACTGCAGCCTCTATCTCGCTCTGTCAGTGTTACTGATGAATGAGGTTTTCTGTGATTCACACAGCCAGTATGCCAGAGGAATGCTGCCTTATCATCAAGTGATGAATGAGTGCGAGGAGTTGTTTTTCTGAACCCTGTGGTTGTAACGTACTGTGCGGTGGCTGTACCCCATCTCTGATCCCTTTTTGATGGAAAGAGTCCTGATTAAAATAGGTTTGGGATAACAACATTCATGGCGACTTGTTAATGTTGTTAATGTTGGAACTGAAATTTGTTTTACTGTTGCCCTCATTGGAAGTTGGTTTGAATAACCTAAATGCCTAGCAAATCCAGGAGCAACCCCAGCTTGTTTTTAAAAAAGGGTTATTTATCTAGTAACACCTCATTCTCCTGCTTTCAGTAGGGGGAGGGTTTGGGGCTTTTTATAGACTGTCTGATCAGCAGCAGGTATCTGTCAGGTTATGTTTCATCAACTCTGATAACAAGCTGAACCTGCTTTCCATCAGTCAGCAGCAGGGACATCCAGGTTCATACAACCAGAAAAACTCTTAAGCCATTACAGCTCCAGCTGAGATCAGAAGGGAAGGTTAACCTGGTGTTTTATGGTGGCCTCTGTTTACTGTTTGGTGGGTTAAAATAACAGAAGGTAAAGGATGGAGGAAGGAATCGTTAGCAGAATGATTAATCAACAGAGAGCTGTGTGTAGATTTACAATACAAGGAGACATGGGGGCCTCATTCACCTTATAAATCTTAACTCCTACAGTGTGTGCTCACAGCACCATCTGCCTAATCCTGACTGCCCCTCTATAAAACTGCACTAAAGATTAGACTAAAACGTAAAACTTTCTCAAGTGACAAAGCTGTCGTTGGTGTTATCAAGCAGTTCCTGGTGCTGTACGTATTATTATTTACTGATAATCTTACTGTGTTATTATTGACGAGATATCCCCAACAAGGCTTGGTTTGTGGTCAAAGGGAGTTTCTTGTTGTTGGATATCTTGTACCACACCTTAGAGCCTGCCACACATTCATTGTCTGTGGATCAGATAAGCGCTACATTGTCCTTTTGTGTGTAAAGTCCTGCTGTATCATGAATTCTCAACATTTCCTGAGTTCTTGTCCTCTTTGCCAACATGTGTGTGAGCAGACATCAAGAATACTTCCTTTCATGTGTATTATATTGACCATAGGATGACTGATCTCCTTACCTTTTGCTTACAGGGAAACAGCCAACATCCCCCTCATTGCTCTGGGTCTGAAGGAGACAAAAGAAGTTGACTTCTCCACTCTATTCAAGGTACAGAAGCAACAACTACAGCTTCACCGTTCCCTCCTTATCACAGCAAATGTGTATAAATAGATAGCTTCAATTAAGTTTTGGAACAAAGAGATACATAATAACGTGATGTTGTGAAACCGTGTTTTATCAATTTGAAGGTACATGAGGTAAAATATAAAGGAACTTAAACAATAGGTTTCATGCTAAAATAGCGCTTTGATATTTGTCTTTTAAAAGCAACAACTGACATCTCACCGAGCTCCCAAGAGGTTAAAGGATTGGTGTTCACCTGCATGTCATCGTCATCAGTTAAACAAAACTGCCATTTTTTTAATATATACTGTAAGGGGAACAGTCTCAAACATCATGACAGCATAAACGCAGGCTTTATGGATAAGGAGGACTAGCAATCTAAAACTGAAACTAACCAACAGGAACATACATGATAAAGGGTTATAAATACAGCTAATTTGCATGCAACAAATATGACCCACATTGGTAGGCAGTGTTTGGTTACCTGCAAAATTAAAAGTGTCCTTTCATGAAGTATCTGGGTCACATTGTCTGCGCCCTGTACACCTGCTACTACGTTATGTTTGCATCATTACAAGATTTGTCTTAAGAACCAAAGTGGGTCAGTAGTTACTGAGACTATTAGCGTCATCATGTAGCTATGTCCCAATGTGGGGAAGCACTCTTGTAAATGTCATGATTTATAGTGCGTTTGCATTCTGCTCTGGGTTGTTGGCAGGTATTGTGAGAGGCGTTCTGACTTCGTGATCTCCGAGCAGATTAACGCTGCCCTACTTATTGACTGTAATCACACCTCTCAGTCTTAATGACCTCGTGTCTCCTACCTCTGGCTGGCTCTGACAGAATGGCAGCTCTCCCCAGCCTACTTGGCACTGCCTTCTGTGTGTACAGTAAAGAATGACGTGACAGAGTGGACTAGTCACATGGTTAAGATATAAAAAAAAAATATTGTACTGAGATGCTGAGCTGTATTTGTTTCTGACAGGACTTCATCTTGGAGCACTACAGTGAAGACGGGAACAGTTATGAAGATGAGATTGCTGACCTGATGGACCTGCGACAGGTAGCGTACACATTTGTGGCTTTTTTACACTAGTGGTCTCCGTAATAATTCGTTTCAGATTCTCACTCACAGGGGTTTAATATGCCCAGCATCCATAACATTTTCTACCACACACAGCACCATGAAATCTTAAGAACTTTGGAGTTAAAGGGTTAGTTCACCCAAATCACAAAAAACACATTTTCTCACCCTGTCCAGTGCTCTCTAGCCATGCAGATAGTTTCAGTTTTATTTCCTGAGATTTTGAGATATCGGTCTCTGGGATTTCTGCCGCCACCCAAATACAATGGTGGTGAATGGATTTTTTTTTTCCCGGTATGTGGTGCTCAAAACATTGGAGGTGACATCTGAAAAACATGTCCCAGTTGCTTTGGATTATCCACAGACCTTGCTGTCAACAGATTGTAGTGCTGATGATGTTGGATGGTCCTCAGTAAACAGGAAGTTGTCTCTCTAAACATGTTTGCTGAAAGATTAACCTCTGTTGCATTCATATAGTGGCAATTTCAGACTGTATCAGATCTCCTTCCTTTCATGTCCTAGGCTTGCAGAACACCAAGTCGAAACGACGCCGGGGTGGACCTTCTGGCAAAATACTTCAGCCATCTTCCTCTGATGGAGAGCCGATTCTTCTCCCCAACCCGCCAGACTGGCATCTTCTTCACCTGGTACACACCAGTTCTTACTAATTATCACCAATAAAAAGCAATGGCAATATTAACAATAAATCACCTTTAAGAGCAATTAAAACTTCATAAAATTCTTCTTAAGATATTGTTAAAATGTGGACAAAATCAAACAAATGCAAACAACTTGTGCAAAGGTTTACAAAATAACATAAAAAGGCGACAGGTGAGATTACAGCAGTGAGGAAACAGGGAAAAAGCAAAGAACATTAATAAGAAAGCTGTTTTGCTCTTTAATCTAGCTGCCATGAGCCCCTACACCAGGGTTCTCCAAAGCCTTTGAGCTTAAACAGCAAAGGCTCAGTCATGTTTTGTTACTTCCTTAAATCCGTGGATCAACTGGTATATCTCTGCCAGAAGACGCCAGGCTGTGGTTTGGCTCATACGTGAGATAAATAAAAAGGACTGGTTTGATCACAGTTTTTGGTTTGGTTATGCCTTCCTGCTGCCCTTTGCCCCTGTTACAAGCGGAAGAGAAATTCTATTTAGAGAGGGAGAGAGAAGAACAGCAGTCTACATGAGAAGACATACAGGCATGGATAACTTCAGCAAGGTCAGCAAATAATAAGAAAACACTTATCATGGAATTTTTAAAGATATTTAAAACTCATGAGTGAGCAAAGAGGGTCTAAATGAAGTACACACATTGTTTTTAGCAAGCTTGTTATCAGATTAGTCACTAATACTGAATCTGGTTAATGGAGTTTGTGAGGGCAAATGGAGCAATGCTTCATTCATTTGGGGGACATTTTGTGACATCCAGCACTAAGTGTCTGAAAAGCATCCAAGTGAAGACTGTGACTCCCTACTGACTTCATGCTATATGCACTTCATTCATTCATGCAGCAGAGATGGAAGAAAGGGAGAAGATTAGCTTAAAGGCATAAACCCTCACAACCTTTAGATGTGAAGGAGAGACGATGAAGGAGAGAAGAAACTAAAGATGACTTGAGCTCAGAGACAGTGTGTCAGTATAGAACATATAATATGTGTAAGTGTTACTGTATGTAACATTTTTACAACACGTGACAGGCTTTTATTCTTATGAATCTGCTTATATTATTTACCTGTTTAATTCCTACTGAACATATTTTTTAACTCTAAATATCATATTCTATATTACTCTGTATTGTATCTCTTATGTTGTTTACCTTCTCGGCTTTTACTTAACATAATTTTATTTTCTATGAGGCACTGTGTGATTGTTTTGATCCCTGCTTTGCAAAACTAAATAGTGACAGTTTTCGCCTCTTTCCTTCAGGTACGACTCCTTCACAGGAGTGCCGGTATGCCAACAGAACCTGTCACTGGAGAAGGCCAGCATTCTCTTCAACATGGCCGCCCTCTACTCTCAGATCGGCACCCGCAGTGACCGACAGACAATAGTCGGCCTGGAGGAGGCCATCTCATCCTTCCAGAAAGCTGCAGGTAGGAAGAGATAGGTGTGATTAACTGGTTTAATCAGATAATTCCTCTCTCACCACCAGCCTAGAAATGATGTTATAGTGTCATTTCCAACTTTCAAAGATGTCAAACAAGAAACTTTCTTTTCTTTATTTCTTAAAACCAGGCTTATCTGTGATCCCATGCGATATCTGGTTTCAGTAATTCAAACGAGAAATAAAGGGAGTAACTAAGCTTCTGAAATGCTCCCATTGCTCCCACAGAAACGGTTCACTAATATCCCTTTTCCACCAACATGGAATGGGTTCTGTTCCGGTTCGTGCACATAATTTTGAACCGTTCGGAGCATTTCAACCAAAAATAAATTGGTTCGGAGACCAGCTGAAACCATAAAAATAGCAGGTTTTTTGTGGGCGTGTCTATTCTACAGGTTGGAAAGAGAGGACGGAGAAGGCAACAATGGTCTATGGTCTACTGTGGTAAAAGTCTTCTACATCTTCTTATCATTGATAGTTGGTCCATGCTTGTTTTTTGGATAAAAACAAAAGCTCGCAGGTAATCATTGTGATCCACCATCTTGCTACTACTGTTTACTTCCGTTGTGCAACGCCCTCCATTGATGACGCATCCTTGATTAAAATGGTTCTGTCAAAACTGGTGGAAACGCGGGCTGGTTCGCAAGATAGCACCAAGGTTCCAAGAATCCTGAACAGAACCGGTTCAAGAAACCAGAGCTCATTTGGTGGAAAAAGGGCAAAAGAACCCCCTATGATAAGTGATTGGAGTAGAGAGAGGGAGAACAAGAAAGACAGGGCAGAATAAACAGTGACGTCAACACGTTCTCTTAATGGTTTTGTTCTTTTAAACATTTGATAATCAGCCGTTACTATGGCCCACAAATTGCCAGGTGTAGTGCTTTATCCAAACAGAAAATGTCCCTTTCCCCTGGCAGACATTTTCTAATGACCTTAACATTAAAAAGGCACACATCGTTCAGAAAAAGCTAAACCGGTGCGAACGCAGCCTCCACCGTCTGACTTCTGCTCCGTGACGGAGAATGAATGCAGTTGATGTTCCTCTGGCTTCTTGTCATGTGGCTGAGCTCCAGAGAAGCACCCATCATATGAACTGGTTTGCCAACCCTCTGAGGTTTCAGGAAGCTCAGACAAGTCTTGATAGAATTATGACTTGGCAGTATGAGGAGTATTGCTGTATAATTACAGCTCTGAGCAGGCCATGGCTTTGGTTATGTTGCTTTGATGGCTATAATTTAGGCTTGTTCTAAGTAAAACAATTATGCTGTTATGAGGAACAGTGTCACCAGCGCAAAGAGCCAGTGATAAACTAAGCTGGGAGGTGATAGGCAGGGATGCTAGCTGCAGAAGGGCTGCTGCAGTGCCCTTAAGCCAGGGACACAAAAGAGGTTTAGAGGATGGGAGGAGCCAGCCAACAATGGCAGAACCTTAGATGCAGACTAGCGAGGCAGTGCTCTGTTATTAAGTTGTCTACAACTCTCTGCTGCCAGGTTTTTAATCTGCAAAATAAGAGGGAGGCATTCTCAGTTGGAATGCAGATGGTCTTATTGCGTCCATGAACATGAACAACTAATTTAAGAAGGTTTGTGTCTTGGCTCGATTTTAAAGACGCAGTGAGCTCTTCTCCCTTACTGGATACTATAGTAACAGAAGCAGACCCTAGGAAAGGGGGAATGATTTGACAAACTGAATCACTTAACTCTTGGAACCCTTTAAAACATCTGTATAAGTGAGTGTCAGTAATTAGGGTTAAGCCCCCAATCTGTCATTTTGTGGACCAGCGAACTACATGCCTCTCCCAAATGGACTATTTGAGTTTTTGCCCATGAAAATTCACTGGTGCCCAAATCATTAAC
Source organism: Macquaria ambigua (assembly GCA_008360985.2). Taxonomy (NCBI): domain Eukaryota; kingdom Metazoa; phylum Chordata; class Actinopteri; order Centrarchiformes; family Percichthyidae; genus Macquaria; species Macquaria ambigua. The sequence goes on along the minus strand of VMKM01000219.1, from coordinate 403,601 downwards.
TACACTATCAGACTAACTACCACTATCAGGGTAACTTGTTGAATGCTGGGGAGCTGCATTTCATTCTGGGCTAGACAGAATGCATGAATACAATCTCCCTTTTCCCCAGTCAGATCCCATCCACACAAGAAACCAAATCCCACACTTAGACGGGTTCAACTTTGAAATAATGATAATAAGACTTCGGATGTGAATGGGCCTCTTGGTAATTAGCTGACCATGACTTCACTGTGGAGACAGGAAAGAGAAAATAGATTGAATTCCCTGCAGGCCTCAAAATAGAATTGCAAACAAAATACAACACATACTTATAATGTCCCAAGAGTCCCATTAATCAAATTATTTTTGTCTTCACTGAGCTAAATGGGATCTAGATTATCACAGGTTACATGCTTGTCTTGTAAACGTGACACATCTTAATTTGTCAAACTGACTAAAAAGTCAAGGACAAGCTGGGAAAGTCTAGGTACAGAACATAAAGAGAAGCCTTGTCTTCCCTTGCCATTGGTTTGGCACAGAGCCTCCCAACTGATTGATCCCAAACGATTGTTAACTCTGATTATTGTTTCCTTGGAATAGTTTGGTTTCGAGCTGCACTGACCTCTCGTTCTCCCCCCCAGGCATCCTGAACCACCTGAAGGAGACGTTCACCCACACTCCCAGCTACGACATGAGTCCAGCCATGCTCAGTATGTTGATTCGGATGATGCTTGCTCAGGCTCAGGAGTGTCTGTTTGAGAAGACCGCACTGCCCGGGATCCGGAACCAGTTCTACTCCCTGATGAAAATGGCCCAGGAGGCCGCAAAGGTAAATAGCAGCAAAGGCACACGCATACACACACAATCCTCACATCATATAGGCCCAGTATTCTTTCTGTAGCTGTGGACTCAGTAGGATATACTGTACTTTAAGTGACTGTAAAGTAATAATGTCACCACAGTCACATCCCTCGCTTCTATCAGTGATTTTATCCAGATCAGTGCTTTTAATGTCCTCTCAGTAACTCTATCCCTCCTTTTCCTGCCAGGTCTCAGAGATCTACGACCAGGTCCACCAGTCCATGATCCAGACGCCAATCAAAGACAATGTCCCGTTCTTCTGGTCCACCATGTCGCAAGTCAAAACCAACCACTACCGCTCCATGGCACACTACTTTGTAGCCTCAGCGCTCCTAGACCACCAATGTAAGTTAAATTGTTTATAGAAGACATTAATATAATTTCCACACAGATTTGATGTGTAAACGATGACGGAGCAAGGTTGAACTGAATTCAGAATTTAGAATAAGAGAAAGTCAGGGAAAATTAAAGAGCTAAAGGTAGCACTTTACGTTACAGCTTGGTAATAACATGGTAATAGGGTTTGATAATAAAGAGGTAATTATAAAGTTAAACAGATTTATAATCCAAATATTGTACTGATATAACCATTTGATTGTTACCAGGTTACCATATTGTTACCACAATATTACTATACTATTGCTAAATAGTTTTGCCTCATTGCTGTCTGTAAATGTGTTTCCCCATTATTACCCTTTGCTTTTGGCCCCTTATTACCCTGTTACATAGATTTCAGTCTAATATTACCCAGATATACCCACTGTTAATACCAAGCTATTACCTGCTTATTACTTTGGTGATTACATGGTATCACTTTATTATCAAACTATTACCCCACTATTACCATGTTATTACTGAGCTGAAACGTAAAGTGCTACCCAACTAAAGATAAATGTCTTCATGCAGCTATTATTTGCTAGTAATTCTAGATTCAAGCCACATTACATAAGCATGCAAGCTATTTTTTTCTGCTTAGGAAAAACACTACTGTTCAACACTACTGTCAACACTGCAATGCATAGTAATTTGCATAGTAAAAGTAATAGTGTGCGCTGCAGCAGGGGCAGTAGTGCCCTAGATGCCAGATGGAGACAGGTGTTCACAGACATACTGTAAGGCAAAATAGTTTTATTATCTCCTAACTGTAATGGCAAAATCAACATCAAATTTAGTCTCTCCTCTCTTTTAACAACAACACCGAACTACCGCAGGGAATTTGAGTAAACAGGTGGAGTTTTATTTAGTCAACCTCCACCCCCACTTCATCTGCACATCTACTGTACACGTTTTAATCTACTTGTACTGTGGAATCAGCCTGGCTGTTAAGGTGTAAAACAATTCTGGGATTGGTGTTATAAGACTTCAGCAGCCTCCTTTTGAAATCCCCTGGAAAACCTGATCCTTCTCTTAAAGTGCTGTATGGGTCACTGGGCTGGTCATGTCAAATGGCTGGACTGAACCACAGCCAGCCACAATGCTATTACGTAACGGCTATTTAGAGACACACACATACATGCACACACACACACGCACACCCCCCCCATGGTAAAGAGAGGCTGAGTTTCCAGGAACTCAGTGGCAGGATGGACAGAGAGTGAGAGGGAAGGAAAAAGAGAGATGCTTGGAGTGAGTGAAAGTGAGTAGATGTACTGTAGACTGCTGGAGGATTACAGTTATGTGGCCTCTTAATGCTGGCTACATAATCAAGTGGCAGAGAGAGCCAGCGAGTGAGTGAGAAAGGAAGGAAAGGATGTTTTGTGAGTGAACAAAAACCCTCCAGTAGTGCTGTTGCCAATTTTGTATCGTACTGCTTTAGTTTGTCATTATTTTTGACATCTCATACATTAAAATAAACAGTTATTCTTTAATTTGTTATTTTCAGCCTTGTACTGGGTCAATAATTCAAACCTTCCCACTGCTATGCATTAACATTTTGCACTGTTGTTGCACTTTTTCTTTCTTACTACACATTAATTGTAATTTAGGAGAGATTGAACTGAAAACCAAATTATACAAAATACAGCAGACTATATCAAGCTTTACAGTGGATGGTCATAGTTTTGCCCAGTGCTATGAATGGGACAAGACTGAATAGAGGAACAACGGAGCGAAGCGGCCTTGAGTTTGGCAGCTCATTAACAGATTCCTGTGGGAATGAGGAGAATAGAGCAATTAACCACGGCACTGTGGAGAGAGGACAGAATGAAGACTACTGTAGTAAACAGATTAAGCACAAACACTGCTAAATAAACGCTTTATACTGTCTCTATGAAGCAGACTGGTCAGGGGAAGCCTAGAAAGTTCTGATGCTTTAGATTTACCTTTTTAAATCTGTCCTTTTTAAAACCAGGAGATGAAGGAGAGGAGAAGACAGTTTACAAGAGTATGCCAAGTTTACAATACAATTACATACAATTATGTTATATATATATCAGATTCATGCATTTTAGTTTATTAAATGTATGAATCTGTGCCCATTTTTACTTTTGCAAAGTTGAAAGTGTGCAATAATGTATGTATGTACTGTGCACTGACTCGTCTGCATACAGTGTCCTGTCTTGCAAGTTCAGCGTTGACCCCAATCTTGTTGGTAGACACAGTTCAGTTTTTCATCCATTTTAATATTGATTCTTTTTGCTGTCTGTGCGTTCAGTGGGTCCCAGTGACGATGAGGACCAGCAGGAGAAGACCTTGTCCCAGGTCTATGATCGCCTTCCTGAGGGAGGCTCTCCTCTGGACATCCTGAAGAGGAAAGATGAACGTGAACGCATCGGTAAGTGCGAGCACATTTCATTAAGAATGTTTATATAGACATTATTTACTTTATTTTTTCACTTATTTATTTTTTATTTTATCTTTTTTATTATTATTATTATTATTATTATTATCATGTATATATAATTATAGCTTTTAAATCTATTTTATTACTTTTTCATCTTTTTTTTCTCACATGCATTGGTCTCCAATTCTTAAATTGTTTCTTAAATTGTTTTTTGGTTGTTGTTGTTTTTACAGTCTACACTTGTTCTGTCTTATTATCTTATCATCTGTGAAGCACTTTGAACTGCACTAACCAGTATGAAAGGTGCTATACAAATACAGTTTGATTGATTGCTTGAAAAGGCAAAGGAAAAACAATAGAACACAGTAAAGTGCCAATAACACCAGACCTGACTCCCCCTGTTCATCTCTATCCCCTTCCTTTCCTCTTTATTCTCTTATTCACTCCTCTTCTCCCCGTCCGCTTCTCCCCCCCTCACCCCAGGTAAAGCACATATCCGTCGGGCCATCCTGGGTCATGAGGAAGCTCTGAGGATCTATGGTTTGTGCCACCACCTGAACAAGCTGGACGTCCTGCAGGACATTTTAAAAGCCAGCCACCAGCGCTCGCTCAACAAATACAGTGAACATGAAAATGAAGAAGAGTTCACGGACTACACGGAGGCCCCAGACATCATCTGTGAGTCTTAAATGTTTTTAAAGAGAAAACAACACCACAAGCAATGAAAATATCCTGTCCAAGTAAACATGAGAAGCGAAGATAGAATAAGAACAATTGTATCGTTTATTTTAGTCTCCGTTAAGCGTCACTGAGGTGACAGCTTCTCTTTCTGTGGTTGACATAGAAACTACCCAGTCACCCTAGTGTCACCACAACAAACACTTGACAAATGACACTAATGTCAAGCAGGACCAGTGTGTGGATTTGTGAGGGTTGTCTCTCAGGAAACGGTTCAGTAAAAAGGCAGCTGTGTTGTGTACCACACCTGCTGCAATCAGATGTGATAAGTGACATTTATTTCCAGGTACAGATGATGTAATGTTTACACTGCTAACTGCCTGCCTGCCTGTCTATGGGGCAACAGTTGAAATGTGGTTGTGACAGTTAACACTGTAGAATGACAGTTTTTCCCCTTTCTTTCCATAGCTAAAACAGAGCACAAAGCAGAGATGGAGGTTCCTGCAACCACAAAGGTGAAAGTCACCGACTTCTTCCAGAGGCTGGTATGTGGGTTACTAATATTCTTCCACTCACATTGCTGTTTTGTTTTTTTTACATTGTGGTTGGTTTATTCATCAAGTGACATGAAATGGCTCTGGATTTGTGTTTTAGACGTTGGAAGTGTACTTGTTTTTTCAACACCCAGAGTGTATTTTTTGTTATTTCTGAATACAACCAACCAAGGTTGAGTCTCCTGGAAGCTTTGGCACAGCAGCCAATCCAAAGTCCTGTCTAGTTCCCAAAGCCTCCTGGACTTTCATCCAAAGCAACAAATCCAAAACTAACACTAACCATGGACAGAGGTGCTCTGATCCTGGCTTGGTTATCATGTTGGTGGCTGGGAGGGGCAGCACTGCCATCCTCTTGCACTGTAACTGGAATCTTCTGTTCACGTCCTCTGAAAGACACACTCAATTGCGAGTATGTCATGTCTTTCATCTTGTGCAGTCTACAATTACTATAACAAAAAAACACAGGCTTCAATTTCAAGAGGAACAACCATAGACTGTATATAAAGATGGACGACGCGTCTCCACTTCCTCCTACTGTACAAAAATGAAGCCAAAATATCTCAGATACGGGAGCTGCCATCTTGTGCTGGTGACGTCATTTGGAGCCAGAGTCTGCGCAGTATCGAGTTCTTGCCTATACACCCGCCTGGACCAATCACAAGCACACTCACAGATGTCAATCATGACGTCACACCCCCTTTTTATAGCATCAAATAACTAATTAAAACCAAACTTATCAGAAATATGAACACTTATCAGCGTGATAAGAACTACCTAAAATGACAGAAACTATCTTTGGGGAAAATGTATTTGATGTGTTCTTCTGCTAACATGGAGGGGGCGGGGTTTATTATGTACTGCAGCCAGCCACCAGGGGGTGATGGAGATGTTTTGGCTTCACTTTTGGGGAGCTGTCATGTTGTCTATCTTTATATACAGTCTGTGGGAACAACCTTACAAGCAAATAATTAAGGAGGTCAAGGGTTAAAGCTGATGTTCCCAGACAACAGGTGTAAGGGGGTCTCCGTGAAGAAGTACCTACCCGGTTCCTGTTGTAAAATCCCACCTGGCTCTTCATTAACAGTCTTGGCAACAATACTCAAATCCTTTTCGATGTGCAGAGAAATGAGAGGCTGAGAGGCAGCGCAATCTCTCCAAACAGTCACCACGGTGATAATTAAAGGAGCAGGGGTGTTACACAGGGTTGATTGTCAGGATTTCTGGAGGAGAGATTTTCCCATCAGATAAGATAAGTGGATTAATGGGAGATAGCAGTTGGCTTCAGCAGTCTAAAAAGTGGGACGTGTTTGGAATCAATTATGTCTAACCTTGAAATGATGAATTGGTTAGTCGATCTAAAAACGAAAAAGTAACTGATGACAATTTTAATTGATTAATCATTTAAGTCATTTTGCAAGTAAAACATACCTAAGATGGAGGTTACAGCTTCTTAAATATGCTTGCTTTCAAACAATGGTTAATTTAAGATTTTACTGTATTTGTGTCTGTTTGACAGACAATTTTAAGACAGCACTTTTGGTTTCAGTGATTTGAGATGATTCTACTGAGTTTTTATATTTTATATTCTAAAAGATTAATTTATTAATTGAAATGAATATTTAGAATAACTGTTAGCTGCAGCCATAGTTATATCATGCAGCTGTAGCCGTACAGTATGGTATGGAACATTGAAGTAGACATAAGTAACATGTTCAGTATGCTGAGAATGTTTGTTTTATGAATCACTTTGTTTAAAGAGTACACTAAGGATTGTGTGCCTTTTTCAAAAGGAAATGTGGCTGGCCTGGTGAGAGTGCAAAAACATACTTATTTCAGAATCCCAGAGGGCCAGGCGTAAGAGAGAGTGTTGATTTAAATATACTTGGTGGCCACATGACTTTCATGTACTCCCTGAATGTATATATAGTGTGTGTACTGATGTTCTAATAGATCACAGATGTGGACTTTAATTTAAATAGTTTAAGTAGCCTGTAAAGACACAAGAAGGGATTGTTATGCTGGATTTTTTTCCCCCAGGCTTTCACCAAAACCTTAACGGAAGAGAGGATATTATCCTCTTGAGTCAAGAAAACCTATAGCCATATTAACCCCAGCATCCCCACAATGTCTCCACTCAGGGCCCTCTGTCAGTCTTCTCAGCCAAGCAGCGGTGGACAGCCCCACGGACAATATGCCTCCGCCCAGAAGACAGAGACCTGGGCTTCACCCTGAAAGGAGAAACACCAGTCCAGGTGGTTTCGCTGGACCCCCTCTGCCCAGCTGCTGTGAGTTCACCTATATTTCTTTACCTTTGGCTGAACAAGGGAAGATTGATCTCCTGTTTTGCAGCCAGCCTTTGGTTTCCCTGAATGTCAGTAGGGTATAAAAATCAGCTTGCCGAGAGTTGAAATGAGCTTGAGATAGGAAATCCATCACAGCGAACGTCATCCTTAGATTTATTTTGATCAAAATTCTGTAACGCATTTTGTAGTTAGTGGAATAAAACATGCATATCCAAAAAAGCTATTTTTTTCCTTATGATGGTAAACTATGAGGACCTACTGGAGGTCATAGTTTACACTCATCTTTGTTAACCGATGTGTCACCAGATGTATAGATCTGTAGTTTCACACCGAGGGCAGGGGAAGGGTTTTCATCGTCTGCAGGCTGTTAGAAAAAAATGAACAAACTATGTTATTTTAGAGCACAGAAGATATTTCGGGGGCCATGCTCAGTACTTTCTTCTGTCAAACAACAGCCAAATGCCTAAGTTGCTCAACATTAACTCCCTGCAACAGGTTTAACTAGCGGGGAGTGACTTTGTCTACAGTGGGAGAACTAACAGCTTGATATTTCAGGCATGCTTGCATACTGAATATCAAACAAGTTCAAGTTAAAGTGATTGAAGTCTATCTCAGAAACCTAAACAGGATTCAGGCTCAAAGAATGTTGGGAGGCACTCCCTCCCCCTCCACAGCCACTCTGGCTACTAATTTAATTAAGAATCAGAGAGTATTTACTCTCTGCAATCCTTTTCAGTGTGACAGCTCATTAAGAGGTGCTGACAAAGAGCAGGCTCTTATCAGGCCCTGCAGGCTATGCAGAGAAACAGATTAGTAGTATTACACAAGTCTAACATGGCCAAACTCTTTATAACTTTTAATACGGAATTCAGCAGGATTTATTTATCGGAACTGACTGGTTCTCCTGAGTTGCAGACCTGCCTCTGGTGAACACAGATCAAGTTATCAGACAGAAATAGCTGAGCTCGTGTAGATAAGACAGATTTCCCACAGCTATGAAATAATGTGCTCACACACTCTACCAAGTGTTTTGCCTGCTGTAAATACAAAGCTTTGTTTGGGACTAAACCTCAGTGTTTCTGCTGTCTCTGCTGATCCTGGTTGCCTCCAGGGTGTTGAAGGAAACTAGGTGAACCTGACTTGGTTGCCATTCAAACAAACCTTCAGCTGTAAATATTGACTCTGTCTGCTGCAGTACCACGACATTTCACCGGCCCTCCTCTCTTAACTCCTGTTTCTTCCTCGTGTCTTTTCCAGGCTGAGGGTCTGAAAGAGGGTGACTACATTGTTGCCGTGGGCGACACAGACTGCAAATGGATGGGCGTAGGTGAGGTGATGCGGCTGCTGAAGGACGCAGAAGTGAACGAGGAGGGGGTTGACATCCAGGCGGTCAGCATGATGGACAGCAACCCTCCAATGGTATGCCATGCCCTCTTTCCTTCCTATTGGCTAAGAGGAAAACTAATCTATCTAGATAGACAAATAGTGACAGCAAAACCGGTCTTTGTATCCGATGACAGTTCAGTCACAGTTTTTCAGATACCTTTTATATGGATTATTTATGAAGTGTTTCATGAGCCAGTAGCCTAAATATCAGGATGAAGAGCTAAAATAATTTAGAATTCGGCTCATCCTCAGTGGGACATACACGGGGTGGACAGAAAGTGATTGATTTAATTCTATAGGTTTTTAAGGAGTTGGTAAAACTGCATTATATTGTAGATTGTTTGTGTTATTTTGTCCAGCCCCATGCACATTTCATATCGGGCACAATTGCTTCACAATAGTCTGTTTATGATAATGGTTATATTGACTTCTGTGTTAAAACAGTGAGAAAATGACTAAAAGCTAACTTTTGACCCCATGTATTGATTGAGACTGTATGCCGTCCAGAGCAACTCTTTGCTTAAACAAACAATGACTGCCTCTTTCCACTAAATGTCACTGTCAATCTCTTTACACAGCCTACCAAGAGTGCCACCTTCTGTGGAAACCTGCCTAAGACCTACTCCATGATTTGTCTGGCCTATGATGACGACAAGAACCCCAAGTCCCGCAAAGTGACCAAGAAGTCATCCTTCATCAGCTGGGGTCTGAAGAACAAGCTGAAGAGCGCCAGCACCCTCAGCCTTCCCACAGCTGACCACTCCGGCGCCCTTCCCTGGAATAAACCCTGTCCCACCTTCCCCAGCTCCAGCTCTTACAATGACAGCGCCCTCTACTGAGCTAGCTGCAGACCTTTCACTGCCTGCAAGCATCGTGCAGTACGCATATTAAGCCTAGTATGGCTGTATACAGTACTGTGTTGTACCCATACTGGACCTGCTATGGCTATGGTACAGTACCAGTGCCCTTTAGTGTTTCCACTGGAATACTGAGCAGTAGTGTATGTAGCTTGTATGTCACTAGTGTAATGATGACATTTCTTCCAGCTACCTTGGAAAGTGGCTGTGCCAAATACTGTATATTAGGTGCCTTTGTTGGTACATGGGCGCCTTCCCAGCACAGTTCAGTATCTGAAGTAAACTGGACTGCACACCAAACACAATGGGAAATTATTCTGAACCATGCCAGTATGCGTACAGCACAGTACAACTGCACTTTGGGAAAAACATACCAGTTATCATTCCAGTCTATATATACACACACACACACACACACACACAGCACTGAGACAGGCCTCTAAGTTAAACTGTCATCTCAGTATGTTTTCTTGAAGAAATGCTCCGGACGAATTGAAGGTCGAAAACAAAGTTGTACAAACACACCCAGCGTCGGTTACTATTTGAAAGCAAGGGGGTAATTTTATTGTGGCTTAAGTGGCCCCTAGTTAGTTCCATTGTGTACTGATGTAGCTGTGCACTGTGCAGTTATGTTCTCTGTGCATCCTCAAAGCACGTCTGTTTCATACTGTATATGTGAAGGATTCTGTCCTTGCCACGATATTTGTTGCAATCAGTGGAGGCTGATCAGTTTTGGAATTGGGAATACATATATTTCCTAAATAGATGTTACGGACCTTGTTGCAGTATGTTAAATAGTGATTGAGGGAAAACAAACTGTGCTGAGCAGTTGTTTTTTGTGTCTGGGGAGAGTTGATGAATGCAATGTTGTATAAGCTGCTAAAAAAATCATATATACCTTGGTTATGTATTATTGTCACTTTTGTATTTGTGAGACAGCCTTTGAGGATTCTTGTTTCTGCTGAGTGTCATGCCTGGGACACATTGTAAATGGAAATATTGGTATTTTAGGTTTGCTTAATGTACCAGTTATGCCACAGACCAAAATGCCTCCATGTCCCTGATATGCCAGGATGTACCATTTACCATCCTGACTCACCCTGTTCTGGCCCTCTTTTTATCAGTGCTGCTGCTCTCTGGCAGTTTGTCCATTTGTAAGAAGCACATGAGCTGTGTGTCTCTCTGTTAATGTGAATCTTGATATAGTTAAAAGTTATTATGTCTCCAGAAGGGAAGAATGTGGGCAGACTGATGACATTCCTGCATTGTACCTGGCCAGCCGGTCACCCAACAGTGACTTTGATCAAAGTCCAGTCAGGTTTCTACTATTTGTCTCCACCCGTCTTAACCCTAGTCACAATCCACATTTTACTGACACTTTGAAGTGTTGGACTATCTCTTTATCTACAAAGTAGATTCCTATACACATTTGATAATCAAATTATTTATGTAATAAAAAAGAAAATACACACAAAAATATATATATTTACCTGTAAAGTTGTAGGTGTCAGAACTAGTTTGCGAATGGTCAAGTTGTGAATTTTTGCACGTTGGATTTCTTGGTTGGTTTCTTGGAGGAATGTATTTTACTAGCCTTGCTTAATCCTTTGGTGAACTTATATACTGGTACATTTTTGTCTATGTAAAGATGTTTTAATGTAAATGTTTTTAAACAGTAACACTGAGAAGATGTAACACTCTTTACTCGCTCTGTTTACCTAATGTGGTGTCTTAAGTGCCATTTATGCTAAATCATGAAGGAAATTGTCACAATAAGTGTATAACAAGAATGTGCAGTAATTGATTCATATTAATAAGTGCTAACTAAGTGTGCTAACAGAGGTATGTGTACCTACACAGATGATGTTGAAGACGTAACTTTCCATGCATTTCACAGTGCATAGTGATCCTAAATGCCTTGGTGTATATGCAGAGGGTTATGGTTCAGGTTGCCTTTGCTTCTTTCTCTGTACTTTGTGCTGCATAGCAACTGTGGTGTGAATGCTTTGTTTGTAAGTCTTTGTGTTGTATGTATAAACTCAAATCTCAATAAAAGAGGGGGACAAAACAAATTTCCTGGATTTTTTTAAATATATGTATATGGTTCTGTGTATCTCAGTGGTTGAAACTACCAAGCAGGTTGGGAATGACTGGAATGAAGTTTGACCACAGCTCTCAGTGGGCCAACATACACACACACACACACACACACACACACACACACAAAGTCAACACTCATGGGTTTTCAACTGTTGTGAGTCTGGCCTGGTATCACATGGCATCCTAATCCGCCATCATGGAAACAGAAGAGAAACACCATGTGATTAAGGTTTACCCATCAGGCCTTTCTTCACCCATACCCATTCATAGTCTGTGTACAAAATCTGGGTGTTTTTATACTTGTTTTTATACTTGATTTATAGTATGTGTGTTGTTATGTGTGGTAGGGTATTTTACCTAAATGAAAGAGCTGGCTGTTGATTCTCATAGCTTTGAACTTTGAAAATGAATCCCCAAAGATTTAGAGTTATTTTAACAGGAGAAGTGGATATTGCAGGAACCAAATCTGTTGACTTTTGGTTATAGGATTCATACTTCCACCATTCCTAAGGGCAAAGGGCAGCGCTTGATAAAACTCACACTGAAATTCTCAGCTGATTTAAAAGAGGAAAATATGTGTTTTTTGCAAAGTATATTATTACAATCACCCAGTACAGGACAGGTGGGTATAGAAATTAGATGGGGGGATGGATACTATGATAAAATGTGTTTTCCCTATCTGTTCATGCTTGGAAAACCTCAATTCTATCAATCAGCTGTGATAAATATTGGGATATTTAGGAAAGTTTCAAAGTTAGCGCCCACATCTTTATTTTACTTTGTATAGCAAGTTTTGCAGGTATATAAGTTTAAAACATATTAAGGACAAAGTGGACTGGATGGAAGATAGATATTTGAACAGTCAATAATATGTGTGTATACTTTAAAAGGTATTACTAAAATGTTATTTTGGGGGACACATTACATTTAATATGTATTGTATGCTCTATATTGAATGCATGAAAAATAATATAGTTGTTTTATTGATGAAGAAAGAAAGAAAAATACATTTTTTTCTTACAACAGCCCTGTGTGCTGAGAGACAGGAGGAGACAGTTCATCATTAAATGGAACGACATCGCCCCCTGTTGGCCCGGCCGCTGGTCGGTAAGGACGTCGTTGCTAGGTGAATTATAACAGTCACTGATTGGCTTCTCTCCTCACTTTTAGCCAATCAGCACTACTTTTGTAGCGAGGTACCTGCTTGTGGTAAAGCGTCTAGATACGAGGAGGGATCTGCTAGCAGCCAGCTTGTTGAATATAGTTAGCTTGCTCATTTTGCTTTATCGTTTTAGGGTAACAGGGGGCAGATAATGTGAAGCATATGGCAATGACAAGTACACTTTTCTAATGCTATTTGACTGAAAGAATGCTTGGTAAACGAATCAAGATGTTTGCCTAAACTGAAACAATAACTTTAGCTGAAGCAAGGGTGAAAACCCATTTTCCACTATGTTAAAATTCAGCTTCAGGAGGGAGAAAGACAAGGAGTTTGTAAGTTTCGCGTCTTTTATAACATAAATGAACCGTATCCTATTTCTAGCTAAGCTAGCTAAACGTCAAAATGCCTTTTTTTTCTCTCCAGTTAGCTAACATTAAGTTATCCTAGTTGCCATTGAAACCACGCTAGTTAGATAACTTAACGTTAGCAAAAGTTAATATTTTCAGAAATAGTTAAGCTAACGTTTGATAACATCAGTTTTGCAACGTTAATAGTTAGGTCTTGTGGTGTATGGTATTCATTTTGTTAACCAAAATTGAAACAGCGAGTAAACTGAGGGACTGACGGCTGAATACTTGACCTATTGTGGTAGCCAATATACAGTAACAGTGGTGTTTCCAGTAGAAAAAGTCCACTGCTGTGACAGGCTGTTGTTTGAACTTTTCAATATTTGTTATCTCATTGATCAACTGGTCATGTTGAGATTCTGTAATCCTCCTTTTTCCCTTCCCCTTCCACCTAAATAGCCTGTGTGTGTTAGTGTGTTTTATGTCTATGCGATACTAACCTTCTCCCTAACCTTCCTCCTATGTGTGTTGTGTAGAAGCATATAGCTCATGGTTTGATCCCTGCTGCCTCCATTGCTCCCAAGCCTGCTGTGCCTCGTACCCCGCCCCCACGCAGCCCAAACCCCTCACCTGAGAGACCCAGGTACCTAACACTCTCCATCACCTCCAACCTCCAACCTCCTTTCATTTTTGCTGTGTTTCCTCTGACACTGTTATCTGTTAAACCACCATTTTGTAATGTTTGGTCTGTACCTGTTTGTCAGTTTCAATGGGAAATTAACTTATTATCCACATTTGGTTAAATTCACATCATCATTTACAGTAGTGAAAGGTTCTTGCAGGGTTTGTGCACAACTGCTGAATGAATTGAGAGGAAACACAGCTTCTTCTTTCCCTCTTAATCCCCCACAATGCAGTGTCTTTAACGTTTGGGCAACTGATGGACAATATTCTCTACAAGATACCCCAGTAACATATTGTTGCCAGATTATAACAGATTGTTGACCCATTTGCTCAAGGTGATGCCTCTACATTTCCCAAAAATGTGCGTTCGTGTCTCAACAGCCTATGCATGACTTCATGCTGTCCTCACACAATTACTTATCATTGAAATGTGGTAGAAAAGTTGAATTCTGGTCTCATCCTGTAAGAGCTTTCACTATCTGACTGTTACCATTATTGATTTTTCTTTCTTTACCACAAACCCAGTTATAGAGCAGGGTTGTTTTTTTTCTTTTGATGGCTCAACATACTGTATCTGATTTAAAGGTTATTTTAGTGCTTTACAAACCAAGGGTTGGATGAGAGCGGCATTTGTAAGCATTCACTGCGGGGTCAACCATACATCCAGATGGTGGATGTAAAACAATGCTATCAAACCCATCTAGGGAGACCGAGGGAGATGCTCCCTTTTCTGACAATGTATCACATCAATATCAACATTAGAAATAATAAACTATGACTTGAAAATTTGATGTGATAAGCACCATGCATTTCTCCTGCTTATATTACAAAAAAGTGTCTGTCTCTATCCTCACATGAATTACGTCTATACATCTGCAGATCAGCCTTAGCTGCAGCCATCTTGTCTTCTTCGCTCACTGGACAGACATGGGCCATCCCCCCTGCCCGGCCGAGGTCTTTCTCTGAGAGCGACCATTCAGAGTCCTTCTTATCTGAGCCAAATTTCAGCAGAGCACTTTACACCAGGTAAACTCACAAGTTTTGTGACAAATGATTCTAACTACATGTGACCTTGAAAAATAAAAAAAAATGTATGCAAAAGATTTTATTTTAGGTTTCTCTCTATATATTTGAAATATAGGGCTGGGTTTTCTTCTGATTTCAATAATCTGTTTTCATGAACGTGTGTCCTGGTGCTGCAGGACACCAAATCTTTAGACAGAGAATATCTATCTCAAAAAGCCATCTAATCTTGTAGTGAGACTTAAAATTGTATATTTATTAGCACTTTTCCAATTAGACCTTTTTCACGGTAGACATTTTGACAACTCACAGTGGGAAAAGCACAGGTGTGAATAATAAAATGAATGATGGCTGAATTAGGCTATATTTAGCTGGTTTGGTTTCAGGTTCTGTGTATTGTGCATGCTGGCACACTGTCACAATGGTATGACTCACTGGGACACTTGAATACAACGGACCCACTGTCAATGTGATTAGTAACACCTGGGCTTTTTCTACTATGACAAGTCAAAAGAAAATATTAGTACATAAAATACAGTTGTGTGTTCATCCACTGTTATTTTGAAGTGTTACATTCTCACCTTCCTCAGAGACCGATGGTCAGACGATTTGGCTAGCCGGCCACGCCTGTCCTCCCCTGACCACTCAGAGGAGGAGCTTGAAGACAAGGATGAGGAGGTGGAGGATGAAGAGGATGGGGAAGAACATGTTTACCAGACTCTGGACAGACAGGAGAATTGTTCAGTCACAGAACCTGTCTATGCCCTGCCACTAAAACCTAAGGTGAGATTCTACAGGAAGAGCTCATCATTATGTGTGAACAAGTTTCCGACCAGAGTGCTGGTGCTGCTAATCCCAATTGAAAAACTGTTGTCAGTGAATGCATATGAGAACTAGTTAACATCCAACTGGAGTTGCTTAGTGACCAGCAGATGACTAGAGCCACTAGACCAGGTTTATGACAGAGATTTTGATATGTTAGCAGGAGCAGCACAGGTGTAATTCATTACCTTAATAATGATATGCGTTACATTTAGGTGAGCCAGTTTCAGGGCCCTGTGTGTACACTGGAATGGCCTTCTGAGACGTCGATAATGTTGTCAGTTACACCTGTGATTTTCCTGCTATGACAATGTCAGAATATCTGCTTTGAAAAAAAAAGATCTATTTCGAATGTGTAACTAATCTCTCTCAAATATTTTTTATACTTAGTTCAGTTTATGATGTCTCTGAAGAAAAGTGTGGGCATTGTGATACCAGTCTGATCCACTGGTAGGCACAGTTGTACACAGAATAAAGGTAATGCACTGTATATCTATTGAGTCATGTACTGTAGAGAAGGTTTTGATTCAGCTCACTAGTCATTTTTAAGGACTTAGCTTGCAGTGTTGAGATCTCCTTTCAATGTTCCAGAATCAGTACTTATGGCTATTGTTCCTCTGTATCAAAGCAGTTTTTTCTATGCCATTACAGGTGTTCTACATTTGGCATGTAATTAATTCATTTGCTGAGACTTCTCCCTCCCTTTGCCACATAACATCATAACATCATTTTGCAGTACTTGCCTCTGATGCTCCAGCAATTCAGGTGGCCTTATTTGGCCTTGTCTGTGAGAGCAGACTCTTGGGTATTGTTCTATTCATGTTTAGGCTGTATATTGCTACACTGGGTTGCTAACCTATAATTGTCCCAATGGGCTCTATTTTCCCCTGTCAGTTGTCTTTCCAGGCTATCACAGAGTCTTGCTGCCTGCTGCTTTATTCCACCACAGACACCAGTTAAAGTTAGCTGAAAACAATTTTTTTTAAACACACAGGACATGATGTTTCTATTCCTTGTACCATAATCTGAAGTGAGGACCTAGTATAGTAGCCTGTAACAGAATGATGTGCCCCCATACAAATGTGATCCATATGAAACATCAGGCTACACCCTCATAAATCTACTGGACAGTAAACAGACAGCCACATTCATCAGCTGCACCTCGTCATCATTCAGGGTGAGGATGTGAGTTAGTGTGAGAAATTCACTGTACAGTACATGTTCACGAATTCACTCAGTTGCCAGTTTAATAGGCACACCTAGCAACACAAACATGTCTCTGTATAGTGCAATACAGTTCAACAGCACCACAAACTGCAGCCTCCAAAATGACCATACAGCTGAATCAACACCTCTCTGAAACAGTTTCAACTAAAACCGAACATTCTAACCTTCATGAAGGGAGGATTTATTGCAGGACTGTCGTATTAGACTGCATTCCTTTTATCTAGGTGTACCTAATAAATAAACAGGTTATAGTTTGTCACAGAGCAGTTTGCATTCTTCAGTCTTCCACATTCACATATTTCATTCTTTCTTTGCTTCTTTCTTCCTCTTCTGTTTCCACCTCTTCTGTGTCTTCCCTACACTGAACTCACAACTGTGACTCATTCACATTGCTTTAATGTGTCTCTGAAGATCTGCAACAATAAAGGCACTGACAAGATCTGATTGTGCACACTTTGACGATGTCCATAAACGCAGTGGTCTCTGAAATAGCCTTGCAACAAAATGGATCGAGGCAGCGGGGCTTTGGAAATATTTTTGAAAAGACTTAATCTGTCTGACTGCTTGTCTGTTTGTTTTGCCTGTCTGTCTTCCAGAGCAGTACACCCCAGTCGACTCAGAAGTCTGGCAGAAGAGTGCCCTCTCCAGGTACTGACTTCACACTAATTGGAGATGGATGGATGGTATTGGCAGATAGTACACATGAGTATGAACACCGTAGTAACTAACTCATAATCTGTCAGTAGTGGCAAAATAACCTCACCTATAAATAGAACAAAATGCTCAGTACATATGAGTGTAGCAATCCAATCCGCTGTTTATTTAGGAGTTAGCCTACATATTGTACAGCCCAATAAACCAACTTCAGTTGTCAATATCTACATACTGTAGATTTCCAATGAGCCTTCTAGGAATAGATAAGAAATGACTCAAAAGCCTGGATTTTAAATACATTTGACAATTTCAGTTTGGAGTATTTACTGGTCAGACTGTGAGTTTCCATTTATATTGTTAGTTAGCTTCCAGCGCTGATCCAGAGGTTGTAGGAACTCAGCCTTCACACAGCCAGTACAGTATAAAACTTTCAAAATAAAACCATATCACCATTTGTGTATTTCTCAACATATTTATTCATGTAGGTTATGTCACTAGTCATTAGCAAATATGCTGTGTTTGACAGAGTATGACTTTTCTAAATCTCTAGGATCCACTCAGCTGACGTATTACATTTACATTAAAAGCATTAAAGCTCATAGTCCTGCAGGTTGTAACCACTGATGTGAAGGGGGGCTGGTAACATTGTGTTGGGTGTCAGTAAATAGATAGCAATATCAGTACCAGCTGTATATAGAGTAGTGGGAATGCTTATAATTATTAATTATTAACTGACAGAATCAACTCTAATGAAGTAGCAAATGTACTATAAAAATGTCTCAAACAATATGCAGCAGAACGTAATTCTGTCGTATTGGTGTACTGTTGGTGCACTTTCAAATAAGAGTTCTCAGCTTTCAGTAATAATAGCATTTTGATGTACATCTCCACTAAACCTATCTAACAGATACACATTTCTATGTAGAGGATAATAAGAGTAATAGGTTGAGTAATACAAAGAGAGGCATGCACATTTATTGTAGAATGTTCTCCCATACAAAGAAAAAGGAAGAAAAGGAAACAAAGGTGAGAGACCTAGCTGCACCACATACAGTATGACTCCTCAGCCTTTAGCGAAGGAAGGAGCTCTTATTCAACCAACATTTGGTTTCATAACCGCCATAATGTAGCCTTACATCATTAGAGCTAAACTGAAAGCCTCATTATAGTTGTTATTACCAGAGCTGGCCTCAGGCTTTTGGCTTTGCTAAATTAAAATGTATTAGGTGTCCCTAAAATGCTCCTACCTTAATCACTGAATTGTGTACGCTGCATATAGGCTGGCCGTGTTGTAGAGTAACACATTCAAGCTATGGAGAAAGTCACTTTTACAGAACAATATGCAGTTCATGGTAAAATTGGGTTATATATAAAGCACACAGGACCCAGTAGTACTTCTGCAATTGTATTCATTTAATGATGGCATGATTTTCCTTATCTCTCAGATTTCACTGAGGAAACCAGTGTCCAGTCTCCTGAAGCCAGCTGTGAATCTTCCAAGAAGAAAGCCTCTTTCAGGAAGAGCCCTGGAAGTCCGAGAGGAGATGTGCCATGTAGGTCCTAAAGTAGCCTGCTATGTGTCTGCTTGTCATTTTGACTTGTATGTTTTTCTTTTGCTGAATTCTTGAATTCTTCTATTATCAGTTAAATAATAACTTGATTTATGTAGTTCCCTGCTCTGTATATTGAGCTTAAAAGAGCCAATACACTTAGCTTTTCTTCTTTCTCGTCCTGTAAGCCACCCTACACAGACAGCTGCAGATCTACAGTACCTCTCACCAGTCCACTCACTATAGGTACTGTCAGTAAATTTAGAGTTAAACTGCATACACACCTTTGTGTAATCTGTCAAGTCTGTAGGTGCAGGGGCAGTGGTGGGATTAGCCAGCTTTTGATTTACAGTATATCAGTAAAAAATGAAGTTTGCTTCAGATCAGGCAAAATAAACATGTAATGCATACTAAACAATCAGCCATTACCTACTGTGTGATTAGTTTCTACCTACCTTATGCTTCTGTTGACTGGTCACACTGCTCTCCACTGCACACTGCTGTTGACTGGTCGCACTGCCCTCTCTCTGTGCTAAAGATGTCATGACAGACCAGTATTTTCTGATGGGAATTATAGTCTGTATCTGCAGTACTTTACCCTTTGTCATGTTTTCATGTTATTTCTAGGGTGCTCTGCATACCACTGAGTTTTTGTTTCTATGATCTTTTATGCTACAAGATTTCTCATCTGAATTGAGAAAGGCAATGGTAGCAATTAAGGACAATTGCAACATGCTACCTTTTTTCCTTATTCCTTTCTTCCTTTCACTTTGTTCTTGTGATGGCTGTGTTGCTGTTTGGGTTTCTGCATTTGTGTCTATTTTTTCTGTCTTACTGTGACAAAAAACATCCAACATCATACCAAGAGATTGCCCAAGTGACTGTCAAATTACTCATTTAAAGGTTCTATGTGGCTTTTTCAGAAAGTCCTTGTTATTAATGACACCGGTGGCCGTTAAGTGAACTGCAGTAAGCGTCCTGTTGCTTGCGCTCACACTCCATAGGTGCTAGTGAGCATCCTGGGCATTGGCCAAAACAATCATATTTATAATAACATTACTTTCTGTAATGTTCCTATATTTATTTGGCTACATGATAATTAGCTTGCCATTTGCAAATTACTATGTCAGCTAACATTACTAACCAACCAACCATAGCGAAGTTAGAGCTAGCTGGCTAAGCTTAGCTTAGGTTACAGTTAGCTAGTTGGCCACCCCTGCCTTGCATCACTTGGCTAGTAGAAAGCAAGCGTTAGTTATACACCTTTGCTTTGTACAGTTACATAATTTATTGTTGGCTAAAATCAACACCGTTTGTCATCATGCATAAGTTAGTACCATGGATCATGTTAGCTGGTAAAGTAATTTGGCAAGCTAGCCAACTAAGATATCCACTCAGATGGTATTTTGATAGCGATAACGTTAGCGAGCAAGCAAGATAAGGTTAGCCAGCTAGCTGTAACTTAGCTACGCTGCATGTATCTGACGTTGGTTGCTTCGTAACGTAGTTAAAGCTAGCCAATTTACCAGCCAGATCAGCCCCGGGAGTCTGGATGAATTAGCTGACGTTGTCCACTCAAGACAGTATTTTGCTATGTTAGCTAAATAGCAATTTGTCTGCATTAGCAAGCAAGCAAGCTACGTGGACTTGGTGTTGTGGTGGGTGCCGGTCATTTGTTGACGTTAGTGGACTTCATTTCTAAGCTAACGTTTGCTAGTGTTGCACACTGTTGGTGCTGTAGGGGAGCTGAAGAGAGGCAAGGCATTCAGAAGCACGCATAAACGTCACATCCTTTGGATTTTCCCTGAAAAGTGTCCCGATTCCTTTACATAGATATCAGTCAATAGGCTGTTATAGGCAACCAAAAAAGTCGGGGAAGGTCTCATTTTTTAAGTTACGTTACAGTCCATTCACACATTGGCAATACAAAGTGATTAATACATGTAAATTGCTATATATAGTACCTTTAATATATAACAGTTCAAGAAATGTATTTCTGAGATACTTGCTTATTCCCATAAGTATTGTTTTTTAGAATTACAGTACATTTCCTCCTTTTATTCTATTTAGAATATGTACATGTACTGCCATTAAAAGTATTTACCTTCCCTATTTCAGCCGCACTACCCATCCTAACCACCGACCACCCCAGACAACCCAGCCAAGCCAAAAACCCAAAACATCCCACCCAGCTGTCTCCAGAGCCCAGCAAGGCGTACAGTGAGGTGCAGAGGGAGGTGCAGAGGGAGGTAGTGCGGACCCTGCCAGAGAAGAACACAAGGATGGGAGATGCTCAAAAGCTACTGGAGGAGAGACTGCAACGGCTGGAACAGGAGATCAGACACAGCCAAGCCTCGTCAAACCTGAGGTCATCTGCAGGTAGAGTGGAGGTGCCACTGGAGGTATACAGAGGGACAGGAAGAAGAAAATGAGGGAAGGTAGAAAGAGAATCAATAGAGTGACAGAAGGAGTAACGGGGGAAAGGGGATGAAGGAAATGAGAAAGACAGAGAGGTAATGAAGCAGTGAGTCACAACAGATAGATGCATGTGCAGCTGTGAAAGGAGGGAGCTGGAGATACTGCTGTGAGGAGATATGGCTCTGGTCCTTGAGTTCCACAGCACCTCCTCAACATGATGAGAAGAAGCGGGTGAGGGAGTAATGAAAATGAAACGTGGAAAGGAGGATGGAAAATTGGCAGTTTAAATGGGTAGCAGGTTGAATTTGTGAGACTCTGTCCTCCTGGTGGACAGGAAGAAGCAGCATGGAAAAGTCCTGGAGTTCTACTGCCATTCTCTGCTAGTGGAGCATTGATTAATTATGTACTCTTCTGTACTGTTCAGGGTCATCCAGCAGACCACATGGAGAGTCAAACCCATGTTGAAGAAATACCTCACTGGGCCATCCTGCCTTATACTATAGTCTTCTTTAGTTTAGATTTCACCAGTCCTCTCCTGTTCCTTCCTCCTGAAACTATAATAATTAGGCTATGGCTTTTGTATTGTATATTGTAAGGCCACTAAGCCCTTGACTTATTATAATGTATTCTATGTAACTGTCATGGTATTCTGAATAAGAACATTATTTGATGCCTCAAAAATATTTATAACCTGATGTCCTGTGCTTACAGGCAGCCAGGCAGAGCTGCAGAATTTGAGGCGACATGCTCAGGAGCTGGTGGATGAAAATGACGCCCTCAAATTGACAGTTCACCGTCTGAATGTGGAGCTGAGCCGCTACCAAACCCGCTTCAGACCATTGTCCAAACAGGAGGTATGACAAGCTACAAGACAAGGCCTCTGCTTTTTGAATAGAACCCCATCTTGTATATTGCTGAAGTTCTTATGTTTGACTCTCTTCATTGTGATTTTGGTGCAGACTATAATGAGGATTTTTTGTGAAAACACATTCATGAATCGCAGTCAAACTCAAATTGACAATTCATGAATGAGACCTATAGCCCCACTGAAATAGTTATGGACTCATGCTCTGCTCAAGAGAATTTTGTCAGAAGGCTAATGTAGCCAGCCTTAAAGTCTTACCTGTAGAATAGTCCCCACTGTCAGGGAATTGCACCAGGAACCTTTCTCCTATCAACCAGCCTGTCTCACTCCAGCTCAAGTTGCCAGAATAAAGGAAAACAGGTGTATGTTCTATAGTACTCTCCTCCTCTGCTCTGTTCACCAACAGGAGAAATTTCAGTCTGTTTTATTCTGTTCTGTAATCCTTTTATCACCTTCCCCCTTAGTCTAATTTAATCAGCTTTTATACAGTATCTATTACCAGTACATCACTTTATTTTCAAAGCTTTAGTGCTGAAAAAACATTTCTTCGTTACGAAGCCTTTAAGATAGAAATCCTCCTTTGAACCAGAACCCAGCTGAGTGAAATACGGTTTCTTTTTGTCTGTCCTTCCATCTGAGTTGTTGCACTAAGGGGGTTTCTTGTTCCCATCTGTGGCTGTCTGTCCATTATGGGTTGTTGTGTGTTTTACACTGCAGTGGAAAGCTGGTCTGTGGGTTTAATCATAGCTACCTCCCGCTATGTCTTCACACCAAGACATCTCCTGCTCTCATCACTACCAGTTTGCTTCCTCTGTAGCTGCTGGCCCTCATTACTGACAGCTGAAGTGTGGCTTGTGAAAGAAAGAGATAAAGGAAAAGACTGGGAAGTAGTTTTATAGTAGAATAATGCAGTAATAAGAGATTTAATTAGCCAAGCTAGAATTTAACATTGTCTGCTTCCATAGATCACAGGAACATCAACATTTACATTTGATTCCCCATTTGTTCTGTTGTTATGTATGTAATGTTCTTTGCTTTTAAAAATGTTGGACTAGCTTCCCTATAAAATTCCACAAGCACCTGTACTCAAGAAGCAGCAAGTATCTTCAGTGACCTAAATTGTTCCAGATCTGGTGTAGTCTTATATACTATACTACACATATAATCCTCTCGTTCTATCAACATATTTTTATATATTTTCTTTGTGTGAAGGACAGTGTTTAAAGCAGCCATATTAACTATGGCTATGATGGTATGATGACTAACTTTATATTCTTTCTATTTCTTACTGTGCCTCATCCAGAGTTCCAAAATCAGTGGCTTACCAAAGACAGGGTCTCCTCCTCCCTGGCTGGTTAGTATCCATATTTAGATGTACAGTACATTACTTTAATATGGCAGGACAGTAGTCTAACCTTATGGCTAGTTAACAGTCTGTGGCTGGTTAGTTTAATAGACAATAGTCTCTTTTTTTTTAAATACGGCTGATCATGAATGATAGTGCCTATTAAGTTGAAATGGTTGGTCAGCAGATGAATATGGCTGGTCTTTTCCATCTTTATCTTTACCTCATGAAATGGATTTAACATGTGAAATCATGCATGCTCAGTCTGCTGACACATAAGCGGTCTGATAGTTTGGAAGCTCAGGCCCAGGTTCACTAAAATGTTACACAAGAGAGTGTGCTTTATTTCTCAAATGACCAGATCAGAATGCCAGGCTGTTCACTGTGTCCAATGACTGGACACCTGCTGAATAGATCAAGAAGATATAGCCCATTTGCACCTGGTATGATTCAGATTTACCACCCACTGTGACTAGTGGGCTGAAAAGGGATTTTTCTGCCTTGAATAAGCCCTGCATGTACAGTACTACTCTAGTGATGTTATTCAGAGCTACAGTAGAACTCTGTTAATGTCATTGTGAGCTACAGTTGAACTGTAGCGATGTCCTTAAGTGCTACAGTAGTTTTATAGTGATGAAATTTAGAACTGCAGTAAAACTCTAGTGATGTCACTGTGAACTACATTACCATTGTGTCTACATTATCTTTTTTTCCTTTTTTGTAGCTGGACATGAAGTATTTATCTCCTCTGCTGCTTGCCTATGAAGACAGGATGAATGAGAAAGATGCACTTCTGCAAACCACTGAGGTAAAGTGTGTGTGTGTGAGAGAGAGAGAGAGAGAGAGAGAGAGAGAGAGAGAGATTGTATGCATGTGTGTGAGCTTCTTCTTATTATGCTTTCAATCATCCTTCATCCCATCATTCAGGAGAATGTTACATGGGCTGTGTTATCGCTGACATAAACTGCTAATGTGCTGCCTTGGATATATGCAATGCATGGGATCAAAACCAGCAATACACTTCAGGGTGGTAAACATGATGGATTACATTAGTCAAAGTGCCAGTATACATGTTTCTGAAAGCTGTTTTTAATGGATTTTTAAACAGTGAGAGCCTGGGAGGTGAGGTTAACATGCAGGCATATAGACAGTAGTAGCAAAACCCAAAGCCTGTTTATTTCTTCCTAATGGTAATGATTTTGCTGTTGAAGAATGCTGCAAATTCTTTGCATACTGTGGTAGAGAATAGCTCAAAATGTGTTGAGGATGCCGTCACCTGTGTAATAAAGCTCTTGTAATAAAGCTATTGTGCATAACTTAAAGTATTGTTTTTGATTTTAGAGAGAAACAATGGATATCAATAGCTGTATGTTATTGTATATGTTGTAAAGCTGTTGTTGTAAATGTTGAAGTGGAACTGAAATTGAGTTTTCCTCCTTCTACAAGCACAAACTCTGTCATGACTTGATAATAATAGGTTATTTCAACTGTCAAAAGAAAATGAAGAAAAGCTGAATATATTAGATGTTCATGTGAAAGAGGCAGAGTTGTTAATTACAAGCAACATTATCAGAACCATGAGTGGAGAACTTAATATGATATGAGATGAAACTGATACCTCCAGCAAAATTCAGTTATAGTGACAGCAAAAAGTGATTTCCAACAAGTTGAAGTGTATACAATATAATCACATAGCTAGAATAGAATAAGAAGCTGTAGAAACACTAGAAAAAAATGTCAGAATATTAAAAAGTAAGGCTAAGGCTGTATATAAGTGTAGGAATTATTATATATAGAATAAGTATTTTTTGCTTTTCTTTTTTGTTTTATGATGAACAAACTATTATGAATATGTGATGCACATTATAAACATAAAGAGGTTTCTGCTGAAGAAAAGTAATTAATGCCTGATGAGGTTTATCTGACTGTCTGACAAAAGACAACAGGGTGTAGTTTTTATTTTCAATTATCACAAATTCGCCTCATGTTAGTCTGAGCTGCAGTGATGAAATAAGGGCGTAAAAGCATCAGCACTGTCAGGATTCCCTTCCGTAATATAAGACACTCTGCACAATAAAATGCAGCTTTAATTGTCATGTATTTAGCGCCATCAACAATCCCTCCATTTTTTAGATGTTCTGTTTCAAAGTGGAAATGGAAAGCCTGGAACAGAAAAATGATTCTACTGATCTATAAAAATATCAATTGCTCTTTATCACTTAGCCATGCAGCATAGGTTACCATGGTGAGCCAGCTTGGTGATACTGAGAAACTTGAGTTAAGCCCAAAGATAGCTAGCTAACCCACTTACCAGGCTTCATGGTACAGGACCCTGGAGAACTGGTGCACCCAGCTGTAGTTGCTGTCAAGTCTTTAATCCTTGGCAGAGGGGTGGTAGGAGAGCAGAAGATTTCTTTTTGTTTTTTGTTTTGCTGTCTCCAATTTAAAACTTCTTATCTTGCATCCTTGCAATCAGAGGTCCTTATGTGTCTTTGTCTGCTTGCCACAGGAGGAGGTGAAGAGGTTGCATGTTCATGTAGACGAGGTGATCAAAGAAAATGAGAGACTACATGATGAAATTGCAATGATCGGCGGGGTCTGCCAGAAGGACTGGTAAGAAGAAATATACTCTCAGTGTGGGTGTGTATTGCTTCAGCACTGTCAGCACTTGCTTGACCGTCACCACTCGTTCCCCTGATTTAGTGAAAATTACCACCTTCATTCTCTTCTGCACTGCTACTGGCCTGTCTCCACGGGTCTGTTATTAAAGCTTATACTACGTGAAAGAAAAACCTTTACATTTTCTTCTAGGCTCCTATATCATTCCCACTTTCTTTCATGATCACTCTAGCTTGTGATGTTGCTGACACCTACAAACTTACAGTATCTACTCAGTGTATATAATATCCAGCTTTTGATTCAGACTTTAGATGTAAATTCAGACTGTGGCTTTCAAAGTAAAATGATTTGATTTTCAGAAAGGGATAACCTATTCAATGCCAATTAAAATAAGGCAAACTGGTGATTTGATGTTTTTTTGTCTGATAAATGCTCTATTCATGTTGCCATGTTATATTATCATATCAGCTTTGTGTTCTGATAACTTAGGATAGACGTAATCTCTCTCTCTCTCTCTCTCTCTCTCGTTCTCTTTTTGTCTTCTTTCTCTCTACAGTCATCAACTACAACAACAGGCCTTCCTGGTTTTGCAAGAGAACCAGGTTCTGATTGATCAGCTCGAGGCTCAGCATGTTAAGGCCAAAGCCAGCCTGAGCAGACACCATTCTGAAGGTACATTCTGAAGACTAAGGTCCCTATTTTAATCGCGCAAGCACAGCAACAAATGCAGAGCGGTAGGTCTTGGGTGCACGGACTGTGTGGGCGTCTCCAAGCACACCTGCTAGTTAGGTTAATGTATGTGCGGCAGCGCAGAGTGCAAATGGGCTGGGTGAAGGTGAATATAAATGGGAAGGTGTGGTGATTAATAAATATACTCCCAGCCAGTCACATCATTGGTCTCATTGCTCTGAAACAGCTGTGCCAATCACAGTGACGCATGACAACAGTAGCTCAACAAATGAAGAATCGGCTTCTCCGGGAAATTATGTTGTTGTCTGGATGGTGCAGAGCAGCACAAATCTGCAGCCAAAGGCAGACTGTGTTAATTAATTAATACAATGATGATACAAGCAAATAATGCACTGTGTGCTCTGTGTTGGGCGCCAAAATACCACACAGATGAGAAAAGTAAATTTCATGGTCAGGAAAATACCAAAAGGTTGGATCGTTTCCTGCGATGATTGTTGCGCTGCCATGAAAATAGGGCCCTCAGCGTAAAAATTAAATGAAGAGGAAACTTTTAGCGTATTTCTCTTTCACTCTGTCCCTGCATCCTTTACTCTGTTGCTTTCATTTTGACTGTTTATATTACTCCATTTTAGTTCTCACCTCTCTTCCCTCTGTCTTCCCTCTCTCTGTAGTTTCTAAGGTGTCAAAGCAACTGATGCTGTTAGAGGTGGAAAAGCAGCGTTTGCAGGACGACCTGGAAGAGAGCAGGAGGGAGGTGCAGAAAAATATGAGGGAGGTCCAAGTTCTACAAGCCCGTCTGAAGGATGCCATCACCTGGGACGAACACTGCAACATTTCTGGGAAACTCAGACGGTACCGCTACAATGTCTTATTTGATAATATATTATTTGAATATTTCTTTTTCTGTAAGATGAATTAATCAGTATTAAAAACATTTCTGCTCCTGAACTAGGACACAGTTCTTTTCCTTTTTTTTGTGAAATGCAAACAAAAAAGAGAAGAACTGAACATTAAACAGTTTATATGAGTGACACACATTCTTGCTTGCTGTATGTTAGGAAAGGGTGTACAGTTCTCATATTCTCGTCTAAAAATGCCAAATGCAACGGCTCCTAATCATCTTCTTTCCAACAGGTTTGCCACCTCAGTTCAGTTTTAGTTTTAGTATTCAGCTTACTATTGATTTGTAGCAGATAAAACAAGACAAGAAGAAGAGCAAACAAGAGCAGTACCTGAAGCATTGCATTTTTAATTTCAGCAGAGATGGGGGCACTGGGATGGGATGAATAATTTGATGTGGTAGAGCAGAATCATAGCTATAATTGCTATAGTTATATATTTGATAGAGGTGGGAAAGAAAGCCAGTGTTATTTAAAAGACATTTCAAACTCAGATTTCTAGTTAATCAAAATAAGTAGTATACAAATTAGCCGCATTATTAAAACTCAGGTAGGTAACTTTGTAGGTTGGTACATTATATAGTGATGGGATACACTTTGTTGAAAAGTGTTTACCAAGTACCATCTGTTTTGTTATAATGGGCTTTACAATCTACTCTTGGTTCTTAGGCAATTGGAGCAGCAGGAGAGTAGGAATAAGAGTGAGATGGACGAGTTGCTTCTCAGATTGTCCAGCCTGCAGGAGGAGAATAGGAGTCTGGCTCTAGACAAAGCCAACCTGACTGCTGATATAAAGAGAGTGGAGACTGAGCTGGAGCTCACCAAACAAGCCAACAGGTAGGTACTCAATATGCTGCTTTCTTTATCTGATATCATCTTACACATAAGGCATATGACATTCCAGTCGGCCACAATGTCATCACATCTTCTTAAAGAAGTGTTTGACACTGTTTGGCCCAGTATTTTATCCATAATAAACACCTCCTTAAGACTATAGTTACGTTGTATCTTCCTCCAAACATGCAGGGATACATCCTTCAATCGAAAAAGCAAATCTAGAGCCGACTGTACTCCAGTTCAGTTAGCTTTATTGGCATGACCATAACAGAATACAGTATTGCCAATAATTTCCAGCCAAGTTGTTAGAAACATGTTAGAAACTAAGCAGGTCGCTATCACAAGTATCAGATGGTGAGTATTACATCACTCCACTCTTCTTGTCAAAATATTTGACAAAGTGTCCTTCTTCAAACCAATGTGTGTGTGTGTATCAGAATATACTGCTACTGTCACTACTAGTATTGCTACTATTACTGCTGATTAGACTGAAATGTGCGGTCAGCACTGGTCCAGCTAATATCATTTGGCATTTTCACTCACTCCCACAAAAATACTCCTGTCCCGTCCCCATCCTAGAAGAATGACTCCCGTCCCATCCCGTTCCTGTGTTGTGTGGCTGCAACCAACCAGCAACCAGCCACCCGAGCAGACAGGAGAGAATAAAAAAGAATAAAAAAAAGACAACAGAATGACTAACATTATGTTCAAAGTAAAGAAAATAGCGTTTATTCATATTAGAACTGCATATTTATTGTAAAAACTGGCCTGTTGTTATTATGATTCCCGTCCCACCCGCTCCCGTTGACTTTTTTTTCCTGTTCCGTCATGTGATGAAAAATGAAATTGACTCCTGTAACCCACAGGATTCCCAAACAAATGTCAGCCTCTAGCGGCCATGGACAAACTGTTTTGTTTGATTGACATCTCCCTCAATCTTAGTTAGTTTAGTTGCAGCATTAGGATGGGGCAGCTCACGTCTTTATTATTCTTATTAGTACATGGAGTTTAGTGACCTCACATGGTGACTAATAATTACTGAATCAAAGTGTGACCTAGAAAATCGAATTGAATTAAAAAGGAAAAAACACAATGTCCTCCTTAAATCACATTGCCAACCACTGGATCAAATCAAATAGCTTTTAAGCTTTTATCCCAAAGTAAGATTTGAGTTGGCGGCTTCTTCCGCTGGTTGTAGGAAAGCAGCGTGGCAGCTAGAGCCACGCTCAGGACCACTTTTTTTTTTTGACGATGGGGATCATGACCCCTCTTCAGAGTTTTATCCCATGTTTAAGAAATATGCTCACTCCACTCAAATAGTACAATAAAAAAGTCCTAGTGCGAGAGGGTTATTTAACACACTGTACAGACATAAGCTTTTCAGCAGCATTAGACATCTTACCATAGTTCAGTTCAGGTTATTTTCTTACAGTGCGCAGGGATTACAGCCGTTCTAAAATCTGTTCTGGTGTCTGGAACCTTCCTCTGCTCCCGGTAGACCTGAGCTGAGATTAATGTGGGTGGACTTTCTCATTCTGAAGTGTGAAGATTGTCAGAAGGTGTTTGATTAACCAACGGTGTTTCCCCCCCGCTCACATCAAGATGGCAGCGTCTCAAGACATCATCCAGCTAACTCTTCGTCTTTCTTGTATTGCCTGTTTTCAACCATTATATCTGCCCTGTTCTGTTCCATTAACCCCAGATACATTTTCCTCTCCTACATTATTCCTAACTCTCTTCCCTTCTCCACTTTATTTGTCCTCCTGTTTTTTTTTGCCATCCTCCTTTTCCTTTCCGTCTCATTGTTTTCCTTTCTCCCCATCTTTTTTCTCCCTCACTCTCTTTAATTCTGTTTTACCTCTCCCCTTCTTCTCTCCTGTCTCTCAATCATGCAGGAAGGCTGAGAGGAGGATGAGTGTGTTGAAGCGACAGAAGGAAGAGTGTGTGTTGAAAGAGGAAAAGACTCGGCATTACATGGAAGCTGTTGTTTCTGTGGCGGAGCACATTTCCCAGGAGAGAGACCAACTATTACAGATGGTACTACTGATGCTACTGATTACTTTGTATTACACATGGTAAACATGATACACATGGTACTACTGACACCATAGTGAGACCAGGTATGTACATACAGGTACATGTAATATCCCTGACACTTCTGATACACTGATAAAGGCTTCGAGGGTCTGGACATTTTTGGTTTAGGTACCTTGAAAGTGCTCAAAAAGTGCTTGAATTTGACTCTTAAAAAGCTGTGTGAACCCTGTAGCACTGACACTCACATACTGTACACACACCAACACACAGATAATTTCTACTGTACAAAAACTGGCTAATTAATTAGTTGATTAGTTTCCCTGAGCTTTCCATTAAACAAAAAAAAATCTAATCTAAATCAAATAATTTTTTTTTACCAATTTCCTGCGCTATTCCATATTCACAATCAGTAAAATACAAATTTTGAAATTGAATGCAAACTGAGCAAAAAGGGCAAAATAACAGTTGTTTTTGGAACTGCAGTGTTAATTTAACCTTTAGGCGGTTGCTAGAAGTGCCAGCTTAGGAAGTTGGCAACAGATGGTCGAACTCAAATGCCGACACCAAACCTCAGCAGGTAGGGTTTCAAGGCAGTTTACTTGATAATTTGTTAGATTTGTAACCGGTGTGAAGGCAGGTAGGATTAGAAAAACAACCACAGGAGAGCTGGCAGGCACCCAGAACATAAACTGGCAGGCAGGAATCTGTCAAAAGCTACAGCAACAAGAGAGCACAGACAATCTGGCAAATACCTGACAAAACTGCCCTCCACATATACTGAGGAGCTATGGGTAATAAAAAGCAGCTGTGCAGCATGTGGCTGATGACAGTTGGTCCACAGAGGCAGAATACTCTGAGGGCAGATTTTCGAAACCCTGAGGCGCCTGCAATAGATCTTTTCCACAGCGGGCATGTTATAGCAGGAAAAGCACAGGTATAACTGATACCGTTAAAAACAACTGCATTCTGTTTGGGTGAGCCAGTTCCAGGGTCCTGGCATTTTGCATGGTGGCTCACTGGCATGGCTTACTGGGACACTTGATTTGACCTGAGCCATCTTTAACGAAATTTGTTCCACCTGTACTTTTCCTGCTATGACCTACTAAGTCAAAATGTCTGCTGTGGAAAAGGTCTATTCAGTTTTGTGTGGAAATTCTCCACATATGAAGAACAGGTATACGTAGCGCAGGCATATTAAGAAGAAAGGCTGTTGTGGGAACAATAAATATTAGTTCATCTTTATAGTCTACCATAATCTCAAGGACAGTAGACATAGAGTGAGTTAAGTGAGTGACTTAAATAAAAGAAAAAAATTAAGTAAAGAAAAAAATGAATAAAAAATAGATAACTACAAACTGAAAGCAATGGTGACCAATAATTACAAATGAAATATCTGACTGTTTTATAACAACAAGGAGGATGGACTTATTAACAGTTAACTATACTTTTTGCAGCTCCCCATCTGGAAGCAGCACTACATGTTGGCAAGGTTGATAAAATGTGAATAAAAAATTACATATAAATACAATATTTTATACAATATTACCTATTAACTAATGCTTACCGGTATTACAAGGACCTTAATATAAAGCGTTACCCTTTTCTTAGTTGGTAATCTCCTTGCACTGAACTACGTCTATACTCTCCTCTCCTTCACTTGTTGAATGTGCATGGTGGTCAGTAACGAGCTGCTGCCTCAGTACACTCAGATTATGAGTGCAAATTGAAAAGATAGTATTCATGTTTGTAAATCTGGCCTGGACTGGTGGAGATGCGGAAAGGCTGGGTGTCCAAAATAAAGTTCTTGCCATATACTGTAATTCTAACCAGGTTTTGAGAAGGCAGTGCATTCAAGAAAAGTGACATTAAATATAGTATTAAATATAGTCAAAGATGTCAGTTAGTTTACTAAATTAGCTTGATTTTGCGTAGGCTGTTGATTGATACTCTTGTCTTTCAATGCAATGCACAGGGGAAATGGAGGAGCTGCTTACAGCTGCAAAACAATTAAAACAAGGTGAAAATGATTCCTTTGACTAAGCCTTCAATTTGATCAAAGCTTATAATCAATTAAGATTATTTTTTACTTCATTAGATAGTCTACAATTGAGAGAGAAAGGAATGATGGGAACAAAAAACATTTTAGGTTCTGTTACTTGTACATTTTTAGTGATTTAATCTATTTTCAGCTAGAATAAATACACAAGCATGAAATCATAGAAAAATTACTTTTATAGAAAATGTATTTTTTTTGCTGTGGCTGTGGAGCATTGTATTGATTAACAGCAGACTCAGCATTCCATTAATAGCACCTTTTATTCTTTTACAGACTTTGTAATGATAATCGTAACATAATTTCCTCTTTTATACGTATACTTTTACTGTTCAGGCAGAGTACTCTACTCATTTGGTCCATCTGGTAAAGGAGGTGCTCTGCAATATTAGATAAATATACAGTCAGAGTCATAAGATATAGCGTGTCAAACCAAAGCTAGTCTAGAGCTAATCTGAAACAAAAAGATTGCTGAAGTATGTACATGGCTCAGTTGGCTGAGTGTGTGGCAGTTTTTTCTGGTAATAGATTCAGGGACTTTGCCATAGCTAACTTTTTAGAGGATAAGCACAAGCCCATCATGTGTAGAAGGTCAGACTGACACCATATTAGAGATCTGGATGAGGACAGGGTGATGATGTGTGTGTGTGTGTGTGTGTGTCTGATCCCCAGGATAACAGTATTCATGTTAATATTCAAGACCTTTTAGGCACAATACAAAAGCTTCTTTAAATTTAGCGTGAACAATCCTGCTAATTACGCAATCAGTGACTGGAACAGTTTCAAAAAGGCACAGTTTATTGGATGAATTTGTCCAAGATCAGCAAGCTGAGAAACATAACACAACACACATACATGCCCTCTAAATCAAATTACACTTCAAAACATTTACTTTGGGAGCAATTTAACACTTTTTCCTCACCAATCACAACGTTTTTTTAACACACCTGTGCAGATTTGTACCTACTCTTTAGAGGCAGAGAAAAGTAGGCACAGAAGATCCATTTCAGCCTTAATGAGATAAATTTTGGACTTTTTGGCTGCAATTGCAATGTGCAATCATTTAGCTGTAAAGCACCTTTACTATACTGTTTGTGCCTCACACAGCATCACTGTAAATTGGCAACAGTTTCAGCAGTCTTTCCTTCTTTTCCTTTATCCATCTCTCCCATAATCCCTCACTTCCTTCATCCAATCATGTGTTCCAACCCCTTAGATCAGTAACCCCCCGTCTTCCCTCTCTACCTCCCCAGGCTTCGGTTCTTCAGCAGGAAAAGCAGGCATTCATCAGCAGGACTCTGAATGGCACAGTTCGATTCGGGAAACTACAGGAAGAAGTCAAAGTAAGTTCCATCACTTTCAAGCTACAGTCAACTCCATTTTATCGTATTGCGTATTCGAAAAGGTAATCCTCGCTCACTGCTTTACGATGGGTTTGGTTCTGTAAAGTTCTATAGTATATTCTGTTCCAAAGATGGGGGGAGTCTTTGCCAGTAACTTATGCCCTGAAACTACCCTGCTACATGGCAGGCAGGTTAATTTGATCTTAATCCCTGATGCCAGGGTAGCTTGTGAGGCTACAACTTTGGCTCAGCTGGTGCCTCAACTGTACAAGTTCATTTTGCCCAAGATAACTGTCCAATCTACTTCCTATTGATCAGCCCTCTCCACTGCACTTGATAAACCCTCTGCTATCTCCACCGCTCAGAAAACATAAATTGATGAACACCTTCTTCATCTCTCAAGCTGAGTTCATAGGACTTCATTTTCCCATCTTTAAAAAAGTGCAGAATCAACACCACACACAGTCAGCATGTTAAATCTAAAGAAAACACTAGCATAAAGATATGATCAGCAGTGATGCTGTGTGGTGACTTTAGTCCTTACGACCTTACAGGCAGTCACACATTGTTGAGTACATCTACTGTATTTCTGCTGCCTATTACTTTCGGTTGCTATGTGCTATTTCTGTTGCTAACTGATACCACTGGTCCTATACTGTAAGTGCAATTCACTGGCCGGTGGTTAACACTATTTTGCCAGCTGGAAATGTAGCCAAATACTATTATTTTAAGCTAAATTTATGCGACACGTACACAACTGAGACCTGTATGCAGATACTGTACAAGACATAGCCAAGCAGGCTTACAGTTGCTAATGGAATCAGTTTCAGGTATGCAATCAGATCGACTTTGGGGAGAATGCCGAGTACTGTATATGTACAAAGAAAGTGATGAGTAGTAAGAAGCAAATGTGCAGACGGATAGCAGGTCACGAGGGTGATAAGCTGATGCAGCAGCTTGTTGTAGCAACTGAGCACAAAGTTTGAGTTGAAATGCAACTTATTACTTTCACATAAGACCTGCCAGTTTGTTCAGTTGCACCCTCACTAATTATGCACCTAACTAAGCTGACCAGGACCAAAACATTGTGAGTGACATTTTTTTATTCAGTGCAGCATTCGGGTAACATGGGAGGTAAGCCAACTACAAGCTTCTGGAAAGAATGATGGATTGTCTTTGGCCTCACCCAGGAAAATGTAAACTCAAACATGTCCACAAGATAAAAACCTCACATTAACAGAACAAAGATCTCTCAGTTGTACAACAGTCAGTGCATTCATAACTATGGTGTACAGCCTATAATCTCATATTTAAGTTCACTGTAGGTTGTTGACCACATTAATTTTTTTAATTCACTTTTGAGATTGAATGAACCTTGCAGATCTTTTTCCTTGCCAGGGGTATTCTATAGTGTTGTACTGAGGGGAGCAACTCAAACTCAGGGTGGAGGGGATGCGTCACTGATGATTGACAGGGCTTTCCTGTGTACAGCTATAGAGACAGAGCGCAAATAAGTCCCGCCCACACTGGAGGGAAAAACGGTTCATCTCTCTCCACTGACTTTGTATTGCGTGAAGGTTCCTCCTTGTCGCTTCGGTCTGCTAGCAAACAACAGAAACATGGCTAAAAGCTGCTGTGTGGTGGGATGCACTACCAACAGGGTAGTGAATCACCATGGCAACCTTTTCTACATCTACCTACAGTGCCATCTTGGTTTGAATCTTACCACTGTGGTTGATGGTGGTCCTGCAGTACCAGTTGGTACAGCCTTTCTTTGTTTTTGGTTTTTTGTTTGTTTGTTTGTTTTGCCAAATGTGAACAAGACATTAGTCTGGCAGTGTTAGTGCCTTGCTCTAGGGCCAGTGCTCTCTGTTAGTTCCAGCTGTCAGCAGCTCTTGTCACTCAAGCCACAGCAGGGAAAAACATCTCAGTGGTTCTGACATTAGTTATTAGTGTCTCTATAGCAACAGCACAGAGAGAAAGAGGTGTGTGTGTGTGTGTTTGTGTGTGTGAATGTGAATTGTACGGGTGGTGATCAGACCATTGAAAGAGGAGAGCTATAAATGTTGTATGTGTAGAAGGACATTTTTCCCTTCTTCACTTCTTTACTTCATCAGCCTACTCCTTCACTCCCTGCCAGCTAAACTAGATATTAACTAAGATTAGCACTTAAGGTGGAATTATACTTCTCCTACATATACTCAAGGTGTTGCAGTGGTTATACTTGTGCTGTATATGGTGTAGGGATTGTTTTCAACATAGGTTTGAAACCTTTTACTGTCACAGACCTGCTACAAGACAATAAATGAGTCATGCATCATCAGGTAGTGATGTGCCTTCAGTATATACCTAAACACCTAAGGATTATTTTCATTATTGATTAAAAATGTCTCTAATTTTTCAGTTAATCATTTAGTGTGTGTGTGTGTGTATGTATGTGTGTATGTATGTATGTATGTATGTAAATTAAATGCCAATCACAAGATATGAGAGCCCAAGATGATGTATTGATATTGATATTGATATTGAATTCAGAATCATAAAACAAAGAAAAACAACAAATCCCCACATTTGAGAGATGATAAAACCAGATACATTTTCTTATATAAATTATTTAAAGGAGTAATTAATATAGAGTCTACTGACTAATCGATAAATCAACTAATCATTTCAGCACTACCTAAATGAATCATGTTTTCATTCTCTCACTCGCTTTGTGAGAAACATTTACATGGCGAGGAGGAGGTTTGCACTGCACTAGCGAATATCATGTTGTCTTCACTATTAAACACTGCATGCACCTTGTGGTTTCCCATGTAGACATGACTAGTGGTGACATTTCTGAGGAGGTTCACGTCAGCCCGAGCAAGACCTATTAAGCCTTTTCACATAGGTAAAGCTAAGGCAACACCTTGACGCAGAGGCACAATTCAGCCTATTTCATTTCTTTTCTCTTCTGATGTTGCCTTGTCAAGTTAGTTATGTGGTTATTGTTGAGCCAGCTGTATACTGATGATTACACGTCACAACCTGTGATATTGGTTGTGTAGGTTTTTGATTCACTGATCTTTTTTTTTTTTCTTTTAGTGTGCAGTGGGCTGAGACACTGGGTGTCTGTACACCTTTAATGAGTAGTGACTTGACCTGATTTGAGTTTTTGATTTTTAAAAAATCTTGTCATTCTTGGATCCTTGATCTTCTTTTGCTTGTATTTATGATTAAAATGATATTTTACTTCTGTCCTTTTTATTTAAAACAGAATCTGGTCCAGTGAGTGTTGCCCATCACTTATAGTATATGAGCAAAGAATTATGCAGTGATTGATTACATATCAGTGATCAGTGGTTGTGACTGGAAAGCTGCTTTTGCCTAACATTCTGATTCTACACAGGTCTGCATAAATATTATTAATCTTGTCAGCATACTACATTTTAGTGTGATTTTTAGAGGCCTTTTAACCAACCAACGAATAAAGGAACGGAACTATTTTCATGTGATATTGGCCATTTATAAATAGTAAATAATATATTCTCACAAAATGCTAGCTACTCAGATTCACAAAATTACACAAAAACCCCAGGGCAGACAAGATGATGGTAAGAATACACAGTAAAAGGAGGGAAGAAATAGAAAAGGATACAGGTTTACAGAGGGAAATCAATTTCATTTCAACAATCTTGATACTGATCCAGGTCTTAAGCTCACACTAAAAAACATTTGAAAGTCTTCAGAGTCATCAAAATTTGGGTATTCCCATAAATTCATCAGATCAGACTGAAACTTGCACATTTGTAGGATTGAAGACATGAAGGCTGTGACTGTCCTGAAAAGGAAAAAGAAAATAAAGAAATAATAATAAAGAAAATAAATCAAATGTACGTCAGGTTTAACAGTCCACCAGTCAGCCCATGTAATTTAGCCAAAAACATTTTGTTTTGTATCTGACTCCAGATGCAGCATCTCACCTCCACCCCCACTCCCTCCCTGTTTGATGACCTCAAATAAACTCTCAACTTGTATGAGTTGATGGAGGCCACTCTGTTCAAATGACAATAAAAGTCCACAAGATGGTGGCTGCACTTCACATAACCTTTTCACAAATGTTCCATTGTGAAGCTCAATGATTGTATTTTCGGAAAGAATCAAAATTGAATTGCAAATGTTATACATTTCTTTGCCGTAGCTTTTTACCTGCCTCAGACAGATTGTCCACAGCACAGTCCTATTTGTATTTCACTGCAGCTCATGGGGGCTGCTGAACTTGATGAGGCGCTCAAACTCACTGCAGCAAGAGATTGATTCTGAGATGGGAATGTAAATTCAGGCTCTTGCTTTTCATACCAACCTGAAATGCTACCAAATTCCAGCAGTTGCTTTCTTTTTAGTGACAAACTAAAAACTTCTTATCAGCCTATAGTGATTGTAATGCATGTTGCCACCTTATGAATTAAAAAGATAGGGTTTATGTGTTAAGTGTGTGCTATAAAGAGAGGGCAGATTGCGACTACATTATTCATGCGTAATTAAAATTCATGCCCCTCCATCTTCTTGAAACACCTGAAAATGTTGAATATTTAATGATGCATGTATAAATATAGCCAGGTCACAGGTTTGCATGACCTATGCTATGTTTCTCATTACACACCGGGGACATGACAAATAAATGACATGAAAATGTGAAATACTCTCCTGCGAATATCTCGCATCAAAACTCTTCATACCGGCAGCGATGCGAATTTGTGATAGATATATATGCGCCAGCTTATTCTTCAGAAAAAAATATATGCTGATGAGAAACACAAACAGTCAACAGGTCCGCCACTGTTGAGTTGTGACGTGACGTCCGTTCTGCACAACATGATTGGTTGATGCCTTTATTTGCCATGCGAAAACCCCGAAAAATCGACCTTGTTACGAAAAGAAATTATGCCGCTTTTTCGCGGTGTAATATTCGTGTTCTGTGTGAAAGTATTCATGACAAAAACAACAGTTTGAAAAAAAATATATTGACATGCAAGTTAATGGCAAGACAAAAATGCCCCCGGTGTGTAAAGGCCTCAAGTTTGTTTCTTTTCCAAGGACCTTCACATATGTGATCGCCCACCATCATAGGATCACATGAATATTTGTTCCTTCTGTTGTCAGGGTGTTGGGACCTCTGACCCATAACCTCCTTATCTTTCGTGCTTATAGTGTTTGTAATTAAAGAGTAGAAGAAACAAATTATTCTTACACTCACCAACTCATCAATTTGGCTAATTGTGTCAGCTAGAGTGTTTAAAGGCACTTTCTGGCTCGTATTTGAAAGCTGAAAACCAGGAAGTGAGTTGAATTCTCAAGGATTCTTTATGATCACAACTTGTCATTGACAAACTACAGTTTGCAATGCTACACATTGTCACTTGTGCTAATTAGAACCATTTTTAAAGAGAGAAAGAGTCCCTATGAAAACTGATGACAATGAGGTCTGTGGATTATCTTTAGTAACCAGGGCAATGTTCTCTCATATTCAGGGTTGTCTTATATTTGGACCAATATGGTAATTCTCTTCAGATATAGGGTAGGAGAGTTGTTTTTTGTTTAGTTTTTTTTTTGTAACCTGCTACTCAGCTCAGAAAGATGAAAGGCAGGGTCCTGTGGATGTCAGACAGTACAACCAGCAGGACAAACACTCCACTGACAAGCACTCTGTCCAACAGCTCTGCCAACTCAGGCAGAAAATAAAATCTCTTTCTACTGTCTGACCTGCTGCCGTTTTCTGTTGCTTCTTATTGTGTCTGACTCAAGCTGGTTGTACTGTATAAACCAGTCTCAGCACTCACACAAAAAAATGAGATGCTGGTTGATCTTTGTCAAGTTAGAAATACTATCACTCTCTTTGGAGCTATCACTATTTTATTGACACCTGAAAGTAATTGTGTGCAGCCAGACCTCTATCTCATCAAGCTTGCGAATGTTCTGAGAAAATCTTGTTTAAGATTAGGTTAAGAGACTTTGGAAAACCAGTTTGTTGGAGATTGAAAATGCCCCTGTTTTTTTTTTTCTGTAAAATTACAAATAAGCTCTTACCTTTGTGATGTTATTGGTTTGAAGTATAACAACAGATTCATGTCTGTTTGAGAGTGATGAGACAGACTATGTAAGTTGATTGTAAATGTTGATTGTTGACATTCAAAAAAGTGGACTGAATCAGCAGACATAAAAATAAGTACACAAGCAATGTATAGAAAATAATTCTCCATTTATTTCATTGTCTAGTAGCTTCTGTAATCAGTAGTGTGGCACTAAGCTGAGAGTCGCAGTCAGTAGATCATAGACAGAAACACAGGAAAACATAGAGGGAGCGTGTACAGAGACAGGTAGAGAAACAGTGGTAGGAAGAAGGTGACAAAGAAAAGAGTATATAGAACCTCGGAACATCAGAGAATGAACAGGACTTAGAGGAGAGGGGTTCAGCACAAAATGAATATTTTTTAAAATATCATTACCTGAAGTTTATCATTGAATATATCTAACAGTTACCAGCCCAGGGCCCTCAGTTATCAACATTGTACAGAAAAAGGTTCAAAATTGTCTCCTAAGAGTAAAATGTAGAATGCTTGTGAGCACAAGAAAGTTGGTAATTGTCAAATGGGCATAATTTCTCCAAGCACCCCCAAAAGAAATGTGCATTGATAAAACCCACAAATTCTAAACCACCATGCTCATGAAGAGAAAGTTCTACTAAAATAATGAAACGCTCCTAAAAACAATTTATAGTCTAAACCTTTCTTTTAAGTGCTGCTGGAAATGTCCCTCGTTGCTGGGTACGACCGCAGCAATTCAAGATGTCTGACAAGACAAACTTCTGACACACTAAAATGTATGTTTTGGTCACAGAGCTATAAGGAAAACTACTTTTTGAAACCCACAGGAGAGGCTTAAAGCTACAGGACACTTGGAAATAGAGCTCTTTTTTTCTACATACATGTCATGTACTGTGCAAAGCATTTGAAATTACATTTAAAAAGTCTAATAATTGTTTGAAACAACACCATAGTTTATTGTGACCTTTCTTTCAGAAGTCCATATGCCAGGATGGTACATGTAGTGGAGAGAAAATCCAGATGCCACATATATAATGTGACAGAGGTGTGACAGAACAACAAATCCACATGGCTTTAGTAAGACAGCATGTGCACCATGAAGCATGAAGGTAACAGAGGAGCCATAGACTGTACCTTTGAGCCAAATGAGCTTTTTACAACCAGTACCACAAAATACAGAGCAGCCTTGTCAAGGAACTGAATGGAAAATGTGTTGCTAAAGATTGAAAGAGTATCAAAAAACCTGAGATATGAGTCCGGTTTATGCATCACATGCACCAAATCAATTCAACACAACAACCTGAATGCTGTGTGTCTGTATTAGAGGCAGAGAGAGAGAAAGAGAGAGAAGGAGAGGGGCACATTCAGTAAGCAATGCTAACAACCTCATAACCTCATGTATGCCCAAAGCTACTGCTGTGACAGCAAAATAGGTAATTACGGCCAATTCGGTTAATTTGTATTTTGTCCTGGCTGAAATGTGCTTTGCATGCAAATATCCTTTTTCTTCCTTAGTTGAAACACTTAATTAGAGCACTGAATTTTTTCAACAATACACAGAAATTGGAAAGTCGCTATTCTTGCAATTGGTAATTCATGACATGTCAATCACATTCCCCTGGAAGAGCAGTGTTTCAGGATATAGCCTAAAGATGACTTATATTTTTAACAGGTTTAACAGACTGATACCTTTCAAGCCATAGTTGTCAGCACACCAGTGCTTTTCTTCCATACAATATACAGTTATTAATGATATTTCTGGGAGCTGGTGGCAAGACCAGGATCACAATTAACATATATTCAATTATGAATTACCTGTAGTTTTAACAGAGAGAAGAAATATTTGGTAAGCGCTACCATGAATGCTGGCTTGTTTGTGAAGAACAGTCACTAAAATAAAAAGAAACGGTTTGATTTGAAAATATTTGCAATATTTGTACTGTCAATCCCTTTTTGTTATTGGCAACTGTCACAATTATCCAGTCATGCTTAAATACAATTGTTCATTTTCTTTACAGATTGCTCATGTGGTCCATTATATAAATACCCTTGCCATTTGGTGTATGGTATTTCTTTTGCACTGCTCCTTTGTCACCACAAAGTGCTGTGTGTATGCATGGTTTAGAGCTGTACTAAAATATACAGACACCCTAAAGGAAAGGTACAAATTAGTAAATCCCACCTTTCATTTAAAACTGATTGCATGCAAGATTTCTTTTGGTACACAGTGTTGATAAATGAGGGCCCAGGACTCTATCAGTGCTGTCGTTATGTAAGTCAAAGATTAAAGGTCTGCTCTCAAATGTTATGTTAGACTAGGTCATACTTACACAACACAGAAGAAATAAAGGTTACAGAAATACATCACAGAAATGTAGGTATAGGCGCTGCTCCAACTAATAGAGCTTGTGAGGGGCTCTGTTCCTGTTGGCCAAACTGGTTTCTGAGTTGCCGCAGTCGGCCTAACAAAAGCATAGACCAACACTAAAGGTCTTCTTAGGTCTTTTTACCGGCCCATTATTTCCATGAAGATAACTGATGGGCTTATAAAGCCTGTGCAGGATCATCTTCACCTTAGGGCCCCCTATCTATCCACAAAACACATCAAATACCTGTTTACTGCAGCTGACTTTGTCCAATCCTAGGACCACCAGTTCTTGAGTACCATCCTATCAGCCCCTGGAGGAGCAGTCACACATGCCCTGGCACAGACACTGGCAGAACCCATAGACCAGGCAAACTGTCAGGCTTGATGGCACCAGGCTAACACATACAATGCCCAGTGTCACTCTCTGGATCACCAACAAGTAGATTCCTAGAGGCAGTGAGCCAAAGTATAAGAAACCCAGCAACCACACCAGGATGCGTGGGACATGATTACAGAACTTGGACATGGCGTCCTGATCAGCCGGCCCATTGGAGCCCATCGATACCGAGTCCAGGCTCTGCTCAGCATAGATGTCAGAGCTGGCGTTTCGGCTTGGGGAGTGCTGCGAGTCCCTCTGCACTTCCATTATAGTGATGACCAGGCAGTTGGAGGAGTCGTGAGACGGGCTTGAGGAGGAGAAACTTTTTGGAGTCAGGACCACCTCCCCATTGTGGTCGGAGCTCCAGGATTTATCTCGCATTGCCAAGTGGGACATGATATTAGCATCGTCGGGCAGGGCTGACACCTCGTACTCTATGATCTCGGTTTGGTGTCTGCAAAAGGGACAGGAGATGAAGTCTGCCCCGTCAGAAATGTCCATAATCTTAATGAGGCAGCGGGCGCAGACCCGGTGCAGGCAGTCCAGGATCTTAGGCTTCCGGTTGTGGGCATTGTAGCGTTGGTAACAGATTTTACACTCTAATTCCTCTGGTGGAGGACAGTCCTTCTCCTCTAACTCAGCTTGAGGACAGCTCATCTTCAAGTCATGTTCTGGGGAAGGAAAGAAAAATATAGAGAGATACACATTGAGAAAAAGAGAGTTATTTATGTAGTCCAGCATTACATGTGACTAGCTAGAACGTTGGAAATCGCACTAAAACAAGCTGATGTTTCTGACTATTGTTATCTGCTGTATCGCTGCCCATCAGGGAAAGGTCAGGGCTCTGCCTTCTTCTCTGGCTGCTTCTATTCTCTGTACTGTGCTGGTGATGAATGATTTATGGTTTGGGAGTTGGATCAGGGTCTCATCCCAGAGCCCTTTGTGGCAAAGCGAGAGCCAGTAATGCTATTGATATCTGGGGAGAGGTGGTAGGGACAGCTGCTCCTTCAACATTTTTTGTTGATTCAGTTATTTCGTGTAGAATACAATGTTGTTCCAGTTTTTAATTAAAATGACTAGCCACTGAATTAAAGATTTTACATGGTTACTTTCAGGTTTTTTTTATTTGTTGTCTCTTGGATGATATAAAGCCTTGTTTAGCTTCTTTATTTGGTCTGTTAGGATATGGAATTCTTTGTTAAAAGCCATTCACTCCTATTTTGTTTATACTCACTAATGTCACTGACCAAACAAGTGTTTTAGTTAGCATTAATCTCTACCTGCTGAATTAATTCAGGTCAAATGCAGGAAATTAAAATCATTATTACAAAACTGTTGGAAGAAAAGAAAAAACACAGGTCAACGGTGGCACTTGTTGAGTGAAAGAAATGCAACTTAAAAACCATCATTGGCCATTAAATGATAATATTTGCAAATACTGGAATGGTCTTCATTGTCATGTACACAAGGAATTTAACAGAAAGAGAAAGTAGAATAGAAAATATAGACATTATTGTTCAGATACATAATACCAGTACATAATTGCTGATAGCTACTGAAAGGGCTGAGATGAGAAAACTCCAATGATCAGTTTCCTTTATTGTGAAACAGCAAGACACGGTCAAATAACTATAAGCATGTATCCATAGACACCGAGCATGAATATGAACAAGGTTAAGGAGCCCCTCACTGTACTCCACCCCAAACCTTTAC
Organism: Macquaria ambigua; assembly: GCA_008360985.2. Taxonomy (NCBI): domain Eukaryota; kingdom Metazoa; phylum Chordata; class Actinopteri; order Centrarchiformes; family Percichthyidae; genus Macquaria; species Macquaria ambigua. The sequence continues at coordinate 358,980 of VMKM01000219.1, read as the reverse complement.
TGTGGCAGATCACTGTCATCCGCAGGTACAAATAAGGTCTTTTAAGATTTCAAAATCTTCCCAATCTCAAAATGAACACTAATTAATTTTACTACTTACTACTAATTTTACTACTACTTGATTTTTTGAGTTCTTAGTTGTTCAGTGAATTGCCTGTTTTCCTCTTTTTCTCTTACTTTGATTTGCTTAGCTTGATTAATAGATTGGGTCACATGTTTTGAAGCTTTTGAGGGTGAAACTGACTTTCATGGAGAAGAGATGTTTCTAGGTGTTCCTGTTTATTATTTACCTTGCGAGGCAGCTGGAGTCACGAGATCACACAAGAATCCATCTTGTTAGGCTTCAAGTTATGAGCTTGTGGCCAAACCACAGTGGCTTGGAGCAGTCAGCATCCTATGAAGAACTACTGGCAGCTACGGGTGTGGTTTAGATGTGACGACAGTGAGAAGCGATGGTTCGTTTGAAAACAACAATAGCGGCTCTTAAAGAGGTTGCATAGATGCTGCTATAGCATCAGTTATATCTGAACTGTAGAGTGTTTCTTCATTGAAACAAGAACAGAGAACGGCACTGAAGGCTTTTCTCGATGGAAAAGATGTTTTCGCTCTTCTCCTGACTAGGATTGGCTTCGTCATATGATTGGCTAAAGTTAGCCAGTGATAGACGGTGATAGACAGATGTTTCATCGAATCACCTGCTAAGTAATTTTGAAAGTGCCTGCCCTTTCCCAAACAGGGCGACTTCTCAGTGATGTCAGGTTAATTTATTATTTATATATCTAAACATGCATTTTATAATTTTTAATTGGATTTTTTAAATCCTAAACTTTGGGAATATGTATTCTGCAAAATATATTATTCATTAAGTTTCAATAATTCAATTTCATATTTTTCCTCATTCTTGTTAGGTGACTAATAATTCAGGGCAGTTTGCTGAGTGGCGAAATGAAATAATGTCTGAATACTGATATTGAGCAGTAACACTGTTGTTTGTTCTATAGAAATACCATACCATCACATAGGTTTAACATTAGTTGCCATGCACAAACACACTAATAAAGCATACAAACAACATAGACCCACATACTGTTACAAGTAGCCAAATTACACCCTGATGAGAAAGCCAACTGAACTTGTGTTTAACAGGAAACATGACTTGACAAGAGCTCTTGAAAGCAACTGATTGGGCATTACCCTGGTTGAGAATTCAAGGGCAACAACACAATTAGCCATGACATAGATGCTGACTATGGATGCGTAAACCCAGCTAAGATTATAAAGATAAAAACCTGACTCATCCTCAGATTGTGATATATAGGTTAACCCTATGACAAACATCTCTGATTTGTTAGGGTGTTATAATATACACAAAGCACACAAGTAGTTGCTTTCCCAACTCATTACATTTGCAGGACCAAAAACTAGAGAATGACAATACCAAACAATAAAAAAAACAAAAAAAAAACAACCAATACCAGCCTATCTATCTAATTCCACAAACATTTAGGAGTGATATCATGACTAGATCAATTTCCACATTACTGTCGTATTTTTGTTTCGCTTATATTACAAAATGTACCTGAGCCATGATGGGTTCTCTGATAACTCACCACCAGAGGCGAGGCCAGAAACTCTATTCTTTAGTAAAGCAAAACCACCACACTGTGGATTTCTTAGAATGCCCCTGAGGGTTGTGAAATAGGTGTGACCGCAAAAAGGGACTGAATGCCTAGCAGCAGGTCTGTAATTTTCAGAAACACTCTCCACTCTAGCGACTGATATAAAGCATGACCCAGTGGCGATGCTGGTTGTGTAAGTGTACTGGTATACTGTGTCAAAGATGTAACCCAACAGCAATCAGCTTGGTGGTGAGAACTGATTATACCTGTGTACTTTTAAGAGGTATCTCAGGTCAATGAGTTTCTCATGAAAAATATGCCAATGTACTATATACTGTATCGAATTACCTTTAACTCATACTGTATTAATCATCTCATTCTAAGTTACAATATGACTCTTTATGTAAGAACAATCCAGTCTCTACTCTTGGAGTAGAATATGAATTATCTTGATACCATGAAGGATTATGTAGACGGTCTAGTATGTATCACGCAACTGTTTTGAATCCTCATATTGCTTTTTCTCATATAGTTGTATGCTTTGTGTTTATAAAGCCCCATTCTATATGTAGATTCCTTGCTTATATTTCTGTTCTATTAAAATTGAATGAGGTAGGAAACTCTATAATAATCGAAAAAATGGCTCGCACACTGCAGGGCTCCAATGTTCATAATTTATTACACCAAAGTGACGTTTCGAGCACAACTGCTCTTCTTCAGACTAAAATGGCAATGTGAGGTGCCATCTTAAATGTACACATGATCCCGTCACCTTTACATATGAAACCTTTGCCATCAAAGGCATTATATCATGTGAAACTAACAATGTGATATACATGCTTAAATGTCCCTGTGGTCTTGCATACACAGGCAAAACATCCAGAGGTCTTAAGAAAAATTTCAGAACACAGAAGTTCTATCCGAAACCATGACCAAAGGAGCCCAGTGGCCATCCACTTTGATGAATCACACTGTAGCTTCTCTTAGCTACAGTGTGATTCATTGATTCATTGTGACATTGACACTCTTCTTTTAAAACGTGAACTGTTTTGGATTTACAGGAGGAAATGGACATTTGTCCCTTTCTGTGATTCTACAAACTTCGTGTACATTATTGATCATCTTTGTGCTCGGTGTCTGAGAAATGTTTTTTCATGAGAAAAGTTTTTACATTTTTTTTAATGGTCTTTATATTGTTGGTATGTGGCTACAAACTTGGCACTTTTTGGACAAGAATAATAGAGGTGCCTCTGGAGTACCTTTTCCCTAATTGTTGATGGCCTATGGGCCCAATTACGTATAGGGACATATTATTAGTATGTCTCCTCCCAAAACTATTGTTCTCGGGTGAGGGGAATGGATTCACACAGTGTGTTATTTGCCTTGATGTTGGTTTACACTACTAATTTTAGCACTTTATGACTGCAGAGCCATACAGTATATGTTAGGTAGACACATAGTTGTACTTATTGTATATATGTTTGCATCTGTATAGATATATATTGATTTCTGTCAAAGATGCTACTGCAATGTCATATTAGATACTTTACTCACTTGACCACGTCATGTGACGGGATCATGTGTACATTTAAGATGGCACCTCACATTGCCATTGCCAGTGTGCAAGCTATTTTCTCGATTATTTTTGTGACTTGCCCAATTGTGGCTCAGCACCTGCCACTGTTTGGATGTGCGTGCTGACTTCTACTTTCTAAGGAAACTCTATAATGTAATGGATAGACTTGTTTTTAAAGTTTCACTTGCTTCTTCAGCATTAAGGAGAACAGCATTTATTTTTTATGCTCTCTTCTCTTCAAATAGCTGGCAGCAGAAGATGAAATATGAATCCAAATTTTCTACAGGTAGAGAAATATACAGTAGTTTCTTTTTTTAACTGACTAATTGTCTTGTTTTTCTTGTATATGACTGTGTGTGTGTGTTCGTGTGCCCTGGAAAACTGCCACCGTACGTGTGTGTGCCAAAAAGCCCACACAGTGTTGGTGGGTTTCACTGTCAATTGTGCAATTGACAGAAATTAGGTTAATTAGCAGGTACTGTGTCTGCCGCTGAGTCAACAGACATAGTACCAGATACTGTTCCTGGACTCTTGCACCGTGTTGGTTTGTCTAATAAAACTTGAAAATGTTGCTCTAAGTGCACTTCAAGCTACGCACAAGCAGATGTATCCTTTTGAAACTGTCCCCCTTGGTTCTCGTATATGGGTTGCAACTGGGCAGCTTTTCCCTTGCATATAAGAGTCTAGAGGCCTCCATGATGGGCTGCTTACTGTGGGAGAAACACCCCACCTGGATATAGTGGCACAAATCAGGCATCCAAAGAGGAAAAGCTACATTGCCTCTAGTTCCAGGTTTATTTAGTTAAATTCAGTATGATTCAATAAAGGTGAAAAAGTTTGGAAAATGTTTAGTAAAACCTCAAAAAAATCACTGAGGGCTTTTGTGAGCTACAGCTGTAGTAACCTTGTTCCGGTTGTTACTTCTTACTTTACCTCTATATTTTGTCATTAACAAGTCCCCCTCCCATCGGAAAGATGCTATATAAAGAAAAGCTAGTCATTCATTCATTCATGACCATGAAATATAGATTGAATAGGTGGATGTTGCACTGGCAATTGCCCAGCAGGCCTCTCTGTGACTTGCTGACTGTTAAATATTTCAGCCACCAGTCTGTTATGTTAAAAAGCCTTCTGAAACATGTCAGATGTCAGAAAGAACCAGCTCCTGCTGCATCAATCCCAGAAGCAGAATTGCCCAGTTTTGCCCTGAAGTCCTAGACAAATAAATGTTGTAAAGAAAGGGCACGGCACTGAGATTGTGCAAGAAAAAATCCAGCTCCTTGTTATGCAAAATGCAACGTGAACATGAGCGTGAAGGTTCAGTTTGTTCATGAAGCTATCCTGTGGCGTTTACATTTTACAAATTGTAAAAAAGCTTATTTTCTTCTTTTTCTGCTCTTTTACTAACTCATTGCTACCTTTTAATGGCACATTACCTCTACCAACTGTCAATATGCATTACCACTCTGCAGTTTCAAGAAATGTGCATGCAGTTCGGAGTTTCCACTAGATCCACACATCCACTTCATACTTTTAATTTAACTGTAATCATCTGTGTACAAACCAACCAAACCTGTGTATGTCACACGCTCAGTCAGTTGTTCTACACCAGGTGCCAGCCATTCATCAATTACCTTTTAAAAAAGCCAAAAGTTGAACAAGGGGACAGAAACAAGGGGAGAGAGGGGGGTAGGACATGCAACAAAGGTCCCCACCTGGAATCGAGACAGCTGTTGAGGTTATGCACTGTAACCATTTGGCTATAGAGGTGCTCTAAAAAGCCACGTTTCAATATATTTTGAACACTTACAAAAGTTTGAGTTGAGTAATTACTCAAGCTATTCATCACCACACCCTATTCCATATGCAAGCATAGTGATGGCAAGGTTAGTCCCTTTGTGGACCAACCAGATGGATGGTCAGGAGCGTCTCAGCTATGTTGTCATCTGGAGCAACACAAGTTACCACTGGGCTGCTCTCGTTCAACAGCCTTCCATGTTTTTCCATTCTTTATCTGCTGCCACATTCTCCATTTCACCACCTTGAAATTGTTTTCATCTTGGTGTTGGAAGGTATATTAACACAATCCCCGTTAGAGCATACCCCTACTCCTTTCAATGGAGGAAACCTGGTGTGATGGGCTGCCCAAGCATTTTAGGATTGGCTTAGTCAATTGTCTTAGTCTTGTGGCCAGATGAAGACAAATGGCCTGATGCAGCCTAATTTTATTTACAGTACAGGTGGCTGATCAAGGCTGGATAGAGGGACAAATAACAGAGGGCTCATATGGGGGTATGCCGGTATAATAAGGACACCTATAGGTGTACTGGGGGGTGATAGAAGAGTCGCAAGACAATAAATAATTAAGGACAGTGATTACTAATGGAGTGATAGTGTGGTTGAATATCAAATCAACCAACCTAACCACTGTCTACTAGTCACAGCAGTGTTCCACACGAAAAGTGAAGAAATGTAGGAGAACAGCTTCCTAGTGTTGCGTTATGTATTTATATATATATATTTGTTCTGACTGACTGATTGGTTGATTGACTGGTGCACTGTCTGACAGACTAGTTAACTGGCTGGTTGACTGACTTATTTACAGGTTGACTGAGTTGGTCTCCAAGGTAAATATGCTGAATATGAAAAGTGTAACATTGATTTGAAAATGGTTATGTAGCTCCATATGGAGGAGGAATAACACAGGGGAGGAGGTGGACCGAAGCTGACATTTCAAAAGGTCAGCTTTTCAAAGAAAACCAAACGCAAGTTACATCAACAAATGGCAAGAGTGGCAAATGGCAAGTAGTAGTGATGTTACTATAGAGCGAAAAAGTCATCGTAGAGAGGAAGATGGGTCAACAAAGCACCGTGCTTTAACACCATAGGCCGCTGTTAGTTTCCTGTTTCCATCTGACAGGCAATGTTGTTGCCTACCTCATTCCCTAACCTTGCCCATGTGGTTATTGCTGTAACCATAATGACAAAAGTCCCCTAAAAAGTCGTTTTTAACCATAGCATTGTCACATCATAAAACAAATTTATTAGTCAACAGTGATTTGTAACGGTTTTGGAAGGCTCTGACAAATTATGTCATCCTGGCAATAGGGGCGTCGGATTAAAAACAATGTCGTTCTAAAGGGCAGTCACTAACAACGTATTTTGACGTTCAATTTGTAGGACTTGTTGGTTAGAACAGTACGTACTTCTGCCCCTGAATCCCTACCAGCTCCATTCTTGTTTTCAATCAATCATTCAATCAATCAAACTTTATTTGTATAGCACCTTTCACACAGGTAAGTGCAGTTCAAAGTGCTTCACAGATATTAAAATAATAAGACAGAACAACTGTAGACCATAAAAACAACAGCAACAACAAACAGAAAAAAACTATTTTAGGAATATGAGACCAATGCAAGTGATGAAAAAGTAATAAAATAGATTTAAAAGTTATAATAATGAAAACAATAAAGAAAAATTAAGAAAATAAATAGAGTAAAATAAAAGCTAGACTAAAAACTAGATAAAATAGATTTAAAGGACAAAAATAATAATAATACAAAATAAATAAATAAATAAAATTAGTAAGATAATAACAATAATAATAAAAAAATTAATCAATTAATAAAATAATAATAATAAAATAACAGAAAATAAAATGGAATAGGATTTCACCACATAAATAAGTAAAAGTAGTTTTGTAGCTGATCCTGAGCTCTCATAGCAGGTCAAAGCAGAGGAGAATTTCTCCATGGGGAAAATCAATAAAGTATCACTTTAAATTATTCTACAAACCACTACCAGTCACATGTCGGTATTTTTAAAAGCAAAAAGGGCTTTGATCAAGATAATCACCAAGATAAAAGCAAAGTGTTATCACAACTACAGAAATCTGTACAACACTGAGCTCCAGACGCTCTGTTGGATCTACACCTTTACAGCCGGAATTACACAACAGTCAATATTCTGCATGGATCTTGGCAAGACGAACTAGATCAAACGCTGTGTTTACCTGCATTTATAGCATATGATATGGGGAAAATATTAGATGTATGCTCTCTTCTACAAAATACCATTTATGTTTGGGTTTAGATTTAGAGTCTGACTTTTTCTGATTCCACTGACAAGGTTATATTCATTTTGGGAAAAAAAAATCTTTTCCTCCAAAATTTGCCATCAGAGCTGCTGGATTTTACAATGTTAAACTACATCTAAAACATAAGCTCAAATATATCAAGTGCATGTGTGTTAGGTTTATAAAAACTGACAAAAAACGTTTAAACTCTCCATGTGACTAACAGTAAAACAGTGGAGGATCTACCTGTTACAACATTTTTTGTAAAATATCCCTTTTTATATTCCAGTCTAGATGGGACACTTATCCTCCCCATCCCTTATGTTCTCTGCTCCCGTCCCCTCCTCTGTCCTCCTCCTTTCAGTGTGGACCATTGATGATAGCTTTGACCTTTGCTGTCAGAATATCTGCGTGGTGATGCTTTTCTGAATTACGCCATTGATCCAGAGGATTATGTTCATGCTGCTGTTGGCAGATCTTTCATTCTTGTTTACAACAATTAGGCGTAAAAACAGAGCAGTCTTTTGGTAAACCTCCTTCATTTTTTAACAGTTGACCTGTTCAAATACATCGAATTGGCTTCAGCTGTGCTGTTGAGATGTATTTATTTGAAGAACAACACAAGAACTTTGCCTTTTGCTTATAATATTTTGGTTAAATGTTCACATATATATATGATCGCATGTACATTTAGTCATATAGATAACACCCCTACTTCAAATGTTTGACATTAAAGTTAAGATAATCTTGTGTCTTTTAATGATAGATCTTTGACATTACAAGCAACCAATAGCCCAGGAGATGAGAACTTAACAAACATATTGCTCGTCCAGTCCAGTGGAACCCCTCTGTCTCAGTGGGCCAAGCTGGGATTTGGGATTTAAAATCTTTTTCCCAGTTTGACCTGTTTATCAAGTTAAGCTGGAATTACCTATGCAATGAGGGGCGTTATGGGTAATCGTAGGTCGCAGAGGTGTGAAGATGTGTACCTCGCAAATCTCAACAATGCGTCATGCAGTGTCAAGCAAGCTGATTGCTTGATTCAACTCCTGTCGGGATGCCAGGTTCAAAACAGAGGAGGGAAAATCTAGAATATTATACAAGTATGAAAGCAACAGCCACACAAACATCTCCGAACAACCCTTGTTCGCTTAAGTGTTTGCCTAAGTTTGCCTAAGTGCATGGAGAGGCAATGTTTCAACCTTTATTCATGATGAAGACATTCAGCTATAATATGTATCTATAGTAAGATTTGGAACATAATAATAACACTACTGTAAAACTTTTCAAACACAATCAACTGAGCTTTCCAATTAGATAGGGTTAGGGTAATTATGGTTTGGGCTCAGTAGTACTCAGTAGTAATGCTTTGTTTGACAGAACAGTGCTTCATTGGGTCGATTGGTACATTTATCTAAACACACTGCTGTATAATAAATTGTGGCCTCTCTGCTCCACATTTTGCACATTGACTTGTGAAACGTTTGAGCTGCTGTCATTTAAACTGATATTCACGCATTTTTCTCCAATCTTTAATTGTTGCAAAGACAAATCTGTGGATCTAAAATGACGCATCTGACACAAACAATATTCTGTCAGGACTCCATTTGTCAAAGTGTATTTCATCATAAGCAGCAAATAGTGTATGTCTGAGGATGTGGCTCAGTTCTGGAAGCTGCCTACCATTTATTGCAGGCACGCACGAGAGTGTAAGGCAGGGAAAAAAGCGAGCACTAACAGAACAGAACCTGCTTCAACAATGGCAGAGGTGCTATAACGTTCAGATAAGCTAGTACTAAAAGGATGTGGAAACCGTGATTGAACAAAACACAAGGTAAAAGCATAATATGAAAATGAAGTGAACAAAAGGGTTCAAGTAATGGTTGTATTCTGTAAATTGATGTAAGGAAGCTGCATACTGTGTTAATGGGTTAATGGGTTTGTCACCGTTTTGGCAGGCATAGTCAAATAAAGGTGGATTTATGATTGTGTGTCAGGGTGTTCCTGCAGTTCCTTAGAAGTCACTGGTGGGGGAATAGATTTATAGTGCAGCATTGAATTTAACTTGTTGGTTACTAGGATCAATGCAACATTAGATTAATCTATGTTGTATAAGATAATTGTGTCTACATTCTTTCTCACTGTAATACAAAGCAACAATGGGAACATTTGCAGTGGAAACAGAAAATACATCTTGCAGTGCAATCATCATATAGTATCACATTTACATCATTTTATTCACTCTGGTAGACAGCAACAATCACAGTGATCGGCACATTCCTTCCCTAAGTGTGCTTCCAATCCGACCACTCCCATTTCTTGTTGTTGTTCTCCATGCAGAATCTCCAGTTAAATTTTTGAGGAGGTACAAGTCAGTACTTCCAGCGTAGCTACAGAACCCACAGACAAGTCAGCTGAGAGTTTGCTAGTCTGTACAGTAGCCCACTAGCTGATCCAGACACATTGACACTGTAGCCTGTCAGAACAAGCTTCATTAGATGCTCCAGTACAGTAAACTAGAAAAACCCTTGAATGGCACAGGGTGGTTAAGCACGGTTGCTTCAGAACAAGGAGGTCCTGGGTTTTAACCTAACTGAGCTGTTGTGTGGTGTTTACCCTGTATTCATGCAGGTTTACTTTGGGAGTATCAGTTAATTTCCCCATACCAAAAGAGTGCTCTTAAAGTGCTTTCAGGTATTGAGCTGTTATTGATCGTGATGGTAGCCCTGCTGCTGCTATAGGTGGCGGTGGCAAAGAGAGTGTGACTGCTGGTCTCATGTACTGCACATCCATGTCTAATTGCTGCTACCGATTGAGTGGACAGCTGTTTAGCTTAATACAACAGTAACTACAACCACAGTATCCACATCACGGTAGCAGTGCTGTGTCCTGTTGCCTCCTAATCAAAATGTAGAACACATAAGAAGAACAACATATCTGGGCAGCAGAGATAGCAGTAACCAGCTGCTATCTGTAGGCACTATTAAGCTGCCAACAGCTCTGCTCTGCAGAAATACACAGCATCAATTCCAGATAGGTGTAAAAAGATTCACCTTGTTATTCTACCTTCACCTCTAAATGATACAGATGTCAGAGAAGTGATAAACAAATAAAGAGCCAAGAGGGTAAACACAGAACCATACTATCAGGCTCTACACAGCTACAACATGCTCCAAAACCACCAGTCCTACTAAAGACTAACAAACCACAAGTATCTTTCAGCCAAACACTGGCAAAGCATTAGCATGTAATGAATCAGGCCCATGCTGGCCATTTGCGTTGCTTTACCATCCAACAAGATTTTTACAATAGGACTCCAAATCACACGTTGTCCTGTGCCCAAGTATACAAGTGGTTTTGCAGTTTGCTTTTGCTAATTCTCCAGCCTGACTGAAGGGAACTGCCTATAGACAGACGTGACAGTTAATTACCGCCAAGATTTAATTGTGACATTGACTTTGACACTGGCAGATGTTTGTGACACACCTGAGCAGGAGATCTGAGTTAATCTGATGAGCTGTGGGATGCGTTGTCTTCCCAGTTCTCTCCCAAGGGAGGTGCATGTCCGTGATTGTATGTGTGACGTCTGTGTGCTATTGGCAGAAATGCTGGTACTACACCCTGTTTAGTTTCTCAAACCCAGCAGACAAAGAGACTTACTTATCTTACTTCTTTCGGTTTCTTCTAACCGCATTGTCCTATCCTTTGCCATTGCAAGCCAACCTCCAACAAACCTCCACACACCTGTGGAGTCTCTGTACCACAAGAGCATCTCTCCTCAGCAAAGGTCAGAGATTTTTAACTAGAAGGCACGACAGCAGAGTCTTGTGAGAGGTGGTAAAGCCGATCTTCCTTGACATTGAATTCTGTGCCGCACACCACTGCCTTAGAAGGAGACATTTCATCATTTCTAACCTTTACTGAGCAAAGAAAAGTTTGCTGCTACAGTAAATGCTCCTTCTGAACCCCACTCTGCTTCATGGTCATGCAGTTTTATATATTCACACCTTGAAGCTGCCCAGATACCGACAGCATTCTGCTGTTGGTCACTGGGAGATGCCCAGTGTAATTTTAGTTTTCTATCATTCACTGGTTAGCCACTGGAAGCCGACAAGTACAACCACAGTGTTTTTCTGTTGCCGTCTGGGAGCTAAGAATTGCAGCCACAGTCTTGCACTGTCTACCACTAGAAGCTGTCCAGTAAACTAACAGTACTGTAGGAAACATACAGCATCTTGTTTGTTCCTTGAGCCACAACTTTACTTCCTCTTGCTCCACTGCATGCCTGCAGCAGGTGAACCACTTGTCGTCCATTCAATTCAACTTCCTGCATTGTCTTACTTGCTCCCATCCAATGTATCCACTTGTCTCTAATTAGGTGCAGATCAGGTTTAGAACAGGGTCTCATGTAGTTGAAATCTGCCTGCCCTATGGAACTGCTTCATTACCTCTGCTGTGCTTTCTTTTGCCAATTACGCTAGGCAGCCAATTTGAGCTGAAAAGGTCAGTCTCTTTACACATGCAATGATGCTTTATAGCCGAGAGTTATTGCTGCAGGGAATTTAAACATTTGGATTTGTGAATTAATGAATTGGATAAAGGGATATGACGTTGTTAGTGGGGTTGTGAGGTGTTAATTAGAATAACAGCAGGTTGGCAGATAAAAGGAGAGGAGGGTGTATACACAGCAGCCTTTAACACAAGCTCAAGATTTACTCTTCATTCAGACTGTTGTCAGCAGTTGTTGGCCACAGCACAAATCATATTTCAACATAAGGCAGGACATATGGCAGCACTGATACATGGTTGGCTTCGAACAGGTGGTAGGACCCAAAGGATCAACTTCAGCTGGCTTTTCATATGGACAAACAAAAGAACCAGCTGACTGGTTATTTTAGAAAATAAATAGAGTGAAGCCTGAGAGCAAGTTCAAGCAGACTCACTGCAACATACAGTATATCCAGCGCTCTCCCACAGCATCCATCTGTAGGCTCTAGGTTGCCCCAGGGGAAAGTTATTATTGTCTGGAGTCTGGACGCCATATACATAAATCCATTAAACCTGATTTGCCTTCGTTAAATGTACTTCCAACGATATAGAAAGTTAATGCTTATATGAACAGCAAAACATAATATATGGAAAGCTAATGCTCACATGCAAAATGTAGCACAATTGTGAGTCTTAAGGTTTCTTTCTGCTCTTAAAGAGTAAAAAACTAGTCCAGTGTTAGCTTGGCTGACAACATGGCTGAGACTGATATCAAACCAAATCTCAGTCCCTGCTGAAAAAAACTTGTAGCCAACAGCAGAAGAGTGTTTGTACTGAGCAGTTCTCAGGTGTGTGTACTAAATTGTGCCTAGTGAAACTTGTCTGGAGAAACAAGCGTTATTAAGAAGTGTTAAAAAATAATGAAAAACATCTTTAATACAACTACAATCCCCTACTGCATTGTAGTATAAAAAATACTTGTCTGCTCTGAATTTTTAGCATTTTTCTTGTTACTGTGTGGAGAAGGTCAGCCAGCCTCTGGGCTACAGCTAGGAGGGGGGATATATTGGTTTGGCGTTGCTCAGCTCAGCTTGTTGTGAGGGCTAAATGTCACCGCTTCAGCTGGGCTAATGCTGGCGCCCTGCTGCCTCTCTGGGGGGTTGATGGAGAGTCAGGCCAAGCTTGGGAGACATTTTGCTTTCCACGTTATAATTCTCTGACAGAAAATACCAAATCCATTCATTACTGAGCACAACTGGGAATTAGCATGCTGGTTGGGGGAGAGAGCTAGGGCCATATTCAAGGCCGAGGCTCTTAACTGGCCAAGTGACCAGTATTTGAGGACTAGATTCAGATTCAGATGAATATTTAGAATCCACTTGTCAGCAGGGCCTTGTAGCCACCCTGCTGAGACAAGGTCGGCACCCTGCTGTTCCTGAGCTCTCAAGCTTTTGTTGAGTGCATCTTGAACGTGTCTGGCATGTGCTAATTTTTATCAAAAATGTCTGATATTAGCTACCACATGTCTTGAACTTAGCTTTCTGTGCACTCAAAATACCCTCAGTAGAGTACACATTATTCAGTGATTCATTTTCCTTTAGCAAACTACTACAAATAGATAAATACAATAAAAAAAAAAATATGAATGATCTCATTGATAGTCTTGGACTACCGTGGGAAGTTCTGGGCTACTCCTTGTAGCCCAAAATATGTTAAACATTTCCAAGTTATTGCACCATCAAATGATGAAGACATATTTGTCAAACCATTTAAATTCTAGTTATGTTGCTCAATATATTGGTTATTTTGGTCATCTTAAGACATGTTGGCATCTTTGTCAGTGCATCGTAAGATGCTTGGTTAAATTATTGTCGGCCATGGTTTGATTAAGTACTCCCTCTGATTTCTCAGTGTTTGAGAGAGTACTTAAGACCTTGTACTTGTAAGGACCATGCTAATTCTAGAAGCCCCCAATCTTTGGCCATGAAGGGGGGCAAGGGAAAATAGCCTGCCATTGTTGCCGGCCTCTAAGTGCGTCAGACTAAAGCAGGTTGGTGGCTGATGACATGTGCTGCCACCCAATAACCACCTAGACGTTCTCCTTCAGAGACGCTGTCACTGGTAGAAGAGAGGTGAGTCACTTCTGTGTCACTTCTGCAGGGTTAAGTGGGCTAGCCTATATTTCCTCCAGCTTTTTAGAAGGTAAAACCTGTGTAAAACTTAAAATAGATGTGCTGCATGTATGTACTAATACTGATGTAGTTAGATTAGTTAGTTCTTTTGCCATCACTGCTAATTAGATTCTTTGTGCTACTTCAGTGTGGTCATGAGCTGCGTACCCAATGTGTCATTCTTAGTTCTCTCTCTCTCTCTTCCATTCACACACACACACACACACACACACACACACACGCACACACACACACACACATACACACCAGCCTGCCCTCTGCAGTGTTTGGTAAGGTGTCAGTAAATAAAAGCCAGGTCAGATACTCCATCAGTCAGACACTTTGCTTGCAACTATGATTGACTGCTTAACTCACAGTTTGCATATCGCCTGTCTTACTGAAACACTGCTTGCAATTTGTTGCCCCATCTATACACAACTTTGTGGAAACAGAGCAGCCTGTCAAGCATTAGTTAGTGAGCCCAACAGCTATACAGAAGCACAGCCTTTGAAATATTTTATTTATATATATTTATGCTTGATTGCTTAAAGAAAGACATTGAAGAGACAGAGAGGTCATATATCTATCGTCATCCTATGCCTGTAACAGATGATTTAATGGATGAGATAGGTATGTAATGACAGTGTTGTAAATTATAGGCTCAGGGTAAGGTCAAGGGCCTGTACGTATAATTCACATGGTGATCGATGTCAAGGCCTGACTGTTCAGGTCTTATTGTATGTCCCTGACTGTGTCTTGCTCACGTAAGGTACAGGTATAAAAAGTGCTCAGAGACTTAAATTGCTACTGATTGGTCAGATAGAATACCAATAAGCACCTGGGCATATACTAGGTACTGCTTTCAGAATTGGAACATCATTCATACGTTCATTTAACAGTAGGAATTTTCAGTTTGCTTACTGCTGAACAACCTTTTCCACTATGCGTCTAGCCGTCCACTACTGATGACGTGCTCGTAAGCATCACGTTACTATGTCATGGTTCTGCTTATTCTCTGTGGTCTGTAATTATCTGACAGATTAAAATGCTCTGAGCACTTGGATTGTTTTTAGCAAAGTGAATGAAAATACATGTAAATATATGTATGTGTCGATAGGATACCGTACAAAGCTACTTAATGAATGTGCTGGTTAATCCCACCAATAGCATGGAAAGCACATATTATAGATCGACTGATGTAGAAGGTTGATTATCTGTTATGAAAATGGATAATTGATCGTGATGATGTTGATGTGTGATGGATGGATGATGGTCTGATTCTTTTCTACATGGACTATATTGTCCCTTACCTTTCTGTGGACTATTGGTGTGGAAACAAAGTGAATTTGTTGTGAAAGAGGTGCCATCCCATCTTTGCAACCATTTCTAGCCATGTGGAAGAAATATTAACACTAGGGTATGAAAATACAACAACATGTGAAACTTATCTGGACCCAAATCGCACAACTTGAAAATGTCAGATAGTGGTGGCTGACACACCCCCTTCAGTTTCCAGCTATGAGCAAATTGGTCTACTATTTGCATCAGTTTATATAGCTTATAGGTAGTAATACAAAAAACCCAGAAGTAGTAAGTTATTGTTTTCTCTTGATTTTACTTTCATTTTTGTTTTGCTACAAATTTAAGGTCCAACCTTAGTTTAGTTTAGTATAGTATAGTATACACCTACTTTTAGGCAATGTTCTCATTTATTGCATAGTTAATTCATAAACTACTTATTAAAATGTTTCTTTTGATTATTTTTTCTTCAATGACATTGCTCTTCTCTGAATATCTTTGCACATAACCTGCTAAGCTTAAAAATGAATTTTACCCACTTCCTTATCCATCAAGTCCTTTTTACCCGGAGCAAAAAATCATTTTGACATGCTCTCAGCTCTCAAGTCTGTCCCAGGCAATTCATTCCTTCTTTTTCCTGTTTTTCATCAGGTGGCCTCTTTGAGAGCAGGCTCTCTTTCTAAAGCGAGGCCCAAACATTCAAACAGTAACATCAAAAAGAAGGTGGAAAATGTGTAGAAATTGCAAAACTGTCTGCCACATAAAAGTGCATAACCACAACCATAGACTGAATCATAGAAAATGTGAATTAATTATTGCTTTCATGTCATTGAGGAGGTAATAAAGTTCTTTATGTAATTCCAAAGGGTATTTAACAGGTAGTTCACACACACAGCACTAAAGTGACAAAAGCAATTTCACTTTTGTTTTCATAAGAATCTCTGCTTAGCGTTCTACTCATTCTACAGCACTCCAGTTATTACAATGACCAGTTTTTCCACATGATTTTTGTTGTTGGGAGAGACATGAATCCCACTGTCCCCTTGATTGTGATTGGTTGGCTGAAGAGAAAAGCATTTGACATCTGTAGACCCCCTTTCTGAAAAAGGCTTCATACAGAGAAGGTACATTTCAAGTGCTCTCTGGTTTCTTCCTGTTGCTTTCTGTGTAAAACAGGCAGGAGCATAAAATATGCTTCGTGCGAAAACATCAGGTTTAGGTAATTACAACTCAACAGTCCTCTGAGCTGCTATCATGATTATTAGATTTGAAAGAAGAGGTAGGATATCTTCAGAAGCACAGCCTTATAGATAAATCCAGTATCCAGTATCAAATCCATTTACTCAACTGCTCCTGTACAAAATGTCTCATAATCAAATCCAGACAAGCCAGCTACTTGATAATCCATGATTATGTAGAGGGAAAAGGTCAAAACAACTTGTTTGATTTACCTTTTATCAAGCAGTGATGAACTCCTATGCACACACACAAATAATATCTGTTCTTACACAGACCTTGTTTTTCTCATCACTAAATCTTCTCCAACTGCAGAGCTCAGAGCAGCAACACACTGTATCTAGCCTCTCTGTTTCCTTTAGTGCATCTTTATTTTCCTCTGCCTCTCTTACAGTGTTTTCTTTCATTGATTCTTTCTTTACTTCACTGGCCCCCCTTTTGCTTTATTGTTGTGACTTTTCATTCTGCATCAGCTGAGGTAAACTAGTCCACATAACAAGAGACATGTATTCCACTTGTATGAGTGTGTGTGTGTGTGTGTGTGTGTGTGTGTGCTGCACTACCTGCAGTAGTTCTGAACTGTCCGCAGCAACAACTTAAATCTAAATCTAAAACAGAACTATTATTTGCTGGACACACACACACACACACACACACACACACCCTCGAAACAAATAAACACCAAATCCAGTAGAAGTACAGATGCACTCACACCAGCCTCTCCACAGAAGATCTGCAGGTTAGTGTGTGTGTGTGTGTTGTTCCTCACCTTGTCCTAATGTGTTTGACTCCCCCTCCTCCACTCCAGTTGTCTCTGCTGCGCTGTCCTTCATGTAAATCCACCTCCTTCATAGCAACACTCCACATCTCATTTCTGTGTGTTTGTGTGTGTGTGTATGTGCAGGTGTACCGGAGGCAGGCGTCAACCAGACTGGCAGCGTTGGAGGAGGCAGCGGAGGGGAGGACAGCTTCTTACCAGAGGGAGATCCTTCACCTGCAGAGGCTGCTAAGAGAAAGACAGGAGGCTGAGGAGAGACTGCTGCAGTCCAAACGGTAGGAGGGGAGCGAGGAGGAGGGAGAGAGAGAGAGAGTGGAGGAGAGACAGCAGGAGGCAGGCAGGCAGCAAAAAGGGAGGAGGATAGGGAGAGAATGTGTGAATGAAAGGAGGAGGAGAAAGACAGAGGAGATGGTGTGTGTGTAGCTTAAAAAAAGGAGGGAGGCCAGAGACATCGAGAGACAGCAGCAAGGCATGCACATCAACAAAACACTTACTGACAAGAAACAGATAGAGATGTCTAGACAAACAGATCGGTTTCAACCTTTTTGTAAATCACCTGTCTTTTTCTTACATTGTTTCCCTCAGTCAGATTTGAACAAGAATGACGACTGATACATCTGCAGGCCATTTATCGTCTTTAGATTTTCTTCGAGGCAATTCAGAAACAGTGTCGCAGTTACATAGATTGTCCACCAGACAGCGCCGACAGGTTTATTTTTCAACTGTAAAAGGCCTTCCTCAGTACATACCACTGTCACAAGTCTTTAATAACCAAATTTAAAGCTGCTATAACCAATATTTTTATATTAACAATGCATCAAATAGCTACAAGTATGTGAAAGTGGTCGTTCATAGTGATGAACCCACAGATGATTAATATCACCTGACCCTGCAGTTACATTCATCAGGTGACCAGAAACACCAAAAGAATGACAATGTCATTGTGCGTCTGCTGGATGTGTAAAACACGAGCTGTTTGTTAACACGTTCGCCATATCAACTACATAAAGTAATGTCAGTGTTTTATTTATAACTTGTTGCACTGCCCCCAAGTGGCCAAAAAATCAGTTAAAGTTGCTTTAAGGGATCGTGTCATGTGTTTAGTTCAATTAACGAATTATTGACAGATTATTGGTATTGGATTTAAAAAAAATTTCAAATGTCATTATCTGTATTGGCTTATAGTAACAATTTGGCTTTACACAACACCAAGGTTGGGCAGTAATGCGTTACAGTAATAATATTACTTTCCCCAGTAACGAGTAGTGTAACAAATTACTAATAACATTTCAGTAATAATATTACAGTTACCCCCCAAAAAATCACTTCTTACAACCTTACTTTTGTTGTCCTTGGATTCGTTTTCATAATCGTCACACGTCACCAAGCAGCAGGCTATCTTGGAAGATGGAGATGCTTACATTCAGCAGCTGTCATATATTCCCAATACTTTGATTTTGTCAGAGGAAAGATGACAAGAACATGGTTGTGAAATGTAAATTGTGAGCATGTAGTGGTATAAAGACTCTTTCCACTGCGAAAACATGACACTTAACACTTAACGTTACTACGACAGCTCAACAATGTGAAGCTCATGGAAATACACCCCACCAAAGATGAGCCCTCTGCGGCCACGGAGGATGGCTGTAGCCCCACAATGGCTAAACAACCAAAACTGGATTTTAATCGTGGACAGCAGACTACAAGCGACAAAGAACTAATGAAGCCTGTGGCTGGATATGTGGTGGATGAAATGTTGCCCATCTCCACAATTGACTCTCCGTCTTTCAGACAGACCCCCAGGATAAAAAATCATCAGTTTAAGCCAGGCGTGCTTTTCATCTAGACTGGTACTTTTATGGATTCATAGGCTGCGGAAAAAACTGCTAGTTTTAAGCCTTAGCTGCGCTTATCTACGATTACCCTGACAATCACACAGAGACGCACATGCAAAGTATGCAATTACCAATTTTGTGGGGTGTAACAGAAAAGTAATATAATGAGTAGTGTAATTACTGTTGGCAGGGAGTAATAAGTAAAATAATAGTACTTTTGACAAGAGTAACGAGTTATGAGTAATAAATTACATTTTTTGAGTAACAAGCCCAACACTGCACAACACAGTGAAACCCACAACAGTACAACAAGTGAGAGTTCACAAGACACCATAACAACACAACCTGGTAGCAACAAGCACAGCATGATACAACACATCGCTTTTCTAAAGCAAGTCATCAACTCCGTTGCTACTGTGTATCTATGTACTCTCCACAGTTTCTATATTTTTACAGTTCTCCGTCCTGGGAGAGCGATCCCTCCTCTGTTGCTCTTCCTGATGATTCTTCCATTTTTTCCATGTTAAAAAGTTTTTTTTGGGGAGTTTTTCCTCATTCAAATCCAGGGTCTAAGGACAGAGAGTGTTGTATGCTGTACAGATTGTAAAGCGACCTGAGGCAAATAGTGATTTGTGATATTGGGCTGTATAAATAAAATTGACTTGACTTGACTTGACTACAGTGCAATTTCCACTCTCATTGCCGGGTTCAGGAGATAAATGCTGACATCCCCGTAAACCACTGGATACAGCAGATAATACGTCCACATTCTAAATTTCTCTCTCCACACTAAATCAGTTAACCCCCTCAGGACCATCCATTTCTACCAATCCTCTAATCCTCACTGTGTATTCCCATTCACTGATGCTGGATTGCTGGGGGTGGAGCCACCGCATCTGCTTTTCAACAGGATCTGCAGAAGTAGTGAGAATTACAGAGAAAGGCCTACTGCTGTGACAAACAACATCAGGTGGTGGGCAGTAATTGGCTTGGGTAAATGTGATTGTACCGGACTGAAAGAATTTATTGTATTTATGTACATGAATACAGTGTATTTTCTTGTATATACACATATATATTCTTGATTCTTTTGAGATAGTACTTGATGCCAATATGTCATAAGATAAGAAGAGACGAGCAGTCTTGTAAATGAAGGCTGCTTGTAAATGATAAACCTAGGCCGTTGCAGCTAACTGAATTGTCCTGGCGAGGGAAGTACTATATCTACCAAAATACTTGCCACTTCGGCCATTATGCAAGGACATGCCTGTGGCACACACAGGATTACTTGAAATGACAGAGCAAGGCCCTTGCTTATAGGAAAACATGAGAAATGTCATGTAGCCAACCATGTGAGTTGTGACTGATTTTCAGGAAGAGATTATTTTAAGATATTCTTCCTTGGAAAACCCTGACTAGTACTGTGTTGCTCCTGAAACAAGCTACCACTTCCCCTTTATTCCCCTGTTAGTATGTCTGTTTTTAGCTCTGCCTCTGGGCCTGCTGCCTGCCGCTATCAAATGAAAGCTAGCTAATCAGATTGTTAGAAGATCCTGTCCTGCTCTAACCCCGAGGGCATCTTAATGACAAATCACACACACTACCACACACATCACTCACCTGCTGGCTTTCCGACACCACAAACCGCTGTACTGCTGACTTTGTGAAACTGCATTCACCAGCAGATCAGCTTCACCAAGCATGCACCCTACACTGGACCCTGTAAGTCATCGGGTGCATGTGGGTGAAGCCCTGACTGACCTTCAAAGGATGGCAGCTAGAGTAGACTAGTTTACCAGACACAGCAAAAATGTGAAACTATGTAGTAGTTGGTGGTGAGTTCCTATCCTACTTGTGGTTTTGAGAAACCAGGTTTCCCCTGTTCTGAGCTAGAGCATTAGGAGTTCAGCCAAGTAGCGATCCACCCGGCTGAAGTCAAACTTCTCAACCTCCACACAGAGGAAAAATCTATTTCTGCCTTGTTCTCTTTTCTCTCTGATCCACTACTTTTTATTCTGCCCGTGCTACAGCAGCAGAGATGCTGATAGGTTGTGATTGCCGCCTGCCTGCTGAGTTCTGCGTAGCCTCCAGAGAGTCTGCCTGAGACTTCAGATCACTTTTTTTCCCCCTCTGAAGAAAGTCCTGCCACAAAAACTGCAAGATCTGCTACATATGAGCAAAGAGTGATCCTTCTAGTGTATTCGCATTTTGTCAAATAGTTCTGCTTTCATTTAATTTATTTCAGCAGTCAGCTGGCTGAGAACCTAATTATATAATTCATTCACAGTACATTTAGATGTTGTTGTGGGATTGACTAAGTTCAGTATTTTGTGAAGGACGCCTTATAATTGGATGAAATTGATTAAGAATGTACTGAGAATTGTTTGAGATAGTGAGATTTTTTGTGATATAATATTGAAAATGAACTATTTGTAGATTCCATTTATAATTAAATGAAAATGCTATATATAGTGTTACACTAGAAAGTCAGAGGGAACAGCGCCGGACTATTAAAGTCTGTGTAAAGGAAATTTGCTTCTAAACCCATTATACATGTTAGAAAATAATTGCTGAAGACATGTGAAAAGACTGTGAACTATACAGTACTGAGTTGTGGAGTTGGACCGTTAAACAGTTTTTCACCATTTTTGTGTTCAGGATTTTTTGGGGCGAGCCTGAAATCATGGCTCGATGACGCACTGGAGCCATACTGAGCATGACCCCTCCCCTAACACTATATAAAAGCTAGAGCTCTGTGCTACTATGTTAGCTCGCTGAACGAGAGTCTGTCTCTGAGCGGCGGCTCGTTCTTCAGCTCAGTGGTCAGTAAATTATCTACCTCCATCTTCAGTGGACATGCCCCCAGTGTTTCAGAGCAGAATACTGCTTATTTTTTTGCAATGTTGAAACCTAATTTTATATACTTGGCAATTTTTTTAATAATTCAAATTTGTGTGGGTGGTTGATAACACATCTTCACATTTTTCTGTGGTGTGACAAACTCAGAATACATATTAATCATTGCTTTACACGCACTTTAAATGCAGGGCAAACTTGTGTTTATTTAGAAATAGTTTCAGCTTGGTGAAACCCTGATTCAGTTGCAATTCTAAAACTGATCTAAATTCAGTCTTCCTCCTTTCAAGCCTGTTGGAGCTTGTGGTTGCTGCAGTCTTATTCTCTCCTGTTTTCACACACTAGAAAATAAGCAGTGTAAATTGCTGACATTATTTTATGTTAATGGCGTACATACTTGGAACCTCATGCATAATTAATGCTAAAGCCCATGAATGCAGATAAACACATTTTAGTAATACTTAACTATCCCTTGGTTTCCCATCAGGTTCAGGAGTGGTTCTGAGTCTGCTGCATCCAGCAGAGCAGAGAGGATCATGGCTGAGTCTCTGTTCTTCTTGTGTTACTTGTTTCTTGGTATCTGTCATCATAGGTTTGGAGAAAGGCGCAGGTCATGTAGTGACCAAGTCTTTTATAACTCCTACTTCCTTGTAATGACTCAGTAGTCTCAAGAAAACATCTTTTAAAAAGTACTAAAAAGATGCATAAAATTGACAGTGATGGGTGGTGATTATATGGCGACCTTTGCAAAAGTAGCTACTATGTTTTTTTTTGACCCATTGCTGTCCAGCCTCTCTCTTGAAGGTTTGTTTTGTGGTTTAAAGCAAGTAGAGGGTGAAATCCGGCATTGATGCACAGTAGGAGTACTTTGATAATAGCAGACTCAGCTCACATAGATAATCCATAATCCGTTTGTAGAGTTGCAACCAGTACCAAAATACACTTTCTCAATTCTACTGAAATAAACCACAGTGGACATGCTTATTGCTTATAGTGGTACAATATAATTTACCTTGTAATTCAATAACACAATGCTTTTTCTCATAAAACATATTAATAAATCCAGGACAGACAAAAGTTGACGTAAATGACGTCTGAGTATTTCCCAAAGCATGCTGGACGTCAAATTAAAAACTTCTGTAAAATGTGTTTAGGATCTAGGACTATTACATTTTCCATTTGTATTTGTACTGAAGTGAGTATATGGATATTTGTACTGAAATGACACACTTCTCTTCAGTTATGGAACATACGGACAAAGCCTTTCTTGAAGTGATAATTAAGGACTGATGCTTGTGTTGTTCCCTGTGGCTGTCTCACAGCCAGACTTGCCTTATAAACCTCACTGCTCAGACTAACACTGAATTAATGTTAGTGTCTCGGGCTGACAGGGCAACCATGGTGAGGAGGGAGTTGTTCTGTTGCAGAGCGATAGACCAAATCCTGACATGGCTGCAGCTTACCGAAGATACAATTGTAATGGAGATGTACTGGGGTTAGTGGAGCTGCTGCTCAGCCTTTCTCTATAGGTCACAGTTTTCCCATCAAAACACAGATATACAAACAGACACGCTGCTGTTGAATTTTCCATCTCATAGCTGCTACATTTATCTTTGCATTCTATCTGAGTAGCTTCATAGGAAGCAATGATGAGTGTGGTTGCCATGGGTAACGCATGTGCGCATGCTGTTTGGGTTGGGGGTAATTATCAGAGGTGTTTGAGTTTGTGAGGGTCTTTACTCAAGGACAACAAGGGACAAAGTGTTTTTAGTCCATCACTTAAAGAACTATCACTAATTATTCCCTACTTTAATAAGAATGAGAGCATTTTCTCTTTTTTGTCTCCACATAGTCATGTTAGTGTTGATGAATTTGTGGTCTCAGATGGGCTTAGTGAATTGAAATTGAACTGAAAATACTGTGTTTTAAACCCATTAACAACCAGTCTTGTCCTGCCAAAGTGCTTTTAAGGAAACAACAAACAGCGGTTACTCTTGTCTTCAAAATGATCCTGTAAACTATTCATATGAGCCTTTCATGATCTGCTTTTTCTGTGGTTGGTTACATTTAGGCAACAAAAACTTCTGGCAGCAGAGACGAGGGGAGCCCTTTGAAAATAAGGTGATGATACATCTCAAGGGGGTTTATCCTTTACAATAAATTTGATACTAACATGGAATTTACCATGTTCACCATCTTAGATTAGCAGGTTGGCATGTTAACATGCTAACAAGTGCAGCTGAGGCCGATGGGAATGCCATTCCTTTTGCAGGTATTTGGTGAGAGATATAAGATATTTCAGTCTGGAACAAAGCAGTGGATTGACCGACCAGATATTGCCATTCCTTATACAAAAATAAATACAAAACTAATGACTCAATTTCCCATCATCCTCAGCTGGATTTTATGTTTTGTGCTAATTAGCAAATCTTAGCATGCTAACACGCTAAACTAAGATGGTGGCAATGGTAAACATTATACCTGTTAAACATCAGCAGCATGTTGGCATTGTCATTGTCAGCCAGGCTGCTAGCATGGCTGCAGACGTAGCCTTGTTTTTTGTTTGACCGCTTTAAGACAGAAAAGCAGTGGATACAACAGTACATCCCCAGCCCTTATGTTTGTATCATACATGGTGGTTTACTGTACACCTGTTGCATCCTGCTGAACTGAGTCAATGTTATTCATTATTAACACATGTATCAACCCAACTTTACCCTCTTCTACTGTAGCTTTGAGTGAGAAGGTGGAGGTACAGTACGTTCATCCTCTTCAAACCAGCAGGCTGTAGCTTTCTTGTAAGACAATTGCTGTGTCTTGGATACTTCCGTTAGTACACTATGTACTGACTTGTGTAGTGCGTTAATTTTGACAGGTAGTGTCGTCCCAAATCAAATACTGCTGTTGTGCGCTTACCGGAAATGACGATCGCAACCTTTGACTGCGTCGTCTTCTTCTTTTTAATGGCGGATTGCAACCGGGCGGAGCATTATCGCCAACATTTTACCACGGCCGCACGCCGAAATATCTGCCAGCTTGTTTGCTCACTTGACTTCAATTCAGTTATATTTATTATTATTATATATTAAAAATGAATAAAAAATGAACATGCTTTTACTTTTAGCCGTATCAATCGCAACCGCCGCCACCATTTTCATACGTTGGTGCTCCTCCCCTTCCGCTACGTAGCCAAGATGGCGACCATTGAGGGTGAGAAGTGTGCAGCGTTCCACACTCAACTTTCTGGCCGTTTTGTGTACACCATCCGGGTACTCATAGTACACTGCATTTTGCCATACTTGTCAGTGTGAACGCACTTATGCACTCAAAATATTAAGTGTAAGTATGGAAGTACGTGATTTGAGACACAGTAAATGGCTTGTCACTTCATTTTAAATACACATGTACAACATTTGTGTCATACAGTTACGCTTACGTTCCCTCCACTATAATAAGCAGCTAACTGAGTCCAGACAGGACAGCTGATTGCCTCAGTATCTGACGTGTGACTATATGACAGAAGAGCTTTAATGCACTAGCCATTATAACACTAACAGCACACACAGGTAATTACGTGCTGTCTCCTTGGAGCTTGCTTTTCTGTTATAACTATCCCTCCTTCTTTCCCACCCTGTGTGAAATAGTAGGCCGTTGGTTGATTCATCCAACATGCATGTACTGTACTTGTCGCATTTTTGTTCAAGTTGCACTTTGAAAACGAAACCAACAAGCATAAATATAATGAGGCAGCACGTGGCCAGCCTTAATGAAATGGTTTTTGAATTGATTATGTATTGTACAAGCAGAAACTTCAGCTTTAACACTGAATGTCAACATCAAATTTTAAAGGTACACAGAAAACACATCAATTCTACACACACTGCTCTGTCTCAGTCGTATGTGGTGTGTATGAGTATGTGCATGTGTGTTGGATATGCGTGGGGGTGGAGAAAAAAGTGGATAAGTAATAATAACAATACATATTTTAAATGATGTGTATTATGACAGAGTGTGGTTTCAGTGCTGCTCTATTGTTCTTTGGCCTGGACATATTGTCCAAACCTTTATTTAATGAAGGAAGAGTTTCGCCAAGCAAAAATGGTCATTTTAAGCAATGCATTTGGAACCATCAGGTCTGAAAAACTAAAAAAATAACAACTTTACAACCACTGGCCACAGTGGTTTCCACAATATACTGGGCCACCTTTGCTGTTTAAGGCAGCTAAAATTAAATAAGAATAAGAAATGTCATCAGCAAGTAAACTAAAGGCAATTCAATTTTAAAGATGGACATATTGAAAGTTCATTTTTGACCTTGGGAAAATAATCTTAACTCAAGGTCCTCTTACTAGCTTTTTCTGAAGCTTTATATCGCATCTCACGGTCTTCATCAGTGAATGGAGTTGGCTCCGTTGTCATCATTTGACTTTAATATGGAACTTTAGTCACATGATAACAGGTAATCGCATACGGTCAGTAACAGCATGGACCTTGACCAAGCTAAGGTCAGCTCAACCATATTTAAGTTATGTGATGAAAAGTCAGTGATGGACTTTTATTCCAAATGAGTTTGGTTGATGATGTATAGAATAGATGAAACAGCTGGACATTAACATCATTTTCCAGCATTACTATCGTGGCTGTGGTTTATTTTCCAGTCTGACCTCTCCGGTTTGGTTTGCAAATGCGTCAGCACAATCTTATCAAAATGTGTGATGAAAGCTCATAACATAGATTATGTGTTGCTAAGGCCAGTATTGTGAAAGTGAAGGCTTTGTACCTTGAACACATTACAGCTGGTGGACCAAATATTTAGTCCATTGTATGTGAAAGTAATGGACAAAATAAGTGCTGTGTGACAGGGTCTCAATAAAACCTAATGATTTTGACAAAGGCTTGACAAACAAAACACATTTTCCATGATTGAATATTTTTTTTCTACCACATTTGGTGGGAACAGAACACTGACTTTTTCCTCACCACAGACAGACTGTTTCACATTTTGAGACATTATGCTCATTTTATAACCACCGTGCGACCAGACTTAAATGTCATCACATCTCTGGTTGAGCTGATTAGGCTGAAATAGCCTCATCCCATCAGGGTGTTTAAAAAGCTGCTCTGGAGGTTTTATGGCATCAGCTGAGTTTGAATGTGCGAACACTTCCAAGTCAGAGCCTTCAATAACCATGCCCCTCTGACAGTTACTCCCATATGATCTGAATGCAGTGTAACACTCTGGCAGAGCCCAGTGATTGCTGCTTTATTTAGAAACACTCCACTTTCTTCTGCATTGTGCCTGGTGAGTTCATTTGATGAGAAAGTGCTCTTGTGCTTTAGCTACAAGATCCTTAACCATAAACTGGTAAAAACCTTATTAACTGGTATGTTGAATTTCAGCTAAATCTGGTTGCAAATTGTTGATATACATACCTTGACAGCAACAAACAGACAAACAGGTGGAGATGAAAAAGAGTACCTTCCTGCAGCTTTCTTGGCGGAGCTGGTGTCAATTGTCTACCTTTGTCACTGAGTTACACTGATTGACAGCCCTGCTGTTCAGTCACTGCAGCAAAGTGCTGGCTCTAGTTAGTGTGCCATATAGAAACAGTGACAGCCTTCTGGCCTCCATATTGGACTTTTTAATTTCAGTGATTTCTTCCCACCATAACCTGTCTGTGCATGCACGCTTCAGAGGAAGAAAAAACAATCAATGCAAACTGACGCTTGCAAATCTTTAGCATTTCCAGCATTATTCTCAGCCTACCACACCTCGTCCTATTATTTGTGCAATCATCCCTTAGTGTACAGAGGCCTCACTGCTTACATGAAGAATGCACCTCCCATGACAGACACACTGCACACACACGGATAAATAACGTATTGGAATCCAGGCGCAGAATGTGTCAGAAACAAGGCGCACAAGCTTAATAAATCTGGCCTTTAGTACGATTTTACATCTTTTACATGATGAGAAGACATTTGATTTAGTGTTCATATTAACAAATTATATATTAATTACTAATCTGTTTGGCCAGTAACAGGTTGATGTACCTGAGCTGATCTGTACTTCCTGCTGTGACTAGCAGAATGCTAAACACTTGCTGATGTGACTACTGGCATTGACCTTTAGGCTTATACGCATGCAGACACGCACACAATGCTAATACAATAACAATATAAATAATATAATATACTAATGTTTATGACCATTATTTAAGAATGTAATTTTCTGATCCAGGGGTGTTGGATGGTATGGACAATGCTTACACTACACTTAGTTGCCAGTTTATTAGGTACATTAGCTAAAACTAATGTGTTCTAATACAACTGTCCCTTCATGAAGGTTATAATGTTCAGCTTTTATTGAAACTGTTTTAGAGAGGTGTTGACTTTATGATCATTTTGTGGTGCTTTTGAAGTGCATTGCAATATAATGAGATGTATTTCTAATATTTAGGCCACTCCATTTATAACAACAAGGGCACATTTTTTGGGGGGGCTGACCTTCCTTAGGGTATTTTAAGGCAGTTTTAAAACAAGATCTCCTTCGATCTTTACCGCATACTCCCATCTCCTCCATTTAACTCTTTGTTTTGTAGTGAAATTTAACCAAACCAACTACAGCCATGATTCTGCTCCATCCACATTCACATTCCTGCTATGGGCCTTTCTCTATTTCAATTACAAAAAAAGAAATAAAAATACAATGCTTCAGGCATTACTTTAGAAATAATTGGGAAAGGAGATGGCGCACGCACTTGTATTCCCAGCAGCTGTTTTTGGATAAGGAGGAGTGAGTCCTGAAGGTACTCTTGTACCTTACTCACGCTGTAGCTGTAGCTCACACAGCTCTATTTCAAATATCTATCTACATTGGGTCCCCAGGATGTCACCATTTGTCTGCTGTAGTCATGATGGTGATGGCACAGTAGAAGTCAGCAGATACTCTGACACTGGTTTAAAGGGCATGATACACTAAAACTGAATCAGCCATTAGTGATGGCTGAAGATGTCTCAGGATTTCCACTGTGTAAGAAAGTAGAGATGTACCTTTAGGTCTTCCTGTGGTCAGCCCGACCACTTACTGTAGCCTCAGTGACGTGTGAATGAGCTTCATGGCCACAGTAATGCTGCCTGTCACCTGTTATTCAGCCTAAAAGCACCTTCTCTCACTACTACACACACACACACTTACCTTCAATGTATTAACACTACCTCAGTCTGTTCACCATCTTTGTTCTTTCATTTCAATTCTCTGCTAATCATTTGGGTTCAAGTTTGTCACTCTCCACGTTATTAGTATTATTTTCTCTCTGTCTTTTACATTTTCAGAACTTTGTTGTGTATTTTAATTTCCTCCCTGTCTGCTTGCACTTGACTGACTGACTCCCTCGTCTTCTCTCCTCTCTTTGCTCCTCTAGGGAAGTAGAGGAGGAGTTGGAGGTGGTGTGGCAGGCAGCGACCAGGGAGAACCAGCAGATGAGGGAGACTCTTTTGTTGGACTCAAAGCTCACTGCAAACCTGCACTGCGGGGACGCTTCCCACAGCGCCTCTCTTGGCTGGCCTTCTCAGGCTCCAGACGAGGCCACTACATCTCAACCACACAGCTCCGGGCCTCTCATCTTCACCTCTCACCAAAGCCCTGGGCTCCAGAGAAGGTCCACATTTAAAAACAACTCCTTGGATGAGAAGCACAAGCATGGGCTGGATTTCTATTGCTAAAACTCTCGGAGCCATAACCCGTCTGTGTTTTCACTCATACTATAGACAAGAGTAGACAACTGTAGATTAGTTACAGTCCTGAACATGTCGACGTACAGGCATCTGCCAGATTGACTTTGTTTCATGGGTAAAACCTTAAAGTTGCACTATCCCCTGTAACAAACTCTGTACTGTATTTAACTACATTGTAATCTGGTCTCTCTGGTGGAAGCCAGTATGCACAGTGAAGGGGAGGAAGTAGTAATCTGGGTCAATTCACTTCACACTTCTCAGTCCTGTAAGGACAACTTGTTTTGGACACAAGGATTGCAGTAAAACATATAAAACACAAAGAAATCAATAAGAAATCAATTAATAACACAGCTCAGTTTATGACACAGCTCAGTTTTGATAGTGTGGCCAAATACCTGACTTCAGTCTGGGTAGTCGGAAAGACTTCCGTTTTATAAACAAAGATTTTTGTAATCTTTTTTAAAAAACTCTATTTTTTGTCTTTTTAAATGAGTCTCATGGTTTTATAGACCATGCCAAGTAAAATAGATGGACAGAGAACAAGTATACCCAACAGTGGAGGGAGTTGCATTACTTGCCTTGATTAAGGCTATTGTGTCATAAAGAACATAGCCAATGTTGCCACCTACTGGACACACATGGTAACGGTGTTATCATCTCAGTAGAAACATGACATGGTACAGAGCAGGCAGACGTGGAAAAGCTCCAGGTACCCTAAATCTGTGTACTTTGAGTGATTTATCTGGAGGAGTTACTGTTGATGGTACTTCAGGGAATTTCCTTGTTTTGAAAATAATAAATACAGAATGAAAGAGCACCTATGTTTATACATGATTGGCTCTATTTTCTTATTATTTTTACCTTTGTTAACTATAAGATTATATTTTGGAATATGGCTGATTTAGCTGAATTTGTTAATTGATTTTGACTTGCAATTAAATCTGCTTCAGACACAGTGGTGTAGTGACTTTTTGGCTACTGTGTAACTAATAAAGCAGATTTTTCTTTGGTCATGAGCCTCATTTATTTATTTTTTTCACTTACTCAGAAAGTGTTCTTCTTTGCGATTGTTTGTATAACAGTAATTGTTTTTCCACTACAAAGTAGTAGTAAAACCAGTGGGGTTTTATTGTTCAGAGTACTCCATATCAAATACAGATATAATATATAATAGATATAATATATATAATATATAGACTGAAACCACAGGGCAGAGTACTGTCTGTGTAGAGATGTACCACAAATCCCTGCTGACGAACACAGACCAGCATGACGGCGGTGCAGTGGCTCAGACATGTATGATAGCTGTTAAGGGACGAGGGTGTAATGGTACAACATGCAGCTTAATTACAGCATTGAGCCTCTCAGCCTCAGTGTCGTCAGCAAGAAACATGTACACATATGTGCTTTAATAAACAGCATCTGCCCTCCATACATACACAGTATATATGAATATATAAACAAACATAAATACTCCACATTAAAATGTCTGAGAAGGACAGTATGTACGTTTTGTTACCTACCAGTATCACTATCACACAAACACCCAAGAACGATCCTGGTTACATATCTTAGAATTAACAAAATTGAAAAGGTTTTGGCATTAATCCAACAACGGTACAGCATGTTGCCTTTTAATAAGGCGCAGCATGGCCCAGCCTGATGATGGCACACTTTTTTTTTTGTTTCTTTACAAAGAGAAAGCTCATTTAACTGGAACCTGCTGTTACTGGCTCTTATGAGACACACAATTCATCTATGAATGCAACAAGAAGTTGTTCGCAGACCATCCATGCTAAAGCTGTCTTATTTAACCTATTTTAAGGCCTGTTGCTGATGGCAGTGGAATCTGTGGCTGCATCCAGAGATAAGTCAGCTCCTGAGTGTAAAGTCAATGAGAGCAATGCTTCCTTTTTCAGGAACATTCAATAAAATCCTTGCACACTATGAAATCTTATTGGCCGTTCAGAGGACCAAAAACTCAAGACTGAGAAGAATCTGTCGCTTGCACTCACTTTATTAGAGACATTTCAGTTTTTTTTATTAATTAAATTAAATGAATTTTTAATTGAATACATTTTGCATGATGGTCAAATATTAAGATCGTAATATCCTCTCTATTCCCTAAAATAAAAAGTTAGGGGACCTACATCCGTTAGAGCTGAAACATTCAGCTTGAAAAATACAGTGACCTCATCCTTCCTGTCACAACCTTTGTAATAATAAACCATGTAAAGGCACACACACACATTCTAATAAAAGTATGAAATAAAACACTTGATTCCTTCCTCCAAACATTCATTTTCTGTTTCGTCAGTGTTGGACATCGTCACGCCTGGCAAAGTCTGCCTCAAGTGTGCATGAGTCGTTCTGGCTGCATGCCCTGAATTTCTGATAAGCCAAAAGCACACAAAGGAAGGCAGGATTCCCATCTGATAATTTGCCTCTTAAGGTGTCAGTCACTATCTGAGCTCTGGTACTGGTACAATAACCCTTAAGAGAAACTCAATCAATTAGCACTGCATCAAGTACTGTACAGTGAATAACATTTTCATGAGTTAAAAAGAGTATTTTGCATGGAGAGCTATCAACACAGTATCACTTCAGCTGGTACATCGGTTTTACAAGGACTTTGAATTACAATATTTGTATTGCAAGTACAGAAACAATGAAAAAAAAAAACTGCAGACCGTCACAAACTTTGCAAAATCACTTTTTGTATAATCACAATTTTAGCCATTAGGTCCAATATAAACTCATGGCACCAAGAGCTGTATCAACATAGTATTTGTGTGCCATTCATGTGAGATTAACTCTGCGCTGTAAAGCCTGAACAGTTCAGAATCCTGTTCTCTTTATCTTTTGCACAACATAATACACCGATCAGCCATAACATTATGACCACTGACTGGTCATAATGGAGGAACACTGATTATCTCGTTACAGTGGCACCTGTCAGATACACATACAGTATATATATATATGTGTGTGTATATACTGTGTTTATATATATATATATATATATATATATATATATACTTATATATGTATATATAGATACACACATATGTATATATATACTGTATGTGTATACACTCACACACACAGACACATACATACATATACGATCAGACACAACTTTATGACCACTGACTGGTGAAGTGAAGGAACATTGATTACCGTGTTACAATGGCACCTGTCAGATATATATATATATAGATACACACACATACAGTATATATATACAGTATATGTATATAGTACATATACATATACGTATATAAACACAGTATGTATATATATATATATATATATATATATATATATATATATATACTGTATACATATCTGACAGGTGCCATTGTAGCGAGATAAACAGTGTTCCTCCATTATGACCAGTCAGTGGTCATTATGTTATGGCTGATCGGTGTATATTAATGTTTTGGCTTTATCCCTCAAATGTTTTCGGCCATCTTGCCTTCATTAGGCAAGACTTTACACTCAGGGTGTCATTAAGTCTTCCAGTTCTTCAAAGTTGGCCAAAGAGAATGGCTTTGATAACATTTTAACATCCTCAGATAAGAAACATAATTTATTCAAGAAGAGAACAGCAATTAAGGTTTTACATTACTTGCTAGCTACGTTTGCCAAAGTTTGTTTCTAGGTAGCTAGCTAGCTGTTAACATTAGCGAACAGAAAACTCCTTTAATGTTGAGAAAGGCAGTTGTTTCAGCAGGTATACTCCAAACTGTTGGTGTTATTCTGTGTTTGTAGTATATTGAGAGATATTTTGTGTTAGCAGAATACCATACACTCTGCTAGCTATTGTTGTGCAAGGAGTTTTACTCATTACAAAGTCAGTACCTCGAAATTAGTCTTTCAGGTTTTTGTGTGTTGTCGCTGATTAAGTGTTGTGTGGCCTTTAAGCCACTGGAGGGCAGGACAGGCTAATAGTATGTGTTGATATTGATTGGCTTTTTTTTTTCATTATCCTACTATTACATTTATAATTATATTACATTTATAAATATTCTTTCCACCAATACACAAAACAACCAACCTAACTAACAACAAAGCTTCAGCTGAAACGATAAGTTGATTCATTGATTAGTCGATTAACAGAAAATGAATGGGCAACTATTTTGATAATTAATCCATTATCAAAATAGTTGCCCATTCATTTTCTGTTAATCGACTAATTGCATTTTTTTTAAAGCAAAAATTACGTAAATTCACTGGTTCCAGCATCTTAAATGTGAATATTTTCTGGTTTTCTAGCCGTCTATGATAGTAACCTGAATAGATTTGGATTTTGGACTATTAGCCGGATAAAACAAGATATTCAAGACATCACCATGGGCCCTGGGAGCATTTTTTGTTATTTGCTGACATTCTATAGAACAAACGATTCATTGATTAATCAATATATTAACTGCTAGATTAATCAGTAATGAAAATAACTGATAGTTGCAGCAATGAATAACTGGCTTCAACTGGCAGGGTTTGATCAGTCCAGGAAGTGCTGGACAGATGAGGAGTTCAAAGGTCTGCATTTATTTATGTCTTTGAACACATATATAATGTTAGAAAAATGAAATGGTTATTTGAACTCCTTAAGGTGAACTCTTCTGCCTACATTAGGTGAACTGCTCATTTTGCTCATAGTATTGATCATGTCTTCCTCCAGAAAGGAAATAAAAAGTATGTCTTTATGACTCTTTCTCTCCGAACAGTCAGTTACTGTTCTGGATCACCTGATAGAGAATCTGTGAGTAATATCTTATCAGTCTGGCAGGTAAAAAAGCACTGAAGTTAAATGACTCTTAGGTTCTGGTGCCATGTTGGAAGATAAATAATGAACGGAATTACGGGTGCTGTGCAGTTCTTGCATAAATTGCACACCTCTCTCTCTCTTTGGTCTCTCAGTCCCTGTTGCAACCTCAGCCAGCTACTATAAAATTGAAGTGTAACAAAAGCTGTGAATACACCTTTAATGATAAGTTATTATTTATTTATTATTTTATAATGATGATGATTTATTTCAGCTTCAACTTCGGTCTGTTCTCGTTGTGCTCCATGTTCTACATTCATCTGTACCTTCTCACAAGCCCAGAAGGCCACCTACTATCTTCTGACTCTGGCCCCCATTGCACAACATAATACACCGATCAGCCATAACATTATGACCACTGACTGGTCATAATGGAGGAACACTGATTATCTCGTTACAGTGGCACCTGTCAGATACACATACAGTATATATATATATGTGTGTATATACTGTGTTTATATATATATATACACAGTATATATATATATATATATATACGTACATACATACATATATACTTATATATGTATATATAGATACACACATATGTATATATATACTGTATGTGTATACACTCACACACACAGACACATACACACATATACGATCAGCCACAACTTTATGACCACTGACTGGTGAAGTGAAGGAACATTGATTACCGTGTTACAATGGCACCTGTCAGATATATATATATATAGATACACACACATACAGTATATATATACAGTATATGTATATAGTACATATACATATACGTATATAAACACAGTATGTATATATATATATATATATATATATATATATACTGTATACATATCTGACAGGTGCCATTGTAGCGAGATAAACAGTGTTCCTCCATTATGACCAGTCAGTGGTCATTATGTTATGGCTGATCGGTGTATATTAATGTTTTGGCTTTATCCCTCAAATGTTTTCGGCCATCTTGCCTTCATTAGGCAAGACTTTACACTCAGGGTGTCATTAAGTCTTCCAGTTCTTCAAAGTTGGCCAAAGAGAATGGCTTTGATAACATTTTAACATCCTCAGATAAGAAACATAATTTATTCAAGAAGAGAACAGCAATTAAGGTTTTACATTACTTGCTAGCTACGTTTGCCAAAGTTTGTTTCTAGGTAGCTAGCTAGCTGTTAACATTAGCGAACAGAAAACTCCTTTAATGTTGAGAAAGGCAGTTGTTTCAGCAGGTATACTCCAAACTGT
Organism: Macquaria ambigua; assembly: GCA_008360985.2. NCBI lineage: Eukaryota > Metazoa > Chordata > Actinopteri > Centrarchiformes > Percichthyidae > Macquaria > Macquaria ambigua. The sequence goes on along the minus strand of VMKM01000219.1, from coordinate 323,259 downwards.
TGGTTTTATTCTGTGTTTGTAGTATATTGAGAGATATTTTGTGTTAGCAGAATACCATACACTCTGCTAGCTATTGTTGTGCAAGGAGTTTTACTCATTACAAAGTCAGTACCTCGAAATTAGTCTTTCAGGTTTTTGTGTGTTGTCGCTGATTAAGTGTTGTGTGGCCTTTAAGCCACTGGAGGGCAGGACAGGCTAATAGTATGTGTTGATATTGATTAGCTTTTTTTTTTCATTATCCTACTATTACATTTATAATTATATTACATTTATAAATATTCTTTCCACCAAACAAAACAACCAACCTAACTAACAACAAAGCTTCAGCTGAAACGATAAGTTGATTCATTGATTAGTCGATTAACAGAAAATGAATGGGCAACTATTTTGATAATCCATTATCAAAATAGTTGCCCATTCATTTTCTGTTAATCGACTAATTGCATTTTTTTTAAAGCAAAAATTACGTAAATTCACTGGTTCCAGCATCTTAAATGTGAATATTTTCTGGTTTTCTAGCCGTCTATGATAGTAACCTGAATAGATTTGGATTTTGGACTATTAGCCGGATAAAACAAGATATTCAAGACATCACCATGGGCCCTGGGAGCATTTTTTGTTATTTGCTGACATTCTATAGAACAAACGATTCATTGATTAATCAATATATTAACTGCTAGATTAATCAGTAATGAAAATAACTGATAGTTGCAGCAATGAATAACTGGCTTCAACTGGCAGGGTTTGGTCAGTCCAGGAAGTGCTGGACAGATGAGGAGTTCAAAGGTCTGCATTTATTTATGTCTTTGAACACATATATAATGTTAGAAAAATGAAATGGTTATTTGAACTCCTTAAGGTGAACTCTTCTGCCTACATTAGGTGAACTGCTCATTTTGCTCATAGTATTGATCATGTCTTCCTCCAGAAAGGAAATAAAAAGTATGTCTTTATGACTTTTTCTCTCTCTTTCTTCTCTTGTCCCACAGCTGTTCTTGACTGATGCAATGCCTCCTCAGTATATACAGCAGAGGGCAGTTTTCCGCTGTTACCTACCAGGTTATCTATATATTACTTAGCTGCCATTGCATTCCAGCTTATCCTGCCTGCTTATTACCTGTCAGGGTAGCTAATAGTTAGCACTGTTCAGCACAGTTTCGTCTTTAAGAGGCTTCCACCATAGTCATATGGTGTGGTGAGGTTTTTCAGAATATTTGCATCCTTTCCTCTACATCTCAAGTTATGAGACACCATATTTAAGAACCTGCTCAAAATCCAGTTTTGGATGCGTTCTTCTGTGGTCATGAAAAACACACACCATAATTAATTTAATAAATTTAGAAAGTCTCCATTAGCTCATATTGAAGCCAAATAAGGCCCAGCTGTGAAAAAGTGACCCTCCATAAGTCACTAGCCCTGGTGAAGACAGGACTGATAGGCAGGTAGGTGGGGCTTGGTCCTCCAAAAGTCCACTACCATCTCTTTAGTTTTGAAGGTGTTCAGCTGCAGATGGTTCGACCTGCACCATGTCACAAAGTCCTCCACCAGTGCTCCTGTACTCGCGCTCCTGTTATATTGTCTGTGATGGCAGCCTTGGAGAGGACAGGCATCAGCATCTTCTACCTGCTGTAGAAGAAGTTGACTGGTTTGCTCTCCCCACATCTCCGTCTGCTGCGCTACTACTTCTCTACTACTGGCTAGAGAGGCTTCCCTCAGCTACATCACATGGAATTCTTGTACACTTCAATTTGTTTAATTCTTCAGTCTAAGTTAGGTTCAAACTAAATGTTGTACACCCTTTTCATTTTTCTTCATCATTTAGTCATATCTTACTGATATTAATTGGTTTGGCCATCCTCCAAGCAGTGAGGGGGGACATTTACCTCTGAACAGGGCAACCTTTGATCTATATAAAAGCAATTTATGTAACATGTTGCAGTGGTTTCAGCTTTAGATCTAGTATTAACAAGCTGCGGTGAGCCTCCCTTGTCCTCCACACAGAGGTATTGTGTCATTTTGTTACTATACAGCAAGAGTTTCACATTTTTTTTAATCAGTTGTGTTGTTTAGTTTGTTATTGTAGTCTCTCTTTTTTTTAGGTGTATTTTAGTTCAGTTTATGTAGGTTTAGGTTGTATCACTTTATTTAAGATTCAGTACCTGATGAATGAAACCAGATTAAAATAAGATGAACCCAAATGACACTGAACTACAGTGTCATTTGGGTTCATCTTATTTTAATCTGGTTTCATTACATTTATTTACACAAGTATATTTAATTGTTTTATGATTAGCTCAAATATGTAATTTTGTTACATATAATTGAACTTAATTGGATAATTGAATAATAGCAGTGATTCCATGTTAGCCCTTTCCAGCTGTGGATATGTTTTGTTGTTCGATGTTTCAAATAGAGTGTTGAAATCTTTGGCCAGGATTTGTTTTGTCTGAATATTAAATGCTTTGCGGTGATTGAGATGTCATTTGCAAACAGGAAATTTTGTAGTGTAGTCTCAAATTTAAACATGTTTTCAGGCTTTAATACGTTGTTGATATTCACTAGTTTGAGTGTGAATATCAACTTTGACCCTTTGAGCTTCAAGTGATCATTGGTAGAGTTGAGATGAGTCCTGACACTCATCTCAGGACTTATGACAAAAGAGCTGTGTCATTGCCATTGGTTTAGCAGTTAGTGCTCTGTAATGTAGGAAAAAGCATACACCATTGTCTTTCTTTTCTACCATACCATTTTACCATTTTCTACCATATATCTATTATTGCTGCACCTATACTCATAATACATTATAACACACACAACAAGGTCACACGGACTCATTCATTTCCTTCTCTTTCAAAGTTTGATATCAGTATCCTGCCTCTGTCTGAGCCTTATGGCACATTTCCTTGAAACCAATGCACTCTTTTGACACTTTTTGATAGCGCCATGTTGTTTGTAAGACTTTTTAACCTTTCATGCAATATGTGTACATTTATGATATTTCACCATATAAAGTATTTTGATCTTGTGACATGTCATAACATATGATACCGTTATAATACGTGTAACACATCCTAATACATCACGAATGCTTGGGGCAACTCGTATGATGAATGACGATTGTGTTATGATGTGTTATGTAGCTTCAAACACATAATAATCCTCATGTCGTTACACATGTTACATTGCAGAATGAGAGATGATCACAGTCTTAGGCTACAAGCAATGTTTCCACTTCTTGTTGGTTGATAAAATAGTGACTTTGCATACTTGCTGCCTACGGAACAGGACAAGATGAAGACAGACTATTCTTTGGAGAACAGTGTGCGAGGAGTCTCTTTTGTAAGTACAGCAGCTTGCACCAGAACTCTCCTGACCTCTTCACATGTTGCTTTCACTGCCTGAGATCTTTTCCTCTCCTATTGTTTCGCCTGCATCCTGTGTTTTTGTTGCACATGTGTTTGATCCACTTTTTGACTCTTTAGCTGGAATGTTGACAGAAGGCTCTCTGTTCAACTCTGCCGTTCTGTCTGATTCCTTCACTCTGTCTCTTTGTGTCTATGACTCTTAAGGCAGATGATGGTTTCCGATGGAGAACTGGATCCATGGCCTCCACTCCAGAACATACTGATTTGGACAACAGCAAAATAGCCAGCCCCTCCCTATTTGGAAAATACCACCAGAGCCTTCAGAACCTCAAACCCATCCGCTGGTCCTCATCACAGTCAGTGTCATTGAAAACATACTTTGTCTGTATAGATGCACCTAAATATCATTTGACTAATAATTCTGAGGTAACTTGTCTACAGACAAATACTGTACTTGGCTACTTCTATTGGCTGTGGCTTATATTGGGTGATGTTTCCATGTCTAGGTCCCACCCTGTGGATGATGCAGGTTTCCTGTCCTTTACAACCTTTGCCTGGATGACTCCCATGATGTGGGCCATGTTCAGGAACAAGCTGGACATGAGCTCTCTAAACCTGTCTCCTTTGGATGTAGCCGACACCAGCGGAGAAAGGTCTGACACTCTTTTTGCTGATTCATGGAGGCCCCGCATTTCTCCACTGTCATGTGATGCAATGACAGAACAGTATAGGCTATTTATAGACATGACCCATGACAAGCCTAGTTGCTGAAATTCATATCTGGAAAATGATTCATGAAAATGTGAGATGTGTTTTTACTGTTTGACTTTAGTAATGAATGAATAAGGCAGACAGCGTTGACTCTGACTGTGTGTGTTGTGCAGGCTCCACAGACTCTGGGAGGAAGAAGTGGCAAAAGTCGGGCTGGAAAAGGCCTCTTTGGTTCGAGTGTTCCTTCGCTTTCAAAGAACCAGGATGATTCTGTCTGTCCTTATTGGTGTCCTTGCTATGGTGGCGGCGTTTTTTGGCCCGGTAATTTTATTTGAGTTTGAATATCAACAGTACCAGTGCTTCCTCTATTGGCCAGATCCAATGGCCTTCTCTGAAGTTTATCAGAGTTGGTTTGTTTTGTAAAATTGTTCATTGTAAATGTGGTGGGAGAAGTATTCAGATCTTTTGCTGTAAAATACTCCACTACAAGTAAAAGTCCTGCATTCAAAACCCTACTTAAGTGAAATTTTTATGCAGACAATTTGCCACTGTGACTAATTTATTATTATACATGACATTATTAGATTGTTAATATTGATGCATTCATGTGTAAGTAGCATTTTACTGTTGTAAGGTTGTGAGGTGGAGCTAGTTCACTGAATGAGGTTAGAAGGGCACTGCACAGCGTCATTGCAAGGAAAGCAGCAGGACATGATAGTGTCCCAGGGCGTATGCTTTGGGCATGTACCGACCAGCTAGCAGAGGTCTTCACCAACATTTTCAACCACTCCCTAACCTATGCTGTTGTCCCGACGTACCTCAAATCTACAATCACTGTGCCTGAATGACTATCACCCGATCGCACTTACCCCGGTCATGGCCAAATGCTTCGAGAGGCTGATTTTGGCCCACATCAAACATACCATCCCTGCCATCCCTACCCTGGACCAGCATCAGTTTTCTTATCAGGCAAACAGATTAACAGAGAATGCGATCAGCCTCGCCCTCCATACCGCCCTGGATGACCTGGAAAGACCAGACACATACATCAGGATGCTCTTCTTGGACTTCATTTCGGCCTTTAATGCTGTCATTCCCAACAGACTAGTGTCCAAGCTCCACAGCCTGGGCCTGAACACAACCATTTTCAACTGAACTCTGGATTTTCTGACCAACCATCTCCAGACTGTCAGGTTAGGAAAGCCTACATCCTCCACCCTCACCCAGAACACTGGTGTTCCACAGGGATGTGTGCTGAGCCCTCTCCTGTATGCATTCTTCACCCATGACTGTCTACCTGTCCACACAACAAACACCATCATCAAGTTTGCACACGACATGACAGTCACAGGCCTGATTTCTAACAACGATGAGGGACGAGGCGCAAAACCTGACAGCCTGGTGTTCTGCCAACAATCTCATTCTTAACAACAAGAAGATGAAAGAGATTGTGGTGGACTTCAGGAAGACACGGAGAACAGATTTTGGCCCAGTGTTCACTGGTGGCGAGGCTGTGGAGAGTCTTCAGTTTTAAATTGCTGGGGGCGCACATCATTGAGGACTTCTCCTGGGCCACACACACCTCCACTGTCATTGGCAAGGCACGAGTGCACAGTGGAGAGTATCCTGACATACTGCATCACAGCATGGTATGCCAGCTGCACCAGGGAGGACCAGGTGGCTCTGCAGAAGGTCATCAAGATGGCCCAAAACATTATTGGGACACAGCTGCCGGCAGGCGAGAACATCTACCAGGCCCGATGCCGGGGCAGGGCCTCCAACATCATCCGTGACCCCACTCACCTTGCCCATCACCTCTTCAAACTACTCCCCTCTGGCAGGCCATACAGATTGATAGATCATATGCTGCTTATTGTTTACTGCTCTTATTTTTATATTCTTTTTATATTGTTTTTAATATCAGGGAGTGCCATCGTAATTTCGTTGTGTTGTTGTCTTGCACAGCAGTACAATGACAATAAAGTTTCTTGACTTCTTTTTGTAAGGTGCAAACAAGCCAAAAAGATTGGAAACCACTGGTTTAATCTTTAAAAAAAGCTTTTTCCTACATTCATGATCAGTTTATTAATGGTCAATTTGCAAAGGACAGAGAAAAACTGTACTATATGTGAGTCACAAACTACTGTAGTTGGTGGCACTGCCAAGAAAAGACAAATGCTTTTATTTATGTTTGGGTTTACATTGTATAAACAGTAAGACCTACTATCTGCTACTATTTATTTTATGTTAATCCAAGCCGCAATAGCTACAATAATGACACTCTGAACTTATGTTACTTTTAAACATTAGCTATGTTACAAGCACACAATGACCCTAACAACAACAATGATGCTGATTAAATGCTGTTTAATTGCTGTTTAGTGTTTAATGCTCTTTTCAAGTGTAACAATCCTCTCTGTCCTCTCAGGCTGTTCTGGTCCATGAGATCCTAAACTATGCTGATGACCCGGGGAAGTCCACAGTGCTCCATGGTGTTGGTCTGGCCTTCGCTTTGTTCACCTCAGAGTTCTGCAAAGCCTTCCTAACATCTTTGATGTGGGCGTTTAACCTGCGCACTGCAGTCAGACTGAAGGGGGCCTTCTCTTCAGTGGCCTTTCAGAAAGTCATCTCTCTGCGGGTGCACAGCGGCATATCAATGGGAGAGGTAAAGACTGGGTTAAAAAAAAAAACTTCAAAAAATCTTAATAATATTTTGTGTAATATTTATGAACTGTGGTTAGATCCCACCCGCTGATCCAGCTCAACAGCAGCCGCATGGGGAGACTTGCTGACCACTTTACTATGTGATTTTCTATCATTTCACTCCAAATGCAGTTAGATTATTATAATGAATGCAAAAACATGTTTTGAGGGCATATGCAGAGTTTTTCTGCATTTGTGGATTAGTCATAAAATCATACAATCAAAGTATCCTACATGCACATTTAATTGGTGTTATAGGGGACTTTTTGGATTAATGTTCTCCTGTTGCATTGTTTTTAATCCTGTATCCTGTTTTGTAAGGCCAAACAGGAAAGTTACTATCATACTATCATTATCATCATTATTATTATTATTGTTATTATTATTATTATTAGTAGTAGTAGTAGTAGTATTTAGTGAAAGCTTGTTAATGCCAAACTTATTTGTCATTAAAATCTTGTGGGATTCACCTACTCTGACTCTCTCTTCTCCCTCTCTCTCTCCCATCCAGATGATTAATGTGTTGACCAACGATGGCCACAGGATATTTGAGGCAGTATTGTTCGGGAACTTCATGCTGTCCATGCCAGTGCTCTTTATTATGTGTGTCGCCTACGCCTGCAACATCCTGGGCTACACCGCACTGACTGGAGTCTTCACCTTCATCATCTTCGTCCCCTTACAGGTCTGTACATTAGAAACTGCACATATAGCTCATAAATATATATATTTCTTATTTACATATTTTCATAAGCAGTGTAAAATAAATGGTTTCAGATTCTACAAGGGGCACATCACAATCAGAGCTAAAAAGGGGTAAAGTTATAAACAAATGTGGTCAACAAGAATTTAAATGGTATTTAAAGGCAATGACTAATGCCTAATTTCCGACATATGACACAACTGTAGCTTGCGGTAACAACGACAGTATATCACAGAGTTTGTGGTTATCAATCTTCTGTGTCTCACCTTATTTTTCTGCAGTTTAGCTACTATTAGCTATTATTGGGCAAATATTTAATGCTTCCCATGCTACATATGGGGTATTGACTAAGTCAGCCACAAGGACAAGCCTAAATTGACTATATTTGCTCTTTTGCTGCTTGTTTTCTATTGTCCCACATATTAATATTGTTTTTTCTGCTTTCAGTTTTTCTTAGCCAAGCTCATTAACATGTTCAGATGGAAATCCATACTGATAACAGACAGCCGTGTTCGCACAATGAATGAGATTCTCAACAGCATCAAACTTATCAAGATGTACGCCTGGGAAGATTCCTTTGAGGAGAAGATCGCAGGTAAGAAGTTAGGCGGCTGCGTGTTGACTTTGTCTTCCAGTCAGACAGGTTTTTAATCTTTCTTGTATATCAAATATCAGTGGCATTATTTATACTGTCCTCTTTCCTGTGTAAACACAAAACCAATCTTGAAAGATGCGTACGCCACTTTCCATGTTTCATGGTCCAAAAGTTGGGATTTCTAAAAGCAAAGTTGAAGGGAAAATGTGTTGTACAAGAATCTGAAGATGGTGGAAATTGGTAGTTTAATTGTTTTTTAAATTAGTTTTTGATGCAAAATCGCTTCAGTGAACATAGCCATGCTGCCAGAGGCACTAGAGGCTGGAGACGAGGCTGCAGCTGCCACATACTCTCCACCTTCCACGCCACCTCACCCACATAGAATGGTCTCCCTATATACAGTTGATGCCAAACAGGTATCGAGGGGTGAGCTCCCATGTGCCCTTGCTTCCACCAGTCTATGCTCTGTCAGTGTGCAGCAATGTGCTTCCTGGCATCTAGCTTCATATCTGACCACTTCAGTTACATTTCAGGAACTCATTACATTAGAAGTTGCTGCAGTCGTCTGCCTCTCACTCTCTTTTTTTTTTTGAGACCACTGCTAAAGCCACAAATGTATCATTTTTCTTTACCTCCACCTTGCTCACAAGCACCTATATCATATTGATCTTCATAATGTATTTCATTTTGACCATTTATGGTCAATAGTGGGATTGTAGCAGGCGGGATATAGGGCTCGTCTATGTGTGCATTTTGTCCAGTTGATTATGATTTTTAAAGGAAAAGTTGCCTGTATGTGTCTGTGCACACAGTTTTATAATCATTTATTTGGCGTACACCATTTTCATATTTTGTGTGCTTGTAAACTTTTTGAATGGACTCCACACAGCTTTACACATTAAATGAGGCCCTGGGTCTTCAGTGATTCCCAACCAGGGGTACTCCATGTATTAGGACTCCATGTATTAGGACAGCTGTAACACCTGAACACTACCTGTTGCAATTTCAAGAGTGATTGAAAACTAGTTAGCTAAACAGGTACCTAAAAGTAATGGATAAACAGTTGAAGCATTCAGCTTCACTCTAAGTGGTAGTAGTCCATTGCTGACCTAACCAACCTAAATATTGACACTTCAATTATATGAAAATATTATTGTAACAATATCCACTTTTATATAATCAATAGTGATATACATTTGGAACATAAGAGGTGGCAATCGATGAAGGGGGTACGTGAGTTCAGTTGAAGATACCTTAGACCAAAAAGGCTGGGAACCACAGGTCTAAACTCTTGTGTTTACATATTTAAATGCTTTCAAGAAAAATGAAATATGATATTATTCTAAATATGTCCATAGTACGTAAATACAGTCTTCTAGGCGCTTTGAGTAAATAACTTATCCCCAGTGGAACCTGTGGGCTGAGATGTGATTGAGTTGGGAGATGCAGTAAAGGTAAAAAAAACATCTTCTCCAAATGAGTGATGTTGTCTCTCTTATAGGCTTAAGGAAAAATGAGAAGAAAGAACTGCAGAGCGTCAGTTACGTCCAGAATGCTAATACCAGCATCACCAGCATCATCCCCACCCTTGCCACCGTTCTCACCTTCATTGTACACACTTCGTTGGGCTTGAGGCTCAACACGTCGGATGTGAGTACCACAGCGGTGCAGCACATACAGCACAACAACCTTTGCCAACATGCCCACTGTGTGATTTAAGCGGTTAATAGAGGTGTATTGAAAAAATGACATAGAGAGAAATCTGTAAATAGTTGGACAGAGTAGAATGCTATGTTTCAGTTTTGTCACCAGTTATTCATGATAAATGCAAATTTTTTCCTCTTTGTTTGTGCTCGCACTAAACCAGAGCAGGCTACAGACAGACGCTGGCCACTAGAGCATTGTTTACATTTAAAACCAATATATTACCCTGTCAGTGTTGTATGGTGTGAGGTAGGGTTTGAGCATTATTCTTTGTTATTACCAGGCTTTTACCACCATCGCTATCTTCAACTCCATGAGGTTCTGCCTGGCTCTGCTGCCCCTGTCTGTGAAGGCCCTGGCTGAGGCTGCTGTGTCACTAACACGACTGAGGGTAAAATCTACTCTTTGTGTCCTAGTAGGACAGTTTTTTTGTGTAGTAGTAGTATTATTTACTACTCTGATGTTACATGGAGGTTCTCTTGCTGTGCTGTCATCCAGCAATACAAACTACAAGGTTGTAATATGTCACCTTCTAGTGATAGGTGATGATATATGAATACGGCTTTCCTCCTCCAAAGCTCATAATCTGCAGAATCACAAGGTGGAGTTAGCTTGTATGTATTTATAAGTTTTACACTTGCCTTAAAAAACGACTAATAGTTTTTTTCTAAAACCAGACAAAAAAATTGTATTTGTTATCAATGTAATCTGAAGCATTTTCCTCTTTCTGTGTGTGTGTGTGTGTGTATGTGTGTGTGTGTGTGTGTGTGTGTTCAGGTTTTGTCACTGCGACTTTAAATGCCAGCATCCATTGTATTTGTCACTGTTGTGGGTCTCATTTGCAATCAAAATTGCAATTTTAAAAACATGAAAAAGCTTAGAAATGTGATGTGTGGCTGTTTCAGAAAATATTGCTGATCCAGAATCCAGAGCCCTACCTGATGCAGAAGAAAGACAGAGATTCAGCCATAGTAATGAAAAACGCCACACTTTCCTGGGCCAAGCCAGACAGCCGGTCAGACACCCCGCCCAGCTCAGCCAATGGGGTGGAGGGACACAAAGTGGAGGAGATGTCCCAGAAGGCTGAAACCTTGCCAACCCTGAGAAACATCTCCTTCACACTGCCTAAGGTGTGCTTTACCACTGATAATGATAAATGAGGTTAACTAAACTGGGTTAAAGGTAAACTTACACTCTCTGTGTTACTTCCTGAAGGGCAACCTGCTTGGTGTCTGTGGGAACGTGGGGAGTGGAAAGACATCACTGATTTCCAGCATTTTGGAACAGGTTGGCTCCTCCTTTGTCTTTTTTGTCCTCTGTCTCTTACCATCTCTGCAAGTCTGACATCATGTTTGGCATTTTTATTGGCTGTTAATGTTCACTATTTTATTGTCCACCACTCTGTGATGCTTCTTATTTACATTATGTTGTCGCTGAGCCAGATTTAACTGATGCTCTGAAACATACAGCTTTTCTCACGGTTGTCTTGTCATTTTTATATTTTAGATGCACCTTCTGCAGGGCTCCCTCACAGCTGATGGGACATTTGCCTACGTTTCCCAGCAGGCTTGGATATTCCACGGAACTGTTCAAGAAAACATCCTGATGGGGGAACATTTTGACCAGGCCAAGTAATTGATCACTTAAATTACTGTCACAAATTATAAGTAACTGCAGATAAATGTGACCTGTGATTATGGAAAACAATAGGAGGTATTATTAACTATGGGGATACCATATGTGATATTAATATGTCACCACTGTTCCTCATGACTGCAGTGACGCAGACTGTTAAACCGAGGCTTGAATAGGTTTTCCTTTTGAGGTTATCTCACGTCACAAATGTTTAACTGGAATAAAGTTCCTCTTATCACTTGAGTTCACAACTGCAAGGTAGTCAAACAAGAGCAGAGGTCATCTCCGTTACCAGGATTATCGGTATGAAGCCACTCCATGCTGCCGGAGATGGCAAGAAGCGAGACCATTATGCATGAAGTAAACACTGTGGGGAAACATACACTCAACTCTGACAGTGTTTTCCCAGACTACATACAGAAATGCTGCATTTCTGAGTCTTGTATTTCCTTGTGGACTCTCTTTCACGTGCATTGTCTGTGGTTCTGCAGAAAAAGTCAAATAAGAAGTAGGCAGCGAGTTTGCTCTCCCATTACTTCTCATAAACTGCCAGGGACAGTATGTCTGAGCAAGCCAATTCAAAGCATTGTCAATGTGCTTAGTATAATTAGACAGTAAACTAATATAGTGCTTAAAATAAAGGGCTTGTTCCAAAATAAAATAAGTATGTAAAACAATAGTAATTGCTGCCTACGATCACTGTACAAATATATTTTAGTTGTTTTTATTAAAGATCCCCTCCAGACATGTATTAAAACATATATACAAATAGTCTACTTGGAACAATAATGTGTGTCTGATATGTTTTTTCCGCAAAAAAAGTATAATTTCCACATTAAAATCCTTAAAAAGGCATCTACTCTTTGTAGCTCATTAAAAATTCCAGAATCTATGAATATGCACATTTTGTTCATTTGTAAAGTTTTCCTGTTGGACACAAGATGTCTCGTACTTCACTAAGAAGTCCATTCTCAGTGTATGTGCACTGGAGGCTTCAAGTTTCCTCATCACACTTGAGTTGAATATTGGACCAGGATTAGCTTCCAAACTATTTGTGATGTGCTCGTAGGCCCGCCCCTGAAAATCTGATTTTCTATGAGCACATAGAAACTTTCCACTTTCAGCAGATGAATGTGAAAACATCCTTCTAGTGTCAAACTCTGCACACACATCATTCTGTACAGTGAAGCTCAAACATTCAACTGTATTTTTGAGTGGAGGGGAACTTTAAGTAAACTGAATGGAATAACCAAATCATGTCTTCAAAATGGCTCTGTTGAATACACTACACTCGGCTGTCCCCTGACTTTCGGGCAATTTGTTGTCTTACTCCACAGATACGACAGAGTTTTGGATGTCTGCAGCCTCAGAGCTGACCTGAAAATCCTCCCATATGGTGATCAAACTGAGGTAGGAGCTCTCTGCTGTACACTCAACTCTCCAAACTGAATTATTGTTATGCTTTTTAATGGTTTCTTGGTCTTAGTATTAAAAGTGTAGTGGAACCCTCTGATGTGTGGTAAGAAGCTCCTTGGGAACATGTGGATTCACAAAATTGAAACAATTAATTGCTGAGAAGGACCACCCAGTGTTCTGCGGCTCTTAGCTGTGTCTAGCTTGAATTTCTTTGCAAATATAACCTAAGCATCCTGAGATTTGGGAGAAACAGATTTGAGATAAGGCTTTAAATAACTAATTGTAGTCATAATCATACTACTAATAATTGGCCTGTTATAATTGAATCATACAATCAAAGCATGCGTTCTAAAAATTAATTTTACTTTGACAAAGAAATACACAGTGTTTTGTGGAATGACCTGTTGTACCCATTTCTTGTGACTCTTCATAATTCAGAAGCTTTACTAACCTTTTCCCCAGGCTGGGTAATAATGACCACCACATGCTGCTTAATACCGTATTTGTCTCTTAGTATTTTCCAGCAGCCATCTTGGTGAGTAACAAAAATGCTCAAGTTATAGTTTTACAAGGTCACAATTCACTTTTATTGTGAAGTCTAAAGTCAAGTCGAAAGTTAATGGATGAAGTTGAGTCACCAGTCCTGAACATTATCTTCATGTCCTAAACGTGAATATCATTTTAACTTGATATTATGGTTAAAATGTTATAGTTAGAAGGACTAGCACAACTCTTTAACAAAGATCCTGAAGCGTTCGAGCTGACTGCATCAACATCCCTATCAGAGAGTTACTCATACAATCCAGTGCCAAAAAACAAAACAGAAGGTGTTCTCATGAACAGCAGCTGTCTTGTAGGAACGCTTGGTAATTTCAAGCTCCAAGGCAATCAAATAAAACCCAACAGACGTGGTGTGCTGTTTGAAGTTGAGCTAAAAGAGAGTTGCAGGAAATGTTATCAGCATTTGTTTTGGATAGCATTTCCTGTCCAAAAAAACTTAACTATGCCAATTATGTTACTTTACACCATCTTCTATTGTAACAAAGTGAATATAAAACTAGATGTTCAGGTAGACAGAACAATCATCTGTGCAAAGTACAGTAGGTTTACAAAAAACAAAGTATTTCATGACATGGATCATATCGTTCAAGTCTGAGTCAAAACAAATTTATTACAAGTTGAATATCAGGCCTATTGATTTAGGCAGTTTGAAATTGGCATAACCCAATTCATTTTTTATTTTTTTGCAAGATTGGAGAGCGAGGGCTGAATCTGTCAGGGGGACAGAAGCAGAGGATCAGTCTGGCCAGAGCCATCTACTCCAATAAGGACATCTTCCTCCTGGATGATCCGCTATCTGCTGTCGACGCCCATGTGGGGAAACACATTTTTGAAGAATGCATTAAGAAGGAGCTCCAGGGGAAATCAGTCATACTGGTTACACATCAGCTCCAGGTGGGAAGACCAGTTTTATACTGTACATACAGTATATACCTGTATAAACACAGTTTGCACAAGACGCCTAGAAACTAGACATCAGTCTCAGCGCAAGGTCCATTAGTAGCTGTTCTGGAGCTTTCGATCATATCACACAATCTTCTTCAGCAGAGGGAGTTTGCCTAGTTGTCTTGAATTGTAGATGTTCATATTTTGCATTTTTCTGGGTACTTTAAACCTGCAATAACAGATTTCTTTTTTTGCTCCTTGGGTGGAAGAGTGGAGACAAGTGGTGAACATTGACAAAGCATCACTGTTTAAGTTGATATGGCTCTCATGTTCACAAACAGTTGCTTAGGTCACGTTCAGACCAGCTTAAGCCCAGCATGAAAAAAAGCATCCCTCTGCTGCAATGCAGCGTCATATACTTTTTGTGAATCCTAAATAGCTCATTATTAAACATGACACCATGCAAACTTGTTTATAGTACATTTTAACATTCATAGTAACATATTTAAAAATCATTTTAGAATAGATCTATACCATCTTAGTAAATAGTAGTGATAGTAAATCACACATCAGGAAGAGCGGTCTGATCGCTGCCACTAGTATTATCTTAATCGTGAACTGTGAACACTATTGTGAGTCACTCTAGATAAGAGCATCTGCCAAATGCTATAAATGTTGAATGTGTACTTGTGCCTGCTGTTTAGGCTGTGTTGCTTAGACCTCTGGCCACATTGCCGGGATGGTTTTGTTGACACTGTTGTCCTCGCTTGTGTCTGTCAGTATCTGGAGTTCTGCGATGACATTTTGGTTCTCGAGGATGGCGAGGTGCTGGAGGCTGGGAACCACCAGGCCCTGATGAAGGCCAACGGACGCTACACTCAGCTCATCAGCAACTACCAGATGGAACAGTCCAAAGTAAAAAAATACACTACAGTACAATACAAAACTCGGATGAAGCGCAGCTCTGCTTTTCTCACCACGTGTCTTATCTTATTGTTTTACTAGCTGTAAAAGCTTTTCACCAGTTCTTTACTGTTTTACTAGCTCAAAAACAATGAACAAAATGTTTGTCTGTAAAACAAGGGAAATGCGTTCCGTAATTTCAGTTATAATAAGGGAGATAACATACAGTATTTTTGCTACATGTAAGCTGTAACTCAAATATTAAGAGATGGCAGAGGTTTAAAGTAGGCAGAAACATATCTCATCATCTGCTTAAAGGTGAAAGACAAAGGTTATTTTCAACTTGTCTATACTCAGCAGTATCACTGTTTTCACTTGTTGTTTACAGACTCAGAAAGAGGAGGATGAAGAGTCACCCCAAGGTGCTGCGCAGCTGAAGGAGGTTGAGCTGAGAGATCGCACAGACAGCGGGATAGTGAACCCAGGTATGGAAACCAGGAAGTACATGTTTGTTAGTGTAATGATCCAGAATAGATTAAATGGGATCATTTGTGATGCCTCAATTCATCAGTACTTAATCATCAGAACTTAAAATGAAGGAAAATAAGGCTAGAGTTCATTACAGAGTTTAGTACGAAGACACACCAGCAAGATGTGTAGCACATTCTATAAGTGGTGGAAATTGATCCCTAAAAGCAGTTTAGAGAGCAGAACCAGTCAGAACTTAGACATAGAGATATTGCAGTATGGGTACAACATGTTGCTTTACTTTAGTGCAATTGTCTGTGGAACAAAGTGTCATCTGAAAAGTGGTGTGTGTGTGTGTGTGTGTGTGTGTGTGTGTGTGTGTGTAACCAGGGGGAGGTAAAAGGTAGTGCCAGCAGTGCATCAAGGTAATAAAGGGACATCGGATGACTAAGGAAGGCCAATGAGCACAAAGCTTTGTGAAACGATGCCAGACAGCAGGGCAACAAACCTGCAATTCTGTCAATATTCTGTTATTATTATAATATTTGGGCCTTTATTAGAGAATTTATTCTGTCATACATATTCTGTGCTTCCTTTCAGCATTTGACATGTCAGATGAAAAGGATGATGGCACGACAGCTGACCAAAAATGTAAGTCTACAAAACTCATTAAATTCTGATGTTGGTGCAGAGTCAGCAGGTTCAACTGGAATATATCCAGTCTCTGCAAGGAGGTTCCATGCTTCCATTTTAATGCGGGAACCTAAAAGACGAAGGGAGCCCAAGTTAAGTGGCCAATATGCTTCAACAGAAACGCTGTTGTGTGGTGAAACAGCTCCAGAAACCCCTGCCCACCAACACCTTTCCGACAATGGAATTGGGGGGGGGGGCCAACAATGTCCGAACCAAAACCAATAATCTGACATTCACACCCACTTAACACAGTGATTGGCCAGGTGTGTGGGGGCGAGAAAGTAAGCAGGGTTTGATCTTCTCTCTCAAGATCTCGATTTTCATTCTTTACAGTTCTGAACAGCTATTGAACACTTTTGCCTTCCGACATGTTGTATAGACTATTTCTTTTTGAGCATAACCCAGCTCTAAGTTTATATCCTAAACCATTAAGATATAAACTTAGAGTAGAAATGCTGCAGATGGCTTGTTTCATGTACTTCTGTTATGTGAATCTGAGATACATTGCATTTACACTATTGTGAATGTAGCAAGTGTCTGGGTGACTGGAGCTTCAGTGAAGCTTGTGTACATTTACACTTATTAGTGTGAATGCTGACTCAGCACTATTGTTATCCTGTTTCTTTATTAGTGTGAATGCTGACTCAGCATTCACACTATTGTTATCCTGTTTCTTTATTATTCCACTTTCCGTGCACTGCTTCTTCTCCTTCATACTTTGAGCTACAGAAACCATTAAACTATCAAAATGTCCAGCTCTTTAATGGCATGTGTGCTATGACTTTTCTCATTTATACCTCTTATACTTTTTAAAATATTAAGCTTTTAATTTCAGATTTTTGCCATAGGGAATGCATTGAAGCAGCCTTCAAATCTTCTGCAACTTTCAGCACTTACAACTTCTGCATACTTTCAACTACAAAAACCATTAAACTATCAAAATGTTCAGCTTTTTAAGGACATTTATGCTATGACTTCATCTCAGAGATTGGTCCCACGGTTTCCACACAAATCGCAATAATACACGCAGTACTTTCCAATGATTGTGTATGTGGTCGGCTAGAGTGATGGGAAAGAATTTAGAGTGAGGACAGACTTCACAGCCGCCTCACAAACTCCTCCTAAAACTGCTCTATCGCCCACAATATTCACTCTACAGACTTCATTTTAGCATCAAAATGTAGGAAAAAGTGTTTTGCTTCCTCCGGTATTGTTTTTAGAATTTTTTCAGCGCTACAGTTTCGCCACAGTGAGCCTCAAAGCTCATGCTCCCGGCCAAGCTCCCCATAGAGATCCATTATAACTTTGAGCAGAAAATCTCTCCTTTTCTCTTTCCCCTCACATTTCTAACTCGCTGCCATATCTGCATTTCTAACACCACAGTTAGAAATGTCAAATCTACATCACTGCGTTCAGAAGGTTCTCGTCTTTCCAGTGATATCCTTACTTTGGAGATTGGACGTATGGTTCGTACGATAGAAGCAGGAGTTTGAGGGGTGTTTTAGGTCCGTTTTTCTGTGTTTTCAGACGTGGTGTCTGTAGAAAAGAGCTGTTTGCCAGCCCCCCTCCTCCCCCACTATGTGTGGATGAGTGGTTCATACGCCGGACTAAAGACATGTAGCTTTAGAATGGATTATGACTCAGCACTTTTAGGCCACAGATAGTTGGACACACAGGTGATGCTGATTAGCTGTTCCTCTGTTCTGATTGGTGGATTGATGTTGAGCTACTTTTGGCAGTTGTGCCCTCTGACATTTCAGCATATATTCAGCTATTTTTTTACATTTTATACTTTTCAAAATATTAAGCTTTTTTCTAACTTATTTTACAATGTAAGCCAATGGAGAATCCTCTTCAACCTGCTCTACTTTGAAATGTTACAGCTTCCGCATACTTTCAGCTACAGACTCCATTTAAACTTTAAACTGTTCACCAGATGTTCAACTATTAAGCTATTATTTAACTTTTTGAATCTGAAACTCTGATGCAATGACTCAGCACTTTTAGGCCCCAGACAACTCCCAATTCTACCAGTTTTACACTTTAGCTTTCAGGTTTCTGACCTTTTTTCTGAACATTTCAGCCTAATGATTTTTCATGCAAATTCACTTCAGATTTCTGCATTTTCAGCAATGCTTTGTAATTTCTTCATCTTCGACTTGTACTGCATATTATAATCTACAAAAAACATTCAGCTGTTAAAACTTGCTCTTAATTTTTCAACAATTTATTACAGTTAAAGCAACAATACTTCTACTTTCAGCAGTGTTTTGCTAATTCATTTCAACATTTCAGATTTCTGCATTTTCAACATTTCTGTATTTTCAGCAGTGTTTTGCAAATTAATTTCAGCTGTCAGCATTCACACGCATTTTCTGCAGGAAATGCAATTTTTCTAGTATTTCTTTTACATTCTTGTTCTATGGGAACACAATTCAATTACGTCACTTAATGATTCTATGAAATCCTTTAAGCTGCTGATCAGCTGGTCAGTCAGGAGTCCTCCACAGAAGGTGCCGTCTCCTGGAGAGTCTACCAGCAATACTGCCAGGCAGCCGGAGGTCTGATACAGCACACACACGCACGCACTGGCATGATTCTATGTAATAATACACACTTCACACATGCACAACCCGGTTTATGATTGTCTGGTGTGACTGTGTTGCTGCAGGCTACATAATCACCTTCCTCACCATCCTGAACATCGTCCTGATGATTGGATCCACAGCCTTCAGCAACTGGTGGCTCAGCTTCTGGCTGGGGAACGGTAATGGGGTGAGAACCATAACTCACTCACACACTCACACACACACACAGAACTTATCACCAGCCCTGATTGAAATACGAATGTGTTCTCAGTGAGTGTGTGACTTCCCACTGCTGGAAACAATAAAGATTCTTATATGCTCCCAACAGGCATGTTGTTTGGACAGTCTGAGAGCAACAAAAGGTTCTCTTCACACAGTCTGTTACCCAATCTTTTCCAAAACGGACAAATCCAACAGCTCTGCAAATTCTCTTTTTTTCCTCACATTACTTCACTGTCCATGTTTACTGCTGACACATAGCGATTTCGTGTGTGTTGGTGTGCTGTTAGAGAACAGACAGAACGGGTGTGACTCAAATCATGAATATGTTTTGCATGACAGCCAGGACAGATATAAACCCGTCCTGTACCGACACTGTACCTTTATTTAATTCCCAGCTCAACTCGACTATATTTATATAGCACAACACAATTGATCCTGGTGTGTGGGGTTAGCAACCTCCCCAGTCCCTATTAAAACTGTTGATGCTAACTAAAGAACTAAGGAACAGTGGTGGATTTGATTCTTGCAGAGGGAGACAGGAAGTCAGTTTACAGCCCATCTCTATCCCATGAACATTGGCCATTACTGTCCACCGCCTGCCAGCCCTCTGCAAAAGAACCAGTCAATGACACAAAATAACACAGCTGGCAGGCCACACAGTATTGTTATCTGACCTTAACAGTGTGAGATGGTGATGTTTATTCATCCAAATCAGACATTTGACTTTTCTCAGTCTTTTTTATTGTGTTTATTTTGCCCAGTGTTCACTTCTACACTAACTACACATAAATACAGTATATGCTGCCAAATCTCTGTTTAACTTTGGATTTAAATGCCAGACATTACAATATGTCAAAAACAACAACAACAACAAGACTTGACTCTCCTTAGTTTTGTCCTTACAGAATCCTCTAACAGCACAGAAGCTGGCCATTATCATTATACACAGCTATCATACATTGACTTATACTGTATAAGTCTGTACTGTATACTACAACAGTGTATTGACTGATCACACATGAGCAGATCTAATATATGATGAAATGTGTGCTATTTCCACATCTTTGGACTATCTGGTGACAATATTCACAATAGCATAAAAATGGTTCTTGTAGATGTAAAAACATGTTGTGTTGATCAGTTCTCTCTCTGGCCCTGGTCTCCGCTAACATCACGTATTTTCTCTGTTTTTGTTTCCCGGTCACCCAATAAGACTTCAACCCAGGGCAACATCTCAGAAAACCCACACCTGCACTTCTACCAAATTATTTATGGCGTGATGGTGGTCGTCACGGTGATACTTGCCGTCATCAAATGCTTCTTCTACACTCGGGTCACCTTGAATGCCGCCTGCAAACTCCACGACACCATGTTTAAGAATGTACTGTGTCTGACCCCCAGCCGTCTAACATTCAAACTTTACAATTTTAATCATAGACAACCCTGTTTACTTATCATAAATCAATTGAATGTGTGATCATTTCTGTTAAAAAAGTCAAACCATCTAATAATGTATTTAAAAAGGATGACTTTTTTCAGACCTGGTAGAAGCCATAGTATCCTGCAGTAGCTACCAATGAGCTGCTGCTGATGATGACTTTTTTGCTTGCCTTTCTCAGATTATCGCCAGCCCCATGAGTTTCTTCGACACGACGCCAACAGGCCGCATTCTCAACCGCTTCTCCAAAGATCAAGAGGAGGTGGACACTGTGCTTCCCCTCCACATGGACCCGTTCTTGCAGTTCTGTCTGATGGTCACCTTCACCGTTATCATCATCTCGGCTGTCTTCCCCCCCATGCTGGCAGCTGTGGTTGTTATGGGAGCTTTGTTCACCCTCATTCTCTTGTGAGTTAATACCAGTTAAGTCAACAATTGAGGCTAACTATCTTTCTGTAAGTTAAGCTAAAGCATTTTGATGAATGTGGCTAAATCAGAAAGCTATGCAGTATTATGTTTGCAAGTGCCTTAGCTAACTACAGTAACTTAGCTTGAGAAGGGACACTGAGATAGACTGACAATATTGAGTTTGTCCTCTCTGGTAGACATAGGGTGATAAAATAATCCTCTGACATGCTGAGATCTAATGTTTTTAGCTAGCTACAGGCATTTTGTTAGTGTTTCAGCCCTTGGTTGCATATTGTGGTGTCGATTGTTTCCCCCTCCGGTGGGCGTGGTTTTCAGAGTGTGACACGTTGCGCTCTGTCTCTATGGACAGTAGTTGTTTAAGGCATACTGACATATCACTTATGATTTCTCTGCAGTATCTTCCAGAGGAGTATCCGTCAGATGAAGAGGATGGAGAACATCAGTCGCTCTCCCTGCATCTCTCTCACCACCTCCACCCTGCAGGGCCTCAGCACCATCCATGCCTACAACATAAGAGACAGCCACATAAAACTGTAAGATACCAGAGTTCCTTAACATGAAATACTTTATACTTTTGAACGTATGCTCTGTTTTAAATCTTTGCTTTACATTCATGCAGTGCAAAAGCAGCAGCTGGTGTTTTAGTCACAGTATCTCTGATCCTGTTCTGGATTATGAAAGCTGCTTTACTGATCATTGGAGTAAGACAGTGTGTTCACAAACCCTGGCCTGTCCTTTGTCACGTTGTAGGTTCAAGTCACTGAATGACATCAACTCCAACCACTATTTACTGTTTCACTCTGGGGCACGTTGGCTCTCCTTCTGGCTGGACTTCATGGCTGCGACCATGACCCTGTTGGTGTCTCTGTTCGTGGTGCTCAGCAGTGATGCGGTCATCAGTCCGGCTTTGAAAGGCCTGGCCATGTCCTACACCATACAGGTAAATCTGGACCGCAAATGAATGAATGTTTTGTTTATTTTGGTAAAGACACACTGCAAGCAGCTGCAGCTGCAGCATGTGTGTTAACAGACTGTGTTGTCCAGTTGACAGGCATGCTGCAGTACGTGGTGAGGCATTCGACGGACGTGGAGGCGAGGTTCAACTCGGTGGAGCGGCTGCAGGAATACATCAACGTGAGACTCCAGACTTCTCTGCCTCAGAAAAATAATGACTGTTCATACACAGTCCATCTGTCTATTCTGGTCTTCTTGAGACTTTCCACTAAACTACTCAAGAAGAGCACAAGTTATTTGTGCTTTTCACCTAACAGGCCATAGACTTGCACCATGCAGTTAATTATCACCTGTCCCCCTCCTATCCCCTCCCTCAAGGTAGTTGTTATTTATTGTGTACAGGGTTGTAAGTCTGAGGCCCCCAGGCACATAAAGGAGGCTCAAGTCCCAGAGGACTGGCCAAAGAGCGGAGCCATCACCTTCCAGGGCTATAAGATGAGGTACAGAGAGAATACACCGGTTGTACTGAACGGGCTCGATTTCCTCATCCGAGCTGGAGAGAAGCTGGGCATTGTGGGAAGGACAGGCTCTGGTAAGACCCCGACTCCAGTGATTGTTACCCATAATTTTGTTTGTTTTTCAGACAGGTGGAGTGTGGTATAAATTGGCAATTCAGAAAATTAATCTAGAAGTTAATCTAGACATATTAAAATGATTCACTGATTGACGAATAGGGTATATATAACTAACTAATTATCATAGAGTTGAATCCTGAAGAGTCCTGAATACAGATGCAATTTTATGTAGCTCTGACATATTGTGACAACAGTTGTAGTGTAATACTCAGCTGCTCTACTCTTTGTGTCTGTAGGGAAGTCCTCTTTAGGCGTGGCTCTGTTCAGGCTGGTGGAGCCGGCAGCAGGAACCATCCTGATAGATGGAGTGGACATTATGGCCATCGGTCTGCAGGATCTGCGCAGCAAATTGTCTATCATCCCCCAGGATCCTGTGCTATTTATTGGCACAGTCAGGTAACATTAGCTAGCCCCTAACTCCACAGAGTTTTATGTTCACACACGCTGCTCTCACTGTGGTTAGGGTTAGTCACTGGCTAACCAGCTGTAATAATGCACGTTTGCCTACAGGTACAACCTCGACCCCTTCATCAACTACACTGATGAGGAGATCTGGGTGGCGCTGGAGAAGACCTACATGAAGGACTCTGTATGTTAGCAGTACATTACCATTTTCATTACAGCGTGTGGGCCAAATCTTATCAGCAAGCGCACAGCCTTTGTCCTGCTCTACTAGTTTTCATGGATACATCTTCCAAGAATTTTGTCATTTAATGGGCTGTTTGATCACTGTCAATCTAGGTCACTCTTAGAAATGGTTATAGCAGTCGTAAAAGTAGTGCTATGAGTATTGTTTTGTTTCCTCAGATCTCCAGACTAGAGGGGAAACTGCAGGCACAGGTGCTGGAGAATGGAGAGAACTTCTCTGTAGGAGAACGACAGCTGATTTGTATGGCTAGAGCACTACTCCGCAACTCCAAGGTCTGCACATGTATCCGCCTCTTCTGATTTCTTTTTTATCCCACCGTCCTTTACTCATTTATCATATTGTCACTGTTCTCAAGTGTCTTGTTCTGTTGTACATATCAGTCTATACCATCCTAACTCTCTCCCTTTCCAGCCAAGCTCTTTGTCGGCACTTACTGTCCCTCCTGTTGTCCAACAGATCATTCTTTTGGACGAGGCAACAGCATCCATCGATGCAGAGACCGACACCCTGATCCAGAACACCATCAAAGAAGCCTTCCGGGACTGCACCATGCTCACCATCGCCCATCGTATCAACACTGTGATGCATGCAGACCGTATTCTGGTCATGGAAAACGGAGAGGTAACGAACAAACACAAATACACAAAGATAAAGCTTGTATAATCCTAAACCTAGACTTACAGTAAATGTTCTGTTCGACAGGCGGCAGAGTTAGAAAATCCAGATGTGCTGATGCAAAGACCAGACTCTCTGTTCTCCTCACTCCTGAATGCTGCTAACACTGTGAACGCCTGAACCACAGAGGCCCTGTGACACCACACGACCGTGTCTTAATCAGTATTCTCATATTGTAATCTGGATTTGTAATCTGGACTGGTGCTTGTATCAGCTGTAACTGAGCAGCAGAGATGTTGTGGTTTCATGTTAATGCAGAAAAAGCCAATATTTTTTGTTTTTCCCCTTTCAAACTATGTAAATAATGATGTATTTATCTCTGCTGAAACAAATACATGGCCAGTGGTCTTTTATGGGTTTTTCATAGGAGTGGATACGATCCGTCATGACTATTTAAATTATTATATTAATTTTTTATATGTCTGTTTGCTGCCACTTTGCAAACCACTACATGTGAAGTTTCAATCTGCTGTGTGAATATACACTATATATGCATATTTTATCTTATAGAACTGTGTATAGAAAATATAACTTACTGGAGACATACCATATAGACACTGTTGCTGCTGACACAAAGAGTGGTAATAAATGATGGAAATTTGTAAGTTTCACTTACACCATTTGCTGTTTGCTGCAGTCAGTTTTAGCGGTGAGGTCTCATCCCTAGCCTGCTCTTTCAATCCCTCCTTTATCTCCCCACTCTCCATCCTCTCACCACAATATACATATTAAGATGTATAATCTTTACACATGGAGATATAAAGGCATGATTCACTTTTTTAAAAAAGCATGTTAAGAGCTAATCTAATGAGCGCTTCACACTTGAGCCTGTATCTTGTTGCATAAAAAAACGACTCAGGAAGAAGGTGAAAAATAACCTGCCTTATATTTTAGTTTATTGCTTAAGTGTTTACACAGATCGTAACACTGATTAACAACATGCATGAAGTTCAGTTCAGCTGATGCGAACACGCAAGAACTTTGAGCTACAGTGCAGGGAACAGAGTTAGCCAAGGAGGGGGACTGAAAGGGCAACGTTTACCACCAGTTATTTAACAGAAATGACGCGGGGTGGTTAAAAATGAATCCCAGCTGTATGTTTAAGAAAGATTGGCACGAACTGACCCAGAGTAAGTGACAAAAAAAGGAGTCACACATGAATGACGGTTTAACAAATGAAAATGATTGTAAACTTGGGCCAAAATAAGACATTTGTTTACATTATGGACAATGCTATAGGTACTACTAAAATGATGTAAAACATCTAACAATCTAAATTGCTTCACTATTTTTAATGCAGGCCTAAAGTGCGCACTGTAGGTTCTTGTCAAAAAATAGAATTAGAATAAATATCGGATTGTAAACGTAAATTTAGGACATCCATATGTGAAAGTCAGATATTTATTTATTGTCTGGGCTGTGGAGGAGTCAAATATACACTGCACAGGCGATCAGAAACCTGGATAATGTTAAAATCATACAGGAATATGATTAACCAGGTTTCTTATGTTCCATATATCCTGAGTAGGATTACATCCAGGATAAGACCTTAACACTAGTGTGCATGTAAAAGTACTAAATAATGGACTGTGTTGTTGATGACATGACACAGACCAGAGGTTGAGTCAAGTTGAAAAAGTTTAATTTAAACTGAAATATAAAATTATTGTATTTGTTATACAATGTTATAATGGAAAGCTCAGTTAATTCCAATACTCCGGTGTTCACAATGCTTCAAATATCTGAAAGTTATTGGGGTCAAAGAATCGTTTACCTAGAAAAAGATTAAACTGAAACTGTAAATCTAAAATTCACCAGAAGACTAAGCAACACCTTCGCTCCATTTGTTGCTCCTTACAGCACAGCATGACCTAAATGTCTTGTCGATACCAACCTACAGTTAATGTGTGCGATCCTTAATGCCAGACAGGTGGGTTTTCTGCATCCCATAATGCATCACGAAATGACCCCTGTTTATCCACAAGTCCAGTGCTTCAGGATGAAGATACAGCAGGTACTGCTGAGTAAGGACCTTCACTCTGCCACCAGCCTGTGGGGGGAGACAGACTCAAACACACACTAAAGCTCATAAAACACAGTACTGAGTTTCATTGTGGCATTTATTTGCAAGAAAAGGGCATTCTAGCCTTTGAAATAAGCAATAAAAATAGTGAAACTAACATGATTAGTGGTTTAATCCACCTCTGCAGCAGATCTCCCAGTGATTCCTTTTACCTGCTGTTTTTAACCAGCGCTTCAGCTGTCATCTGACTCAAGGACTCATGATGGCACCAGAGTTTAGTTTACTTTTCCTCCTGACAGCCCAACAATGGATGGAATGGCTATATGAAATGTGTTTTGTTGGAAGGATTTAGTTTCAAAACACAATCGGCATTTAAAAGTACCATTCTTTATGTACAGTAATCTGGCTTGGTTTATTATTTTTCTTCTTTATTGTGATATATCCTCCCTGGGCACAGAGGAAAGCTACTGTATCAAGGTTCATTTACTGTCATTTTACAACACAGTGTTGCACAATGAAATGGAAGTTGTAGCCTCTTCATGCCACACATAGAGCATATATACAAATATTTAAATTTGAATAGAATAAAATAAAAATAAAATAAAACAATATATACAGTTACTTATATACCTATACACGTATACACCCAAAAAGTACAGTATGTGCAATGTCAGTGTAAATACTTGAGAGGCATATTTAATTGTATGGACTATGATCTGGAAAAATAGCCTCTTAAGACAAAGTTCATTTAATAATTACAAAATGTATGTAAGATGTTGGTATTTTAGCTTTAAAGACAATTCCAGTGTGATCTGCATTTTAGAAAAAAAAAAGTATTTCTTCACATTTTCCATTAATGTATTAATAGTTATTACATTTTCGACATGTATGCGTTACTATGAGGCTTGTTCTCTTCAAAATAGCACAGGAAATACTGAGGCTGTGGAAATCTCTAAGACAGTTGCATAATAATAATCAAGCACATCAGTCTCCAATTGCAGTACTTCACTGCAATACCAGATTTGCTGCGAAGGTTGTGATTCACAAGTGAAACCATGCAGAGGCAAAAACTCACTCTTTGTTTTGCAGTCCTTCGTTTGTTTGGCTGGAAATGATGTTCAGTCCTTTGGTGGAGGAGCCACGGGAGAAAAGAAATGCACAGTTTGAAGGACAATACATCCCCTTTCCCCCATCTCGGTTTCTTTCATCGAAGTTTCCTTCCCAAAATAAACATTCCACCCAACAGCTTACATTTTCTGTAGTGGAAAAATGCCAGATGTATCCTCACTGAAAAGCATTTGACACCTCTACAACAACAATCTATTAAACAATGGCACTTCTGAAACATTTCCTGAAAACCTGCCCAAGAATAGGTAGTATTTGTTATACAAGATGGTTATATTTGAAAAAAAAAAAGATATATATTCCAGAGATGAGAGAGGAAACCTTTTCAACAACTCCACCATCATACTGTATATTGCACTTTTGGATGCTTTTTTGGATGTTTTTTTGAAATAGCAAGTGTCTTATTTTAGAAACCCTTATGGAGTGTATTGTCTTGTCTACTGCAGGTTCTATTCTCTGTCCAGCCAATCAGCTTCAGGCTCCCAACAGACTTACCTGAACCTCTGATGAGCTCGCATGACAGCAACACAGTGCTTGGTTTTATGACCAATTCAAATGTTGCATTCCCAAAGGTCTCTTTGCTGCCCGTTGGTTTACGCATCATTTCAAATCACACACAAAAAAAACACTACTGGTGGTGAGACAGGATTTACTTGATCAACACAGCAGCAAAGGACAGAGCTGAATGTTGGAAAACAAATAAAAAGGCACTGAAAAAAATTATGCACAGCAGTACACACCATATACAGAAGAAGTGTATGTTAGGGAAATCAAAAACAAAGAAAGGTGCATGCAGTGCAAACAACAGTTAAATCCTGGCTGCTGATAGCACTGCAACCCTTTATGTCATCTAGTGGTGAGTTTCCACTGAGTGGTGGCCTTCATGGAGAACACTGACTGTGTGGCCAAATACAGTGCAACAACAGGGTACAGTACAATCTCTTATGGAAGATATTCTTGAAGATTTTATGATATTCTCAGAGGGTAAACAAGACAAAGTTACATAACAGATGAGGGGCCAAGACACCTGAGATTTGAGTATAGCATAACGTTTCCACAGTATTCTGCTATGATGGTACGGAATTTGCTTTTTGACTGGAAATTGTAAGGTCTGTTTGTACAGGGACATGTGGGAAACGACCACAGCATGCATAAATGTCTTGGATGGGATGCTAATGAATAACAATCATATGAATCACTCACATGCAGATACACAAGCTTTCAATTCTTTGTGCCCTAGAGCAGTCCAATGTCAAAAAATAGGAAGTGCCTTTTATAAGATGATTTATTCCAATGTGATACACTCAGACATAACACCGACTCTTGAATGACCGGCAGCACAAAAATGGCATGTGGTTTTTACCGTAAAGCCTTAGTGAATTTAAACTTTCCACATCAACACATATATCATTTTGCAAGACAACCTTTGAACATCAAACAGTGGTGCTGGTTGTGTGACTTGCTCAAAGCTTCATCAGCAGTGTTGTCGAGGGAGGAGCGCCACACTGACTGCATTGACTGCTCCAAGCAGATCTTCTCAGCTGGTTCAGAAACTTGAACCTGTGGCCTTTCAGTCACAAGCTTTCTTCTTCTCCTTCCTTCAGGGCAGGGCTAAATAAAATATCAATGGATGCAGTTATTATACTGGGTTCCTGTTTGGGTTGACAGTGCTGTATTTGCCGTCTCAACACTTTTTAATACGATGAATCCCAGCAGGTTTATACTGTCCTTATTACATTTTAGAATGAATGAATACACTAAGAGCTACAGATAACTTTCATCTGAATTATTAGAGACACATTTAAAACATAAATAATATTTACACACTGACTGAACACAATTACTTGCACGCTGTAATACATAAAC
This sequence comes from Macquaria ambigua, assembly GCA_008360985.2. Classification (NCBI taxonomy): domain Eukaryota; kingdom Metazoa; phylum Chordata; class Actinopteri; order Centrarchiformes; family Percichthyidae; genus Macquaria; species Macquaria ambigua. Next base: position 294,313 of record VMKM01000219.1, on the reverse strand, counting down.
ACACACACACACACGCGTGCATGCATACATACACACACTCGTACCTACTGTACGTAGGATGATCCAAACACACGCGCGCGCAGACGTAGCAGCATGCACCCTCCGGTGGGAGGAGCCAAACCTCTCGCTGCTCTGAGTTTGTCAGTTTCCGAAAGATAGCGGACGAGGATCCGATCTGACTGTGTGTGAGTGTGTGTGTGTGTTTGTGTGTCCGCCGGAGACACTTTGATAGAAAACTATCCGTGTTTACAGAAGAATCTGGAGCGCAGAGGGGTAAGTGGAGCAAACTCATCTGTGTTTATATGTGAGAAAGAAAGTCTGTTTGCTGTCTATCTCTGCTGTGGAGACTGAGAGGGAGGGGGGGGCAGCCACTAACGCTACACTGACTTCATATAATGTTGCGATATTCTTGTTAACACACTGTAACTTGGTCCGTTTTCCTAAACAAGTTAAAATAATGGCAGCAAATGGTCTGTACACCTGGGCGTACATGTATATTTAGTAAGCGCTTAATGGCGGGTCATTTGTTTTTGTTGTGATTTTGTGGCATGTGAGTACAGTAAGTGTTACTGTACATGTTGCGATAAGCCGAAGATGGAGGAGAGCTTTAAACTTTGATTAACTCTAACGCTGTAAAAAATAAGCATAACTGCATTTAGCCAGTTAGCTAGTTTCACCAGTTCTCCTACTACTCCATAAGTTAGCAAGAAATATCTGAAGGTAACTGTAGTCCTAACTGTTGGACCACCAAAACTTTAGTTTGTGTCACAGAGTGCTGCTGCAGGAATGTGAATTGAAAGTGTGAGTTTTACAGACAACACCTTTTCACAAAATGTCTATCACTTTCATGTCCTCCAGTGTATTCAGCGTCACACAGACAGTGTACAGGGATCTTATAGTAACTACAGTTTGCTCTTTTGTTAATGGCAGCAGTGGTTTTGTCAGAGCTGATGTCACATTTGTTTTATAATGGTAGTGTGAACATGTGGATAAAGTAGTCTGGTTTTATAGGATAGGCTCACATTTCTTCCAAGTCTATCCTAAAACAATACTAACATGCCCATATGTACATTGAAAGGATTATTGGGTGCTACTGTACAGTAATTGCTCCTCTTGTCCGTACTGGCCCATAAAGAGAGATCTCTTCCTAAAGCTATTTCAGTGTAAGTGACACACATTCACATTCTTAAGTTCAGCTAAAGGTAATATGAGGCTTCAGCAGTCAGAGTTAGACAAATCAGGTGGTATTCTTCCAAAGTTACAGCCTTTGTAGTATAAAATTCCATCTTTGTGCATTCATGCTTGCTGAGCCACGGCAGAGACAGTAACTCACAGCGGGGACTTTCTACTGAAAAGGGAGATACCCTCTTGATTTGTCTGCTGAAGCCTCCTATTCTCTTCAGCTGACCTTTGCACAGACTGAGGACTGGATGTGTCTCCCATCTCTTACATTAAAATTGCTTTAAGAAGGGATCTTATGTGGTCAGTATTGACAGGAGGACCAATTATAGTGAATAGTAATGTTTTCAAAGTACATATGGGCATGTGTATTGCTTTAAGACAGCCTTGTAAAAATGTGAACCTACAGTATGCCTTAATGTCCCTTCCTCCCCCTATTGCCACATGTTATTAGTTCTAAACTTTAATGTACATGGTTCATTTTTAAAACACAGTCTTTGTTGAAGTTGCATTAATGTATACCAGCGGGGTTTCCAAGAGAAATAAGAAATTATTTGATGAATCACAGGAATAAACATAAATATTATGCAATTCAACTGTGCAGTGCAAATGGCTAAGTGACTGTTACAGAAAATAAAGTCAAGCATTAGGTACAAAGAACACAACAAACATGTCTTCCAGTGAAGTAATGTGTTCACTTCTTGTTTTACACAAAGTTTCAGTGACACTTTAAAAGACAGAGTAAAGGTAGAGAAGACTCTTAAAATCAGCAAACTGCCTGTATAACATCAGTTACACAGAAATGTTTAGCTAACGTGAACTAACGTGAGCTAACATGAGCTAACATTAGCCACCCGACCAGGTGAAACTAGCGGCAAAACTCTGTAGAGCAAAATATTCAGCAGGAAACGCTGACCAGAAGAGTCTTAATTATTTAGCTTAGAAGTATTGATGCACTGAAACACTCTTAACTCTAGATATATCATGTAGGAAATACTGCAACAATATCAAACAAGTGTTTGGAAAATGAGATTCAGTGAAATTCATCACCATTTTGAACAAATTAAAGACCACTGCTGATTATTATGTTCATGTATGCTTCATAATTGTAAAAACATGAAAAAGATGAATTATTGAATGTTACATTTGTGATGTGACGGTACCAAAATGGGCAACAATGACAAAGCACAATGCTTTTGAATTTCTTCACAGTAACAGGATACTTTATAAGTCTGTGTTTACATTCCTAAATCTCTCACATTTGCGAATTGGTCTGGTGATGTCAAGCTACCAATTTGGAGTGAATTAGTCTGGAACCTCTCAGTTCATTTTTGATTTCCAAGGGGCGTTATCAACGGGTGCAGACCAAAATGCCTCTGGGCGCAACTGGAAAGACCTACAACCAATCAGAGCAACGAAATGTGTGACGTAGCGCTGAGCGAATCCTGTGGGAAGTACAGCAAACACATCTTTCTTATCAACAATGCCTCAACGGCGCTCCTCTGTACTGTCATCGTGTCATGGGAGGGGGACCAGACGCATCTGCCAAATAAAACATGAGCTTGCAGATTCTTCTGGTTCCCAGGCTACCAAATTGGCCCTTTTCAATGATGTATCACCGAAAGCAATGTCAGCAAGAAAAGAGAGAATGACAAAGCTCAATGTTCAAAAACACATTTTTATTTTAGACTGGCTGTGGTTGTTTTGCAAGTGCCTGTTGTGGCTTTGCAAATGTTCGTCCATAAAGCAGACAGCTCATGGAGACAACTCATTAAGATAAGTGATAAGCATTGGGGCGGGAACTTGACCAGTTGATGGGTGGTCAAGCAGAGGTTCCAATACACTTTGTGCCTCAAGGCAAACATAGTTTTAGCATTTCTGAATGTTATCCTCCAGTAAGTCAATAAATTCACAGATTTACCCAGGCTCCCACAGGGCATCTCCCTTGGTCACAGAGCTGTATTTAAAGGCAGCGGGAAGATGGTCTAACTTGCTCACCTAACCTGGCGGGACCTGGGGGATTTCCCAAAAAATCGATAGCTAGTTTTGAAATGAATAGCTTTTTTTATTCACAATCACCATTTCCTTGAATTATGCTGCTTCTGAGCCTCACAACTCTTAGTTCAGTCAGGACAGATTTTAGCAGGTTGGGAAATTTGCCTTCCAACTTCTTTTAATTCAAACATTTTTTTCACAAGAGGTTGGTCTCAATATTAAATAGTTAAGAACAAAATCATGTTGTCAAGGAGATGTTTGTTTTGGGGCATTGTTTGCTGTTGTATGACAGGTGTCTCAGCCTGTTGTGATGCGGTTAGCCAGTAAAACCCAAGTTTTAAAAAAGTCCCTTCAGAACGTTATGGTTTACATCACTGATGCAGGGTTAATGTTTTTTTAATAGTCTACACTGCAACTGTGGAGCCAGGAGAGGCGCTGCAGTGCATCAGCATTTTATCACTAAACTAATGTTACAACACCCTTTTGTCTTTGATGAACATGAGTAATAGGAAAACCTGAGACTTGATGGAAATATCACTAAAAAAGCTCTTAGGCTTGTGAGGGAGTCCAATCAACAGATCATGATTCCACATAGAGCAATATTTGAAACGTCTGACTGGTGGGTGAAATGAAAAGTGGCTGGTGAATAGACAGAAAAATGTCCTGCTCTGGAGTTCAGGCCTCTTTGGTGCCCTGCTGCCTTGTCCCCACTCGTTGTTTTCATATTTCATTAGCAGAGCTAGCTGCATGTAGCATCACCTTCAATTATCCTCCCTGTCAGCAGGCTGACGGTGCCTGTCTGCTGGCTTTAGTGATTACAGGCTTCAGGGGACAGGTAATCAGGTCATGGTTACACTGTCACCCTGTCAGACTGCTGAGACCACAGGGAGCATATGGGATGGAAGAAGTCTCCCATCTCCAGTCAGTTATCTCTTACCAGGCTTAGATATCCTGGATACCGTCTAGTCTGGAGCAGATATACTTTCATTTTGTTGCAGTACAATGTAATGTGTTGATGGTTCTCTTCTGTTGGAGTTTAGTTCAGTTCTCATGTGAATGGCATTAAAGAGAATGGGTTTCTATAATGAGCACAGCCAGGGTTAGCACAATTGTACCATTGTTGTTGCCCATGTACACTTATACTATATAACTATAGGATGCTTTGGTTGAGATTATTCACTAAATGGTACAGTGCAAGATATTTGAATTTCTCTGCCAGTCTGTGATTATGAACTTAACATTGTCGGTGTCAACCTAACATGCTGACATTAGCATTTAGCTCAAAGCACCGCTGTGTCTAGTGGAGATCCAACATGGAGCTAAAAGGAGAGTGAATATTGAACTTACATTCATTGGGTGGCCAGAAACACGACTTCAAATAAATGCTAATGTTGCTAAATGCTAACACGTCAGCCATATCAACTTAAAAGATAATAATATGTTGTCATGGTGGTTTGTGGCCAAAAAACTGTTATTGCGGGTTTAAAACAAATACCTCCCTCTAATACTTAAGAGGTGTCACCAATAGGTTTCAAGGCTCTTCTAACTATTGGCATTTCAGTTGCTGACTGATGGATAATGCTGCTGGACTGGCTTCATAACATATTTCAGCTAAAGGCTGAAATGTCTCATATTTAAGCCCCCACGAGCAAATATTCATTCAGGGTCCTGTCTTCTGATCTGATGCAGGTTTATCAAATTATCTGGATAACTTTATAGCTATCCAGATAATTCAGTAATCCTGGATTGAGAGTAAAACCCAGAACATCTTGTATTCTGATGTTTGAAAATGCATTCAACTTGAAAAGAAACCCACATACACTTAATCAAATTAGGAGTTTTTGTGGGGAGTACTGTAAATTATCTAAGGTACATCACATACCGTATGTTTTCAGAGAGAACTGTTGTTCATTGCACAATCTTGTGCATAATGGGTACATGCACATACTGTTCTGATTACTGTAAATCTGATTAAGGTGTATGCTTCGAGTGTTTACATATAAAGGATAATGACTTCTAACTTCCCTTGATAGTTAGGTCAGCCTGTTCACAGAAGGATGTGACACAAAGGGACCCAACCCTCGGTCAGCTCTGCATCAGTTTAAATATACAGGAATACACGGTGCTGCGTGTAAAAAACAGTAACAACACTGTGAGCATGTGGTTAACAAAGTAGAAGATATTTTAAACATGCATTAATAGACATTTTATTCCATCTGCCAAAATGAAACGGGACCCCCTCCAAAAACTCAAAAAAAAATCCTGCTCTACAATGGTTGGCTGGATATTTGATATTGTTTCATGAGAATGACAATCAAAACTTCACCGTGTCCTAATGTAATCTGGCTGGAAACATTTCTAGGATCCCTGCCCATCTAATCAAATGCAGTTTTTGTTTTTTGGCATTGTGGTAACAGATAAGACAGAGTTTATGAAATCACTCTAAAGACCTGAGTTTAGCATGTTGCTTCAGTGATACCAAATGATTAATGTCAGTTAATGTCATGTTGGTTGGAGGTTGATAGAGATTTAGCTTTATTTGTGCAAAGGTATAGAAACTGGAAAGAGTGAGGGAATTCAGACGTCACAGAAGAAGAGAATTAGGAGTAGGAACATCTGTGAATTGAGCTTTGAAACCGGACAACATCGGAGCTCAGCAAGGTCAACATCCATGTAAAACTGTGTGGAAACCTGGATGGAAAGGTCAGTGTTGGTGATGTTACCCACAGGATAAAGGACTGCAACTTGTATTTAGTGACCTCACATAAGGTTATTGAGTTTATTACAACGGCCATTTATCTGAATATTAAGTACCTCTGCAAATGAAGCACTTCTGATTGTGTTTGAATCCCATATTTTTATTGCTTCCACCATGCAAAGGCCTGTGAACCAAGTTAAAATACATGCCAGTACACCTCCAGTGTGTCATTTGCATTGTCAGCTAGAAAGGCAGTAAGCCAGTCCAACCAAGGTAAAGTGTTGATGTCTAACAACACTGCACCATGCAAAAACACATAAATACAAGACATAAAAGATACTGTATTTTGAAGAAATAAAATTAACTTTATTTCATGATTTATTTTGGAAAAAAATACTTTAAAGAAGAAGCTTTCTAAATACAATCACATGCAAGCTGCAATTTATTTTAAAGTCAACATGTGGGCCATCAGTGGTACTGCATCTTCAAGTACTTTCACTTTGTTTCAGCTACAAGCCAAGGTGGTGCTGCTTGATTCAGCCGTTGTGGTGGTGATTTTTTTTCCATGAAAGGTACATCAAATGCCGGGTATTTATAACTGTAAATGTAAAAACCTTGGTGAATTTGATGGAGGTTGGACAAGTGTGAGAGAGAGTAGAAAAGGCTGATGATTTCTTACAAGAAGTGAGAAAACATCACTTTTGTGGCTCTTTTTATGTAAATGGTCACATGGATATTGTGTAACTTGTTCCAAGTAACATGACAGTCTTTAACTGCCCTGTCAGTTGGGTTCCTTTGTGCAGCTGTATGGGGTCCATGTGTTCCCCACTGGTATTTCCTTTCCCTCCTAGTTTCCCTAATGATAGAATATTTGGGGCCTTGTGGTAAACAGAAATAGCAACACTTCTGAAGGACAGGCTTCTCTTTTTTGCACCACACGCTGAAGAAATAGAGGCTGCACTGTGTGTGTGTGTGTGTGTGTGTGTGTGTGTGTGTGTATTTTATTGAGAGGCTATTTTGAGTCCTCCATGACTGACTGACTGACTGACTTAGTTTTTTCTAGTCAATTACATGGCCTGCTTTAATGCAGGCTGCTCCTGTGTGGACTAATGCATTTCTTATCCACTTTGATTAGCTAGCTGTGGCGATGCCTGGCTAAACCAATGACACGCCGCGTCGCACAGCAGCAGAGAAGATGAGAGGTTTAGCTGACTCCTCTTGGCTGTGGAGGCTTGCTGTGTGCTTGTTACCTGTCTGCGCTGATGCTAACATCCAGACTGATGTGATTATGGAACAGCACACAGGCTCATTTTAGTTCCGTCTGCTGCGCGTAAATCTTCACCTTAAAGTTTCTATGACCCACCAGGAATATCCCTCTTCTATTTGATATGATTATCATATCTGTTTTGGAAGAATGATTCTTGTATTTACACTGATGGTTTCATCACATCCAGTAATATGGCTTCATTCAATACAGTCTCCACACTAGAGGTGAATTACTGCTCTCATTTAATCTCCAGAATAACAGAAGTGGAGCATCACATTCCTCCTTTGCCAACTAAAGTAGAAAACTAACATCTTTGTCAGCTTTTTCACCAGCCACTTTTTCTATTTTACTTGAAAATAAAAAAGTAAGAAATTAAGATACTGAGGCATCTCAGAGCTAGAGAAGGAATTGCTGTCTGTAATATCGTCGCTGTATCCATCCTCCACGTTTGAGGTTGAAGAGGAGCTCTGCCTCCTGCTGGGGGACATACCAAACACTTTCAGGTAATATCTGACAACTCTTTATGAAATCACTTATTCCTTTCTTAAATTTCTTGCAACAGCTCTTGCAAAATCCAACCCCAGTGTCTATCATCCGACACCAAAACAATTTTATTTTCTAGCTTTTCTGGACATATCTTTTCTCTTTGCCTGAGGACGACTATGACTAATAATCACAACTATTCATTTGGGTTTTAATGTTATAAAACTGTAGATTTCTGTAATGGAGTCATAGAAGTGCCATAAAAAAGAATAAATCTGTAAAAGAATAAAAAAAAAAAATTAGGAAATATAAAGAGAAATAAATAAAAGAATAAATAAATGTGGATATATAAAGACAAATAACAAAATAAAGGGATACAAATAAATAAATGACATATAAAAATAAATAAATACAAAAATAAAAATATATAAATACATACACAAAATACATATACAAAAATAAATGAGCACATAAATGTGAAAATAAATGAAAATGCTTATAATTATTCTTTTATATTTTGCTATTTATCTTTATATTTCCACATTTATTTATTCTTTTATTTATTCTATATTTCCACATTTATTTTCTTATTCTTTTACAGGTTTGTTCTTTTTTGTGGCACTCCTATGACTCCATATTCTAATGCCATAAAACCACAATTTCAGTTAATTGAAAAAAGCCACTGTGAGCCCAGTTCCCGTCAGTCTAGTCCTTCACAGAATATTTACTCAAATGTTCAGAACTGCATTATGCAACTCTGGTTCTCCTGATTCACATGACTTGCAGACAGTGTAGAGGTGTCGGGGGCGATATAAAATGTGTTTTATGTGTATCTTTATAGGGAAGTAAGATTGAAATCATGTTTACTGTGTTGAGCAATACCTTCTAGCAGTGAAGGCTTTGGTTGACGTTCCCTCCTCTCTTCTCCTCTCTCGTTGTGGTTTCTGGAAGAGCTCCTAATCTGTTGGACTTGAGAACTCTTCCTGCGGGGTCGCTCCCAGGAATCAGGCCTGAGCTGGTCTTCCAAACCAGCCAAACCTCTGGCTGCCTGCCGTCTGACCGCTGGGCCACACACCCGCACGTTTGATGCTAAAAATGCCGCAGAGGAGCTCAGAAATTACACTCAATAAATACAGAAATCAAATAAAACAATTTCCAAATATTAGCCTTGCAATCTACTTTCCTGCAGTCATATAAAACTGCCTTTGTTGCTCGCAGTAAATAGGTTTCCCTCGGCCCTGCCAACTTAAACAGTAATGTTGGGTCAATGGCAGCGTGGCTTGGCTTAATTAAACTCAGTGTTGATTTGCAGAGACAGGGTCCAGACCAGAGAGTGGTTTGGGTCTGCTCAGAGTCCTGACACTGTTCCTAGTGGTGCCAACACTTCATTAACGCTGGCTGTACATGAAGACGCTCGCACTCCTTGCTGAGTTGAGGAGTAGGTTATACCAGCAACTTCCACAGATTCTGTTCAAGAGTATGTTTAACTTAGAGCGCTTCTTACTATGAGGATAAATAAAATTAGAAATGATTATAAAATGTATATGTCCTTGTAACCAGTCTTACCTTTAGAACTGCTGCAACATTCCCAAGATCACCGGGTGCAGGACCCCTCAAATTTCTTCAAATAGCTAAAAGACAATTCTGGTCAAATCCGATGTTTGCTCAGTTTTGACATTATAATGATTTTCTCCAGCTTCAAATACCTCTAGTTTACTGGTAGTGTTATTTTAAGGCTTTCTGTCTTTTAGAGAAAACCCCTGAGTGATATGTGCATGATATTAGTTGACTGATTGGATGGCTAGCTGTCATTGGTTGCCGTAGCTCTTTTCAATTGATTTATGTGGGATTCAGATGATTTGTTTATTGCAAATTTGAGTATGGGTATATTTAATTTAGGTCAGTAGGAATTCACAATGTCAACAACAATAAGAGGAAACAATTTGGTGACTACACATTGAAGTCAGCTTGGCTTGCTGTAGCCTGGCTGCTCGGGCTGATGTTCATTTCCCACAGAAGTAGCAAGCACCCAGTGCACACATGGCTTTCAGCAATTATACACCCTAATCCCAGCTGACCCAGCTGATCCCAGCTGTAATATCTGTCCTCATGCCAGCAATTCAGTGAAAGAGAAGTAACTGTGAGCAAATGCGCACAGTTAACTTAGCTTCATAATTCCTCCCCAGAATAGTCTGGAGTCCGTCTGCAGGATGGATGAGCGAGAACAAATTCTAGCGAATTCTGAAGCCTCACAAACATTTTATCAAAGAAAGCAAGTTTACATTATAATAAGGTTGTATTATAATGCAAAACGTTGTGTTAACGTTGGCTGCATTTACAAGCACTTCTTCTTCAACTATAATGAGAGTAAGGCTTCATTCTGATTAGGATGTGTGCTGTACCTGCGCTGTCTTTAGGACCAATCCATTAAATTATACTCAAACACTGAACAACAGCAGGCTTGAATAGTGGCTGTTAAAACTTAGTACTTTCCTCCTTTACAAAGAGCAGAAGCTGTGGTGGAAAAAAAACATCTGTAGAAACTTATCAAACTACTCCAGCATCTGTGTGCTCAGCATGTTCTGAGCACTTATTTTCTTAGCTAAATGCACAACTTTCATTTCAATCCTCCTGTCCAACCTTATAGGAGTGTGCGTTGGTTTGCACACTGGAGGCCCCCACTTCTTACCCTTCTATTGATCAGGGGACATGGTTGTCCTGAGTGTCAAACACTACAAATTCAGGGCTGAACTGAAGTTCAGATGAAAAATGTCATCCATTTGAAATGTATGCCTAAGCTTTGGGATTGTGTCAGTTAATCATCTCCATAATCCACTCACTCACCACCTAAAATGTTGACGTAAAATCCTTTAATGGCACACTTACTTGAAGTGCCACTAGCAGCAATTTTTGATACTTCTGTGTACACCACTGATGTGAGATTGGTACAGGATGAATGCATGTGGAAAGACTTGTATAATGGCTCCAATTGAACTCTACTTGTCCCGTATACCAAATAGAAAAAGAGTCCACAGTTTACCCAGTAATCTTACAGAGAGAGATGGTAGTGTTGGAGTGTGTGTGTGTATGTGTGTAGGGGGGGTTTAGGGGTGGGGGGATAGGAGATTGCATGAAGGACCCTCAGGATAGAGGCCTCAGATCTACTTACCATCGCACAACATTAAAAGGATGATATTACTTTGCTGAAAATACAGAATTTCAATGAGTGCAGGAACAAACACAAATGTTAAAGAATTCATTATAATATCATTTAGTAGATCAAAAGATTGGGCTGGGGCTGTAGTTATGTGGCTCCTCAAACTCCTCTGCAGTGAGCATAGAGCAGGAGAGAAGAGTGCAGATTTACAGTGTATACTGTGTATGTTTGTGTGACTGAACTGTATGATTGGAGAGTGCTTTACTTTCTGAATGTGTACATCTATTGTCTTAGGCTTTAGTATTGCTGTCAAGACACGTTTTTTTCTAGGGTCAAATGTTCCCAAACTGGGGTCTAGTGCTCCCCTGGAGTCCAGCAGGGCAGTGTTTCTCAAACTGTGGTGCGGGGACCCCCGGAGGGCGTTGAGACATTGTAGGGGGCCACACATGACCAGTGGAATTAAAGTTGAATGAATCTGTTTCATGTTGAAACAATAAACAAACGAGTGCTTTCATGCTAGCAATATAGTTGCGAAGTGGGAGGACCTGCTGCTTCAGGAAGTGTTTTGCCATTTCAAGTTTTTCTTTTATTGATATCCTCAGTGTTACTCAACATAGAAACACAGGATGACCCTATAGATTTATGTTATGTTTTAATTTTAATTTTTAAGTTTTAATTATTTGTTTCAGAGAAATCACATTTTTTCCGTCAGTTTGGCATGGTGGACGGCTCTAAATACTACAATACCTGCTGTATACATGTCCAAAGAATCCTCCTAAAACCTGAATAATATCGGCATATCCCACAGAATATGCTGTTTACATGAAGTGTATCAAATTCAGAATATTGTCATATTCTGAATAATAGTGGAAAATGAGTGTGCATGTAAACGTAGTTAGTGTGTTGGTCAAGAATACTTGAAAGTCAAATGCTTGAAACCTGGAACTCCAGTCAAAGTAGTGTTCCTATATGTGAGTGCGTTTTGGGGGTCCTTGACATGGAATTGTTTAGGAGCAGTTGTGGTTGGAATTTTATTGGCCCAGCAGAGCTGTTAAAAGTATTATACTGTACATGCTGCATGATTACAGTTTGGAAACGAGACATGTAACCAAGACAGTGTCACTTCACTTCAGCATCACAGCTGATAGCTTTGCAAGGAAACATGACGGAGAGCAAAAATGCACATGTGTCAGTATTGAAAGTTCAGCTGAAGACCAATTAGTGTTTTCTTTTTTTTTCTTTATGAACAGAAGGAACAGAAAGTATGGAAGCATATTTTACAGGGCAGCTTGTGTTTCAATCTGCGTTGCAGGCATGACATCAGTGTCTCTGTGTTGAGACAGGAAAATCTTATCCCACTGCCACTGTCATAAAAGCAACACAATAATGAAATGACATCACACTGGGCCAGTAATTAAATGAGCAGACTGCTCTCTTGGACTTTTTACTAGGCTGGGAGATTGTGAGTAACAGTGTAGCACGCTGGAGAATAGGGTGTCAGTGAATGCAGCCCTGAAGCTATGGGCTTGTTGACAAATTTATTATCATGTTTTTTTTTTGTTTTTTTTTTGTAACTACACATTTTGTGTTGTCTTCTCATCCTGCCTTGACATAAATGTATATACACACACTCACATAGCCTTTTCTATACTCTCATCTCCTTATAGTGACTCACACTTGACACAGTAACACCGCATCTTAGTTTGCTAACTGACCGGGGGAGTCGGGTGGTATGGCAGATGACAGTTGAAGCCATCTAATCTGCCTGGCCTTCAGCCTGTTCAGACATGATCCTGTCTCAATAAGCCACAGAAAAGGGTGAAGTGGAACATTTTAAGATTGACTTCACTGAGTCTCAGGTTTTGTCATTGGGTGGATTTACAAGGAGACTCATTTGCAGCTGTTGTCGCTGGTTGTGATGTGTGTATTAGCTTCTGCTTATTCAAAGTTTGTGCATTGTGCCAGAGGAGCATTTGCATAAGGAAATGCTCATTTCGGCGTTAGTTTAACTGCAACTCCGTTATGCTTTCCTTACATCAAAGAAAACTCATATTCACAACCGGGCAATGTGGGGAGGGTCGGCACATTGAGTGCTGCTCTAAACAGGGAAGTGTTAAACACTTCAGCCAGTAAACAAGCCTGCTGATCTCACTCCACCTCCCTCGGGGAGCAGGTCCACCACATAGCCTGCCTGTTTACCATGTATAAGTTCCCCTAAGAACTTTTAGAAAAACTCCCATTTATGAGAACTTCAAAGAACGGGCTTGGCCGGGGGGTAAAGAAGAATCTTCTATCAGTCTGCCTCGTTATGCCTTGAGCAAGAGAGCCTCTCTCTCTCCCTGCTGATGGATACGATGCAAATAAGCTGCTAGAGGAAGAAGGACAAGATTGAGCAAAAAGGGGAAGTAGAGGAGAGCAAGGAGATGAGCAAAACTGCAGGGAAGGTAAAGACATGAATAAGGAATGTGATCTGTGTCATCAGTCCTTAACACTTTTGCAAACAGTGATGAAACAGAAACTCTTTCATCTTCCAACAAATGGCCATGAATCTCACCATGGCTGTTTCCGCGCTGACAGCCAGGATCAGGTCCATAATGTACTGAACCAAAATGGTGTTCAGTCTTGCACACATCGGAGATAGTGGTTCCTTTATTCTACTGGTTACAGAGGATTGGGGGGGGGGGTTACCTAGTGGTGCTTGCTGGGTAGCATCAGCTTGAAGCCTCATTGATTCACTGTTGGAGTGACTGGAGCAGAGGTCACGGTGGGGTCAACACAATTAGAGATGAACCCATGGTCTTTAATGAGGAGCAGGGATGAAAGGGTTGCCAATTACTCTATGCTGCTTTGTACTGAAAACGACCCGGTGCTGCTAAGACCCAGCGTGATTAACCTTCTGCAGCTCTGACTTTGTTTATTCTTTACATGAGAAGATGTTAAAGGGGGGCTGTTAATTAGTGCTCATGACGTTAGAACTGCTTTTTAGAATTTGGTATTTTTACGCTTATTGTTGACCCCGTTTATTGGGGTTTATTGGGGTCAACAGGCCAGTGTGCCATGTTCTCTTGCAGACTGGATGCTAAAAGATGAAATGCATGCATGGAATTTGGGGGATAGATGTAAGAGTTTCCAAACAAAAGAATAATTGCCTGAGCGTTAAAGCTAACACTTTAACAATTAGTGAAGGTTAAAAAAGCCATCAGTATGTGTTAAAGTTTGAAAAACAATTTGGGAGCAATCACAGTCTATAGGAAACGTTATTGCTATAAATGAAACAGCACTTACTCCTTGTCTAACTCTCAACAAGAAAGCAAATGAGTCTATTTCCCAAAATGTAGAACAATTTTCTTTAAAAGTTACACAAGTTTAAATCCAATAACCTTTGACTTCTTGCTTCTTGTCTGTTGGTTGCTTGTTGGTGTTGTGTGGGAACCGAAGCTTATTCTGCTTTTGCAGTTAGTGTAAGTCAGTTTAGATAATACATTTAAGCCCAGCTTAATGAGAAAGTGTTCATATTGATGTGCGTGTGTGTGTGTGTGTGTGTGTGTGTGTGTGTGTGTGTGTGTGTGTGTGGGAGGAGGTGGTTGGGAGGGGGAATTCAACTTATTCGGCCTCTCTCTCTCACTGTCAGACAGGTCTTGAAACAGGAAATACTGTAGTTGCCAGAGCTAAAAGGAAGTTGGCAATGTGGAGGAGTTTTACTCTGTGCTGTCCAGTTCTGCTGTCCTCATTCTGTGGTAATGAATACTTTTCTATTGCTTGACCGTGTGGTGATTTTAAGTCAGATGCCCTGCATTTGAACATTGCCAAGTCTCAAAAGCTGCCCAACATATGTTTTGCTGACAAGAACACAAAGAACATTGTTAGTTACCATTAAAGGGTGGTCATCTTACTTTGATCTGTGTTTACAGTACTTTTAATGATAGAGCTAGCTGAGATTTTGAGACATACACTGTCTGTAATAGTGATTCCAAAATGTTTTTGAATGACTGGGATGTTGTTAGTTTCTTGAGGAGAAAACAGATGGTTTAACCTTCATTTATTCATGGAAGGTTTTAGTGATTTAAGTGACTGGCACTCAATAATATTATCTTTAATCAAATATAGAGGTCATATAAATCAGCAAATAATCACCAATGACTGGTGCATGACAAATGTATTTGTCCCATCTCCCAACCCTGTGAACTGGATCTGCAGTGGGGGTGTGGGTGGCTCAGCTCTGGGATCCACATGCAGCAGTAATCCAGAGAGGGTTAGGATAAAGCCTAGCTTCGCCTCACTCTCTGCCTCCTCCCAGATCAGATGAGATTAGGAAAGAGCTAAGGAGCTCTGGGGAAAGGCAGGGCTCAGAAACACTGAGGCTGAGGAGAGGAGGGACACAGCAAGGCAGGTGGGTACTCCTGCAGGAGGAGAGAGCAGGAGAGCAGAGGCGAGTTCACTCAAGACTACAGGGCTGAATATTCATGTTGGTGCACATGAAGGAGTGTTGCTGTGGAAGAGAGATTGGAGCCAGCTAAACAAGGTGTGTGATGAAGTAGATGCATTAGATGTAACTGTCTTGGTCTTTGTCGGTTAGTGTGCTCTAGAGACCTTCTTGATGTGTTAAATGTCAATCCAGTGGTCACAGATTACAAAGCAAAAGACTTCTGAGATCAAAAGGACTTTGGAAGAACGAAAGGGAATAGCACTCCTCCACTCCACTATGGCAGAAATGCTGGTTCAGTCCCTGGTAGCAGTGCCTTTGTCTTGGTTGTGCATTCCAACACACACAGTGGGAAACCGGTGAGAGATCATGTCCTTGTCGCTGGACTAGCAAGTCCTGCTGGTTGCTCCGTGAACTCTTGGCGCACTTTATGCCCTCCTGGTGAAGCTTCTTGCCGTCAGGTGAAAAGAAAACCTGAAGACTCATTGCGAGAATGATCCATCAGGTCTAGCTAACAGTGTTATAGTCGGTTGGACAGTAATCTTTGTACAGAATTATTTGAAGTAGTGAGTAAAAATGTCTCGAGCAAACAGCCCATAGTAAACTGTATACATGTACTTTGTTTGTTTGTCATTCTTAAATTATAAGGACAATATTTGTTGTTTAGTCCATCCCAGTGTGCAAACATGTTCTTCCCAAGTACTGACTTGGATTTCTTCATATTGCCTTCTGTCTTTGTGCAAGAAATCTATGACCTTTTGTTAAGTGATGCTCTTGTGAGCATGCATTATATGATTTGTGTTAGTATTTGAATGCATTTGCTGAACATGACTCTTTGTTCCACATACTGTGATGGCTGAATAACATTGGGAGTAAGTTGACTCTGTCTCTTTTTCAGCAAGCCATGCCAAAGTGATACTGGAGTAACAGAGCTGACAGTGGAACTATGTGTTAAGGATTGTCTGTTGAACTCTAAACTACCTGGAGCCCACTGATATTCTTCTTCGGCTGTTAGAGGAAGTTGTTTTTGGCAATGGGGAGGAAGAAGATCCAGATCACCCGGATCGTAGATGAGAGGAACCGCCAGGTCAGTGTCTTCTTCTTCTGTCATCTCATTTTACATTGTAGCCATTTAGTTGTATGCTTATTCAAAGCCCTTTACAGTACAGCAACATAACCCATGCAGTATTATTGCTTTGCTTTACGCATTTGATTGTTAAAGGTGCTGTCAAAATTGGCAGAGCAAGGTGTCCTCTGGATTCAGGGTGAGCAGCTCTCATTTAAGGACTGTTACAACCCATATGAGGTGTGCATCCCCTATAGAAGAATTATGCCTTGTTTGTTTTCTGCACAAAACCCTTTGGGTAAAAGACCTCCTGTCCACATAAGCTTCTGTACTGTATACGCTCCTTCTCCCTGACACTACTCTGTTGGACATTTCCACAGTGTTCTGTATCACAACAGACATCCATGCAAAAACATACTGTATATCTCCTCTGTGGTAAACACCATCTCAAGGCAGTTTTGGTTCCTGCTAAGATCCCGCTCTAACAATGAGGGATTCACTGCGTTTATTCCAAGATCCAAAGGAGCAACAGGCAGAGTTGGAGTTGACATTTTAAAAGAAGCCCTATAGAGATTGCTCTAGAAAGACCAAATATTATGTGGATGTGCAAGTATTGACAGGTTCATGAACACTTTACGAAGGGATCCCTCAAGGAACCTTCTGTGGATCTCCTATGGTTTCAATCTAAAGAACTCCGAAAGATTCCTCTAAGGCGTTTTACTTTTGAGAGTGCGGTGGTCACAGCTGGTGGCGAGGGCAGTAATTTGGGGTTAGCTGGGTCCGGACGGCACCCTGTCATTAGCAGGGTGGGTCAGTGTTAGGGACACACAGTGGCCTTCTCTCCTCACGTCTCCTTGCGCAGCCACACTGCTGCCCACTGGAATCCCTCTCTGTCTGTGTCCTCTATATATATCACCCCCAACAGCACAACAAATACCAGCCTGTCTGGAAGGAAAGCGCAGGCTCTGGAAATAGGGATGTGGCTGGAAAATAAATATCTTGGATGATGTTTATATTTGATGTTTGGTTGTCTTGGCCAGAGCATTTTTAGATAGACACTGCTTTAGCTGTCGGGTGTGCATCACTGGAGCCTGCTGTATATTTAGGTTCTAGTACTCTATTTTGGGTAGTTGGCTTGTATTCTCGTTTTATCTGTCAAGTGTTTTTAGCTAGTTTTCCTCTTTTTTAAACTGTCCCACTATTACACACCATGCAGAATACATAGTAATGACAATAGTTTAGTAGAAAGATGCACCAGTGATGCACCAGCTATCAGCAGTCAAATATTCTAAAAGAGGAACAAGGTACAAGGTAGTTCTTTGTTATCTCTTTTCACAGAAATCTATTTGCAAGTCATGCTCAAGAAATAATGGCTGTAATTTCAAACATCATTTATTTCATTAGAGGTAACTGTAAACAAACCCCCAAAACTTAACGTTAAGTGCCCTTGGAATCATAGTGAGAACTGTGGCGTCCATTTTACCACTATCATCTAATCTAGTTACTGAAATGAGATGCAACATTTATTCAGTGACTACTACTGTTCCAAATCTTTCTGGCATTAGTGCAAATGTTCAGCTTGGTTGAACATGAACTTGGTTGGCCATCTGATACAGCCTTTGCTCCCCAACTGGAACACGTGATGTTGCAGGAGCTTCAACATCTTGGCTGAGGACACCTTGCTTCTCAGACATTTTGAAAACAAATTAAACTGCACTAGAGACAAAATATGACATATCTCCCCCAATGGGGAAAATGTCAAAATGTAAAAGAAAATATTTTAACTTTTATGACCAAATAGAAGACTAAATCACTTTTTCACAGCACGTCTTTCTCTATCTGGCTTTCTGTGCCATAAAATATAAAAAGCCACAGTGCTGTCATGCATATAATAGTACTCCCTGCAGTTCCCTGGGTAAAAGCCTCCAATAAGGGCTGGAAGCGGAGAGTGGCTGTAACTCACTAGGTTCTTCACATTTAACCCAACAACTGACTGACCAAATGCTTTGGCTTATGAAGGCTGCAGTATCCACTCTGCATGTGTCAGTCCAGTGAGGCCCACATTGAAGGAAACATCATTTCTTGCAAGGAGGTCAGCGCTCCCAGTCCTGAATTCCCATTGATAGTGAGGAGGCGCTATAGAAAGTAATAAGATGTAAGATGCCAAGGTATAGAGGAATTTGTTTCTTCATGTCAGGAGTGTGTAAGAGCAAGAAGAGTATTAGTATTTATATTTCATGTTGGTAATAAAAAAAGTAAGACTCTTCCCTTCATCAACAAGCTCTGATACAGTGCCTTTGAGCAAGTACCAGGACTACTAACCACGCCAATAAAACGGCTCGGCAGCCAACAGTAGAAGACTGTGTTTGAGCTGCGGAGGTGTGAACGTGGGGAACTGTAAGGCAAGGACCGTTACACCTGACACTCAGCATTGCTGGAAATCTTGGAGGTGTGAAGAGGTGTGAGAGTCAAAGGCAGCTTCTAGATATGTGATCACATGAGTCAGGATCCCAGAAGCCATGATGGAAGGAAGACGTACCCAAATAAATACAGATGACTCATTGAAGGGAGTTAGCTGCACACTACAAACAGGATGAGGCAGTATGATCAGTCTGTGACCTGTGGGTTGTGTGTGGGATTGATGTGAGCTGTAAATGGTCCACTCCAAACATTTCATTTTAGTCATATGGTAGAGGTGCATTTTATGGTTTACGGGGAACATGGAGGTTTCAAGAAGGATTGTTATCATTTTAGATGTCATAGTACAGTGCAACACTGTATGCTTGGACTATTTTTAGTCATATATCTCCAAGGAAGGTTTACTGACAGTATATGGACTTTCAGGGAATATGTTTACTATCAAGGCTGAACATCTTGATAGTAATATTAAAGAGAGGCACGTTACTCAATTGCTTTCCCCACCCACATTTCCCACCCACTCAATCAGTGGCATTCACGTAGAAGCCAATTTACAGGTTATTGCCACCCTTTTTGTAGACTACAAGGTTTTGTCAGCAACTGACTGTGTATTTCGGTGTATAGCTAATTTTGTCACGCTGCTGCTGTCTTCATTGGCTCATAATCAGCTGTGCGGGGTAAGAGAAGCAGCTAAATGAATAGCTAAATAGGACGTGCTTTAGGTAATAGAAATTGAGGTGACTGATTATGCTTTCAAAATAATTTAAAAATTCAATCAGTTGTTGCAGTTTTGCATTCATTGTGTTCTCCCTGCATGTGAACTACTTGTCTGTCCAAAATGTGCAAAATATGAACAAGGACTTAGTTCTATGACGCTCCTAGGTCCCCCAAACTCTCCTCGTAGTTCTTCCCTCATGCATTGGTGTCAGGGGACATGAGCTGATATTTGAAGAAAACTATGTTGATCCTTGGTTTCTGTCTTCCTAGGTGACTTTCATGAAGAGGAAGTTTGGTCTGATGAAGAGGGCCTATGAGTTGAGTGTTCTGTGTGACTGTGAAATCGCCCTCATCATGTTCAACAGCTCCAACAAGCTGTTCCAGTACGCCAGCACCGACATGGACAAAGTCCTACTGAAATACACCGAATACAACGAGCCCCACGAGAGCAGAACCAACTCTGACATTGTGGAGGTGAGTGGCAGTGTAATCTGTGAACTGCAGACCGTTCTACCTGCCCAGGGAGTTTACTGCTGTTATCATCACTGCTGTGTACGTGCCCCCCAGCGCGAGCACCAAGAAGGCTATGAGTGTTCTTTACCGGACTATCAGTGAGCTGCAAACTGCCCACACGGAGGGCATTTTTGTTGTTGCTGGCGAATTCAACCAAGCAAACATGAAAACTGTCCTCCCTCACTTTCACCAGCATGTGGACTTTGCAACCAGGGGAATGAACACTTTAGACAAAGCCTACACCAATGTTAAGGATGCATTCAAAGCAGCCCCCCGCCCCCACATCGGCTCGTCAGACCATCTATCTGTTATGCTAATCCCAGCATACAAGCCCCTGCTGATCCGGGAAAAACCCACCGTTAGGCAGGTGAGAAAGTGGTCTGAGGGGGCCATGGAGGCACTGCAGGACTGTTTTGAGTGCACAGACTGGGACATGTTCAAAGAGGCTGCAACATACAATAACCAAACTGATATTGATGAGTATGCCATGTCTCTGTCAGCCTACATCAATAAATGCATGGAGGACGTCAGTGTCATAAACAGCCTCACCACCAGGGCCATCCAAAAACCTTGGATGTCTGAGGAAGTACGCAGAATGCTGAAGGCTCGGAATTCAGCCTTTAAGTCTGGTGATAAGGAGGCTCTGAAGACAGCCAGAGCCAACTTAAACCGTAGCATCAGACTTGCTAAACGTACTTACAGTCAGAAAGTACAAGACTTTTTCAATGACCCAACAAACACCAGGAGAATGTGGCATGGCTTACGGACCATCACTAGCTACAAGACAGCCCCTCCTGCGTGCGATAATGACATTGACTTCCTCAATGACCTGAACAACTTCTTTGGAAGGTTTGAGGCACTAAATA
Source organism: Macquaria ambigua (assembly GCA_008360985.2). Lineage (NCBI taxonomy): Eukaryota > Metazoa > Chordata > Actinopteri > Centrarchiformes > Percichthyidae > Macquaria > Macquaria ambigua. The sequence continues at coordinate 273,531 of VMKM01000219.1, read as the reverse complement.
GCACCCCTGCGGAGAAAGAAGTCCCTCGGCAGGAAGAAACAGCATTGTGTCTTGCCTCAGCTGATGTGCGGAGAACCCTGAAAAGAGTCCCTGAAAAGAGCCAAACCGCTCCACAGAGGATGCCATCTGCTCCGCTCTTCACCTGAGCCTGACACACCTGGAGGAGAAGAACACGCACGTGCGGATGTTGTTGTTCCTGGACTTTAGTTCAGCATTCAATACAATCATCCCACAGCATCTGGTAGGCAAACTGGGACTCCTGGGCTTCAGCACTCCCCCGTGCAACTGGCTGTTAGACTTCCTCACTGAAAGACCACAGTCTGTGCGGGTCGGCAAGAACACCTCCAGCGTCATCACCCTCAGCACGGGCTCTCCCCAGGGCTGTGTCCTGAGCCCTCTGCTGTTCACTCTGATGACACACGACTGTGTCCCAAGGTCTGCCACTAACCATATTGTGAAGTTTGCCGACGACACAACAGTGGTGGGCCTCATCAAAGATGAAAACGACCTGGCCTACAGAGAGGAGGTGGAGCAGCTGGTGAGATGGTGTGAAGGCAACAACCTGATCCTGAACGTTGACAAGACCAAAGAGATCATCGTGGACTTCAGGAAGATCCAGCCCAGCCACGCTCCTCTCCTCATCAACGACACGGCCGTGGAGGTGGTCAGCAGCACTAAGTTTTTGGGGGTGCACATCACAGACGACCTCACCTGGTCGGTGAACTCTGCGTCTCTGGTTAATCGGGCACAGCAGCGCCTGCACTTCCTGAGACGGATGAAGAGAGCCCACCTGCCCCCGCCCATCCTCACTACGTTCTACAGGAGTACTGTAGAGAGCATCCTCACCAACTGCATCTCTGTGTGGTGTGGAGGATACACTGCTGCTGAATGGAGGACTGTGAGGAGAGTGGTGAGGACAGCTGAGAAAATCATCGGGAGCTCCCTTCCTTCTGTGCAGGACATTGCCCCTCAGCGCTGTGTGTCCCGGGCCAGAAACATCATCAAGGACGCCTCACACCCCCACCATGGACTTTTTTCACTTCTGCCCTCCGGAAGAAGATTCTGCAGCATCCAGTGCAGAACCACCAGGTTCAGGAACAGCTTCTTCCCCCTGGTCATCAGACTCTTAAACTCTTAAATCCATAGACTGCACTACTGTCACTTTTTAAACCACGTACTGCATTTTGCACTGATTTTTTTTTTTTTTTGCATTTTGCACTGTTTTTTGCCATTTGCACTGTCTATATTCACTGTCTATATTCTATTACTGTTTATATTCTTTATTTATATTTTCTTCTGCATATATCCTCATTTCACTGTCTATATTCTATATTTTTTATACTGTTGCGAGCAAATGAAACGAAATTTCGTTCTGTATACACTGTATATCTGAATGACAATAAAGTCTGTCTAAGTCTAAGTCTAATTTAGTTCAAATCCAATAGTCTCCATCTCAGGTCATAATGTCAGTGCTCGTACTGTTGTGAGTGCCAGCTAAATGACTACATGCAAATATGCATCACATCAAAAAGCCTTTTTTGCATTAATACTCGCAAAATGGTAGAGCATTTGGTTTTGTCATTTGATAGTTCAAAGGAGTGCATTCATTTTTAATCTTTTTGAAAATACCTCAGTATTTGTTCTGAAGGCTCTGACGCTGTTAGCATTCATTTAGAGGATTAAGGAAGGAAATGACTGCAGTTTGTGTTCTAGAAAGATGAATTTCTAGAAAGCATAACGGTAGAGGACTCAGCGTATGTCGTCCAGCTGTTGCTGCCTTCAGTACTGTCTTACCTCTCTTAATGTTCGGGGCAATAATAATCTAGGTGATACTGGCCCTATAACAACTCAGGCAGTGGGGTAATTTCATGCGGATTTACATGGTTTAGAACAATAGGACCTCAAGACACAATCAGGACTTAATGTGATAACACTGGTTGAAACCCTGTGGGAAAACTAAGTCCTAATATTGAATAAAAGCAAAAAAGAATTAAAGCAATTACAAATTAGAACATCCTGAACAGTAAAAGTAGAATTGAAAATGACAAATAGTAGTAGTTTTTGATAAAGAATTTTATGAACATATAAAATTACACATATTGTAAATATGGATTTCTTAGAGTTTTAAGAATTACTAAATTTGGCAAGGTGGTCACTTACCCAAAATGTGACCAAAGGTTTGGTACAAAAATGAACTGTGTTAGGTAGCTGTGTATGCTATGTATGCTAACACTTTGGTATAGTAAAAGTGTGATGACGAGGCATTTTTAGCAATTAGCATTATTGTAAAAATTGAGATAAAGTGAATGTGTAGCAGCTGTGAGACTTGATGGTTTGTTCATTTTAGTGACTAACCGTGGAAGGCTTGTTTGGTGAGTGGGTGAAAAGACATAAACGTCAAAATAAATAATGACTGTAATGGTGGAGCATCTGCCTCGTCAGACTTTCAGTGTATCTTGTTATGTTTACTCAGGAAGTGATACATGGCTAGATTGTGAAGTGCTGATACAAAGTGGACTTAACGTATAACGATGACAGGAAATAGATAAAAGACTACTAACAGGTTGGTCTTCCAGCTTTGGATAATGCAAATCATCTGTGATACAGTTTTCTGTTTTCTGAGGTCCTGCAGCGTCATCGGGTTAGGTGAGGCTGGTAGTGTTGCATCATGGTCCCTGAGCAATGCTGTCCTGTCTCTCACAGCACGTGCTCATTGCTGCTGCCATTAAAAATGAATGGTCATCGTGACTCACGTTCTGGCTGTTTATGTAAGCTTCTAATGTGTGTTTGCCTTGCTGAGAGCCTGAATTTACTGCTCCCCCACACACAGAAACACACACAGCAGTGCTGTACCAAATGCAAACTGTCAACTGTAAAGGAAGCTTAACTTCCCAAACTAACTGTGTTTACTTTTCAAAATGCCTCTTCCCCCTTCCGGAAAAAGAGAGGAGCTTCAATGTCCAAGTTTCTTTCAGGAGAGTCCAGGCATGTTTTCCAGCTGCTTTCATTCATCACTCAGTGTCCTCTATCTTACCAAAATCACAGACTCTTAACCTTCCCAAGTAAATCTAACATTTGTTCTTAAGGGGAGACAGTTATAGGACCAAAAAAAACCTGAAGCCAATACAGGCTTAGGGAGGAACCGGAACATGCATGTGAAACTAAACAAACAAGATGTAACATATTAATTAGCTTTATAGAATGAGCTTTATAGCTGCTGGAGTTTGTTTGGAAAGAGCCAGGCTAGCCGTTTCGCCCTGTTTCCAGTCTTAATTTGTGCCAAGTTAAGCTAACTGGCTGCTGGCTGTAACTTCATATTTACTGTACAGATATGTGAGTGCTATCAAAAAAGGCCCTTCTCCTTTGTTTTTGTTCTAAATGTTCAAAATTGACAGGGTTTCTAAGAGTGAGTTTATTCTGTTGTCCTCTATTCATGACACTTCCACAGTCCCACAGTCTATACAACCGCCTTCATAAAAGGTTTTTTTAATTAGAGGTAGATTTAGATGCATATTGATGAGATGATGGCAGCTTGAAAAACAATAATAGCTAATGGTAAAGCTAGTTAGAGTCTGTTAAAACCTTATATACATGTAAATAGCTATGCCATCTAGCAACAAGCTACTTTTTGAGCCGCTTTCCATTGAAAATAGTCGGCAACAGTGATCAATCTTCTCATCTAACTCTGCAAGAAAGCAAATGTCGAACTATTCCTTTAAGCCACCTGTCCCTTTACAACATTCAACATTTGGGAGTGCCCGTTGTGCTGTTAAGTTTTTATTCCACTTGGAAAACAAAGCTAGCAAGATAGGCTAGCTAGCTTCCTCTTTCTGAGTGACTTGGTAGCTTCCACTCAGACAGTGGAAGCTAGTTAGCTTAGCTTGCCATCGTTAGCACTGACTCCCACATGATGTTACTTTTCCTTCATGTTACTTCACACAAACACAGTATTGTGTTTGTCCCACTTTATACAAAGTAAGGAGTCTGACTAGCATTAGCTGTCTCTCATTCATGGGTCCAGTTGTGATGATGGCAGATGACCAGACTGTCAAAACTCACAGCAACGAATAGTCCTGTAACCTCTGCACGCCATACGTTACAACGTGATTCGAATCACGACATGGATTAGTGGATGGAGTGAGTAATGTAGGGAGTGCTCAAATAACAGTTGCTGCTAAGCAGCGGCTAACGATGTCGAAATTGGAGCAATATTACGAACTATTTTTAGTGCCTGCCCCAGTTACTAGTACCAACCACTGTCAGTTGGAACCAAAAATGTATGACTATGAATATATATTGATTTCTTAGCAAAACTGAATTTTAATTTTGGTTCAACTTTAAGCAATAACAGTCTTTTGAAATGCACTCTACAGATCTGTCTCCATATGGAGGTGATAAAAATGTAATGACAGTTGTCAATGTTGAGTTGTCAACTCAAAATGAAGGTGGAAGCCAGGAAGACTTTTTTTTTTTTAATGATAATGGTCTGCCAGCTAAAATAACTACAAAGTCCTGGTCAGCTAATCTCACTGACAGATTACTTTTGTCACAATAATAAGACAGGTTTGTGTGCAGCAGAGTTGAGTTTCAGCAACAACAGAGTAGCCGTCCAAGGTATGCAGTGCAGTAATTTCAGCCTGCAGAGCCCGTGGATGAATTAGAACCATAACAAAAAGTGAAAACTACAATACACATATAGCAGAGTGATCGATTTGGTTCAGTTCAAGTATGATAAGATGCTTCATAAAAAACAATATGTGGAAACTGTGCGGACTGGCCTTTGGAAGTGTGTGAGCTGAGATATGTCGAATCACATCTCAAACACTCCCCTTGCCTGCCCTATTCTTAGCCTGTAGGGCAATCACCCAACTGGAAAATACTCGCGCTAGGGAAAGAGGGGGCCTTATTTTATCTTTGATGCAGCCCCAACAGCAACAAGACATCACCCTCACATGTTAAGATGCTTAACGTTGCAGCTCGTGCCTCATGGTGATCCACATGCCTTTGGAGATCCACTAAAGCCGACTTTGACATTTGAGATGATAAGGAGACACACACTCTCAGATCCTCTAACAGACACTTTAAGATAGTCGTCAGTGCCCAGACATGATGTAGTGGTTTAAACCAGCATCTGTGGAGCCACATATAGCCTGTTGGGTCTTGGACCAAATCCCACTAGACCTCCTCCTCCCCTGGGTTGACTCTGTGTCTCACTGTGCCCTCATACTGTCCACTGTCCTTTCTCTAAAGAAAACAACTTCTTTCATAGGAGCTGGAACTGCCCCATTTTTAAAGTTAAACCGTAAAGCTACCTGAGAATGGTGTGAAACTGGAGTCATCACATGATTGGTAACAGCTGTCCTCCAAAAAAACTCTTCCCTCCCCTTTGGTTGTAAGGTCAAGCAGAGTTTACACCTGAATCAGAGAATGACTGTTGAGTAACAAACTCCTGATGCTGAGCAAATAAAAAACTTTCCATGTGTCGTAATTTGGCTCATTTCTCCTTTCATCATTAATAATAACTTCTGAGTCATTATACATTGAATATCATTGCTGGAATGTTGCATTGTGCTCTGGAGTTGTGTCATCTTACTGTAATATTTACATTCACAGGTTATGATTGCAATCACACAGCCAGATTGTAATCAGCCCTGCATCTTTTTCTGTTGTTGAAGCAGAATGGACAATAGCACCAGCACCTATGTGTAAGGCTCTGTGCCTGAGTTTATTTTCACATAACTTTAGCGCTTGAAAGAAGCGCTTCTTGTTTACACAGACACATTCCAGTGGTAGCAGACTTTTATGTGATATCTCAATAGAAGTTATGTATCACAGTACTTCCCTGCGGTAAGCTTGTTGTGATAAAACTGATACTTGATCCTGCAGTGCTTTAATGTAGCAGGAGCAGGGCCTTTGCTCTTACTGGACCGTTGCAAGGAATAAGTAGTGAATGTTAGAGTACAGGATAACAGTACAACATAATTAGTATATTGGAACACCAAACTCTTGTGTCTCTACTGATCTCCCATTGGCGTTTGGTGGCTGAAAAGAATGCACAGTATGATTTTTTTATATATACATTTGATGATAGAGCTAAAGTTTTTGCAGGAGTTCTGCAAGAATGTAATAAACGTTCAACAGCTGTGTGTTTTGCTTTGTCCTTTCCACACTGTAAAATATATAGGAATCCTTTCTCCTTCACCTTGTGTGTCAGAATGTATGTAATTTTCCTGTAATTTACAGAATTTTTAAATCACTTTGCCACCTGTCATTTTCACTAATAACAAATAATTGCTGGCACTGCTACATGGTAACTCACATAATGCACCATCCCATAATTAGACAAAATGGCATAATCGTCAAACAAAGGGTACACCAAACAAACTGACTGGGGGTTTGGGGAAAGCTTATCCTGAATAAGCCAAACACTGCGTTTGTCCTTTGGACATTTTAACTGGCCAGCTTGATGTTAACTGGAGTGTGGAAATAACCAGCCATTGAGTTGAGCAGGAACTGAGCGTGTGACTTCTTAAGTGGTCACCAGTTGTTAAAATGTAGTTTCAGGCCTGTGGTGAAAATAGACTTGCGAGTGTGTGTTTAAAGCTCCTACTAACTACCAGTGTCTGGGAATGCAGAGGACATGTGGTGGACAGACAGTCAGCTGGCTGGTGTGTTGGTCTGTCCGTCCGTCCTTTTCACGCTATGACGTGTAATGTAATGAAGAGCAGAGATGAGATGATGGATACCAGAGAAGTGATGTCATCATCCAGGCTCGCATGATGTTGGTATGATTTGATTTTTTTACAATGACTCCTCTACCGAAGTCCAGGTGCTGTAAATTAACATCCATCAATTCATCCGTCCATGTTCTAAACAAATTATCTAAGCCTAATCTTTCCAAACCACCTGAACAATGCCAATTCCTTGCTTGGCTTCATTTTATTTACAATACGAATTACATATGTTTTTATAATATGATGTAATTCTGAATTTAAATGTTTGAAATGTGCTGAAATGTTTATGTATTAATGTGCATTCCACTCTTTGGACTTAAAGCAGTGGTAATCAAAATCTTTATATTAACAATGGATCACATGACTGTGTGTAATGTGAAAAGGTGTTACTTGTAGTGACGAACCTACAGAGAATTATCAGCCAAGTTTGCAGTTCCATCTCAGCTCTATGGAGCCTTTCAGTGTCTTTTAGCCCATTGTTTTGGTTTTGCGGCCCATAACTTTACTGTGTTGGTTCACTCCGTTTCCAGCAAAAAAAAAAGCTCTGCCCAGCACCAAATGACAGACAGACAGACAAAGTTAGCGAGTAGCTGGTGAACGTAGGGGAGCATTTGGAGCTAAAGAGCCAGATGTTTCCCTCAGGAGTTGGTGGAGACCAAAACAGATCTAAAAGAAGAGTGAATATTGGACTAACATTCATCAGGAGGACAGTAGCACAAACCCAAATGAATGCTGATGTCGTGTTGTGTCTGTTGGATGTGTAAATAGGCAACTGTTTGCTAACACGTTTGTTATATAAACTTTAAAAAGTTGATGTCAGTGTTGTGTTTATAGCTTGTTTCTGCTGCCCCCAAGTGGCCAAGAAAATCAGTTCATGCAAGTTTAAATGTTAGTGTTGCTTTTTTTCTCACACATGTTGGTATCCAAACTGCCAACTTTCCAGTCATAAGCTCACTTCTCTAACTCGCTCTATCTAATGCACTTCAAACTAACGTATCTAAACTTACCAACTTACCGTCCTCTTATAATGTATAATGTTACAAAACACAATATACAATATATAAATCAGAAAAAGAAATCTGACAGATGCTTTCATGCTTAAAAACCAAAGAGCTCACAACTTTATGAGCATGTAATGTGCCATGCATTGTTATGGCAGGGGTCCGAATGATAAAATGGTGGATACGTTAAAAGATATAATGCGATGTACAGATCCAAGTATGTTACAACAGGAATTAGAAACCATTAAACCATAAGCAGGATATTGATGCAAGGATGTACAATTGTTATGATAGAAGATGCAGTAAGGTAAAGGGGATAATCAGCATTGTAGGCTAGCCATTGTGATTTGAGTTACCACATAAATCTGGTATCCTTAACAGAGAGAGGTTTCTCGCATATATTAATATCACAAGTTTCAGTTCCACATCCAATTTTCAGATGTTTCAGAAGTGTGCACATTTTTATCTGTTAAAATAACAATAATACTAATTATTAGTATTACTATTAGTATAATTATTATACTTGTTTATGGTTGATGATACATACACGCCTCTATAAGGGACCCTCACTGACACAATGCTTTTCCTAGCCCTTAGCCTTCATGCCTAACCCCAGCCTTTACCCTAAGCCTAACCTAAATGTAATTGTAACCTGAGGTGAAGATTAAGATTTCCTTTACCAGGACTGCCTTCCTGCAGCATTGTGGATATTTGCCTAAGCTGCTCTGCTGACAGTAATATGATCCTCTACAAACAGAAGAGTGTGTGCTAATGAATATCATCTGACGGCTATATCTCTGTGGTGCTCAGGGATGCATTAACAGCCAACGTTTTTGCCTTTTATTTCCCTGTCTATCCACCCTACACCACTATAAACACCCAACCAAACCCAAAGTTGTTTCAGGCTCGCTGTAAAAAATATTTGCTTACTCCAGGCCATTGTGTTTAAAACGTTTGTGTGAATATAGATGTCTGCGATGTGGAGCAGCATCTCTCAAGAGAAGGACTACTGTTAATGTCTCTACCACTCAGACCAGCTCTTTGTCTGTCGCACTGCTTCAAAGCTCATAAAGGCAAACAAACTGTGGACAATGAAGAGCAGAATAACGTACGCTCTGTAGGCAGGTGATATTTGGCTAAAGCATGACTGCAGCTGCTCAGCTACATAAATGCATTTCTCAACCAATTGTAGACACCAGTTGTACGTTGAATTTGTAAGTGGAGGCCATTATTATTGTGATCATAAAATATCGAATATGACCGGCCTCAGATCAGTAACTCCCAGAGAATAATCAGGTAGGCGGTTCAGTGTCTTGCTTAAGAGCATTTGACCATTTGACCTTATTCAGACTCCCACTACTTGTATGTCACACGCCCTGTAGGTCAAAGTCTCCATATTACTGTGTTGCTACAGTTAGCTAGAGAGGACATTCATTCCTCATAGCAGACTGAGTAAGAAGCATAATACACTTTTATACATTTAATAGATGGATTTTTTCACCACTAGTTTGTAGCCAAAACTGTTTATGAAAAGTTTTCAAATGTATTTGTTTTTAACCATCCTCGACTACCTTAAAAGATGTTAGATGTATTGATAGTGAAGCTTGAAGAAGTAGTAAGTTGAAATGTTAATATTTACATAGACTAGAGAAAGACAGGCAGTTAAAAAAGAAATGTAAACCTCACAAATGTATTATGTTATAGATAATTCACTCACAACTGGAACATAGTGGTGTAACAATGATAAAGACGCTCAATAGACAAAAGCCGTGAGAGTATTGTTGGAAGTCTTAGAACAAGACTAAGACTGTGTTTACAGAGGAGGTGTAGCATGAGCAGCATGTTAGCAGAGCAGCTGCAGCTTCAGTGCTCCGGCTGTGTCTACACAGGATGCGTTCAGGCACAGTACTGAGAGTAGGTCACCTGCGTTTTGGCAGCGCTCAGAACCCAACAAACAGTAATTGTTGTTACGCGCGTAAAATGGAAGAAAATAGAATTGAAGCGTAAAAATACACTTCGGGCAGTGATTACGCACGTATAGTGAGATTAAAATGCGAGTTGTATAATACAGCTAGATTTAATAAAATAGCATATCTTTTCTGTCAGAGGTGCATGATGCAGACCACTGAAAAACGTGGCTGAAACATCTCCGGTGTTGATACGCTGCAAGTCTACAGCAATGTTAGGGGCTCTGTGAGGCTGGCCGTATATAGGCTAAATGCTAATGTCGGCATGCTAACATGCTCAGAATGACAATGTTACTGTTTGTAATAGTTTAATAATAATTTAGCGTTTTAGCATGCTAACATTTGCTAATTAGCACTAAACACAAAGTAGCTGAGGCTGATGGGAATGTCATTAGTAGAGGTATGTGGGCAATGAATGCCTGTAACCAACTCCACAGCAATCCATCCAATACTTACAGAGATAGTGGAGTTCCCAAAGTGGTGGACCAACTGACTGGGCGATTGACAGACAGACAGACATTGCCATTCCTAGAGCCATGCCGCTAGCATGGAGAAATTAAGCCGTTACTGTGCTTTATTTTGTAGATCACCAACTCTCTGCTGCAAGCTTTTGATCTACTGTTAACGAATTCTCCAGAGAGACACTCAGATACTTAAATGCTTGACAAACACATGAATTAAACCAACAGTTGGTACAAACCTCCTGTGAGCTGTTTTACCAGATGGAAACTGCTGGTGAAAAATCTTGCCTTGGAAGTCCAACAAAGAATAAATAATGTAAAAATAACCAAACACCTACAACTTTTTTTTTTAATGTTGTTGCAAAGTGGTTAACACATTAGAGGCATTTCACCACGGCATAAAAATGTGTTTTCCCATCCTTACTGTATTAAGAATAACAGCAAAGAAGATTTCATTTACATGTAAATATGGCCTCAGTGTTAGGGAAGTATCTGTATACTGGGAACCTCTTGAGAATCAGATCTGGTTTCTTTTTATGTCAGTGGTTGGTTGTCCTTCCTGCTCTTTAACCACATATTACATAGGGAGCAACCAGAACATCCTGTGTTCTGCAATACCTCAGCTAGTGACATGGACAAATGTTATTATATAGTAATAATGAATTATTAATATGATTTAAGTTTGAACTGATCAGTCTCAGCTTGACTCTTATTTTATTTTGTTTTTATCTGTATTTCTGACTGATTTCTTTAACTAACCTCTTTGTGAGAAAAACACTGAACTGATGTATTTCAAAGCTGTATGTGCTCTGTAAATTGCATGTTATTTTAGACATTGTGGTCTGGGTCTTTTCCATCAGGAGGAATTCATAAAAAATTCAAATAGATATGTAAATCATTTTTAACAAATGGTTTATTGTGATTTATGAAGTGCTCTTTGCTCTCAGTAGTCAGCTTACCACTCTCTAGGGGACAATGTGGCTTTATTCTGAATGTCAGCTACAGGCCTTTGTAAGCTGTGCCAAAGATCTGATTTGATGTTGTTGCAATTTCTACTTATTACCAATGCTTTTTAATAATCTTTCTAAACTTAATGTCCCCTTCCACTGTGTTTATTTCACCCCACAGGCCCTGAACAAGAAGGAGCACAGAGGCTGCGACAGCCCCGATGCTGATGGCTCCTACATCCTCACCCCCAATACTGAGGAGAAATACAAAAAGATAAACGAAGAGTTTGACAACATGATGAAGAGTCATAAAATTGTAAGCTGCATTGTAGTTTGTTGGTTTTCATCAGCTCCATTATTCTTCACATTGATACAGTTACACACATTATGTACAGGTTCATATTTCCTCATCGCGCTTTGGAGCTTTTACTGGCGCAGGGTTGTCTCCCACGTCACTTTTTCGTTACAAAAACTGATCCATTTTGTGTCACTGCATCCGAGGGAACGTTAGCTAGCTAAACACGTTTGTCTCTACCTGATGATGTGTCATGATTGGCTTGGTGATAACGTAACCGGTCATTGAAATTATGCATTTTATTTGACGTGTTTTATTTATGTGAATTCTTGACCGCTTTGGTGAGGTACCTGGTCAAACAAACACAGAAACAGAACACAAGAGGGCAAAATAAAAGACAAAAAAGTGATTGTGGCTGATTTTGTCTCTATCTGTGTCTTCCTCTCCAGTCCACAGGCCTTCCACATCAGAACTTCATGCATGTAGCACCAGGCAGCATGCCGTACAGCCCCGGTGCAGGTGGAGGAGGAGGAGGAGGAGGAGGAGCGACCTCCCAAGCTCTAGCTGCAGCCACAGCAGCTCTGGCTGACAGTGGGATCCTCTCCTCGCCTCACACACACCTCCACAGGAACATGAACTCTTCACAAAGACCTCCCAGCACTGGAAACACAGGTGTGTGCGCTTAATATTCCAGGGGAAGGCAGGTAATAAGATATTTGCCGTGCCCTTTGGTAACTAAACTCATTATGTGCACTGAGCTGATGACATCCATAGGAAACACAGCACTTTGTGTATGTAAATTTAGAGGTTCACTTTTTGTGTAAAAGGACAAACAAATGTACCAAAAAAACACAGTAGGCCCTGTATATGTAGGGTTCGTGCAAAGTCTTGCTTAATTTTAACTGTTATGTAGGAATATGCATATATATTCAGTTTGAATATACTCCTTGAAAAATGCTTGATTTTCAACATAATCTGGTGTTTCATCGACACAATCACTCATGTAAACCAAAAATCTCTTAATATATAAAATGAAACGTTCCCATCGTCATATTAGTTTGTTGTCTTCTGGCATTTATAGTAACAATTTAGATGTAATGATAAAGGCTTCGAGAGTCTGGACATTTTTGGTTCAGTTACCTTGAAAGAGCTTGAATTTTACTCTTAAAAAGCTGTACGAACTCTGTGTATTACTTCCTAGAGAAGGGAAAGAATAACACGCACATATGCACAGTGGACAAGAATAATATCACTGACTGGGACATACAATCACCAACCTCCTCTAGAGAATTAAATCGTGTGTGTGTGTGTGTGTGTGCGTGTGCGTGTGCGTGTTTATCCTCAGGTGGCCTGCAGGGCAGTTCTGATCTGGCTCTGCAAAATGGGTCTGGACCAGTTGGTATGTATCTCTCAGGAGTCAAACAAACACACTCTGACAAACTCCTGGTCTGAAACTTTACCATCACCTTAAGTTCTTAAATATGTAATTATAATCATAAGGTTAATTCATTCTCACAAGTTTCTACGTGATATATTTTCATGTATGGCTTTATCATTTATTTCTGGGAAATCCTTCATTACTAGTGCAGGTTTAAATGCAGAACTGAACAATGAGGGTTCGTCTACCACCTGTCCTCATACAACACCTCTTTATCGGTCATAATGATACTAGGGGCACAGCAGCTGACATTGGCAATGCTTGAATCTCTCTCTCTCTCTCTCGCTGGCTGGCTGCCAGTCCACAGTTAATGGTTAGTGTCCAACAGATCAGGCCACTGTGATTTTTAACAACCATGTACAACCTAGTACCATGTCTGACAGTTATGTAAATGTTTCATATTAATATTATTGTATTATTATGTTTAATAAAAGTAGTGCTGTGAACTTTAAAACAGTTTCAGAGATAACAAGACATTTATAAGCCTGTAAATTAATTCTGGCTACAGAACAAATATTACAGCATTTACTACTAATACAATCTTTATTATCTATAAATATATATAGAGAAAAACATTTTTAAAACTAATGCAGTTGGAGTGGTTAAACTGACATTTGAGGAAATGTAAAAGTAGGTGGAATAACATAAAAAGATCACTAAAAAGCCACTGCAGTGTTTTTTCTTATCAAAACAGTGCAACCCTCATATACAGTAGTGCAGCAGCAGCTCAGGGATTGTCAAGTTCATTATCACCGTTCCCGTCCACTTATTGTTTGGCATTGTAAAATGATCCGGATTGTGTTATCATTTGGACTTTAATGGAGTCCAGGTTGATTACGCTTTCTCTTATCCATCACAAACTTCCTTTATTATACCTGTGCAAATTTGCACCTGCTGATAGAGGCAGAGAAAAAAATCACACACACCAGACACTTGCACATTTTTGTGAACAAAGAGGAATGCACACTCAACCGCACCTACTGTATGTATCTCCTCCCAAAAAATGCAAGAAGGAAAGAGTCACGCTTTGCTCATTATTTGCAATCTGCAGCTCAGATGACTGTGATTCACTACTCGGTAAATAATGTGTCTGCTTTTAGGGAATAGTAGTTAGTTTCTGAAATGAGTTGTTGAAAATGTTCAGTGCGTTTCTCAGTTTGTATTACTTGCAGTCAAGCAGACCTACCTGATGTTCTACACCCATGCTTTCACAAACTAAAACACTGGACTTTTGATATGTTTTTGCAGTCCGACCAGTCAGTGAGTTGGATGAAGATGGATTAAATGTAAAATGTGTATTACCATGTGAATAATTTGCTCAAGTTCATTTGGAGACTAAAACAACAAATAATTACCTGAAGTTTGCTGTTAACATCTAAAGCAGTGTTTCCCAACCTTAAAACAAAGCCATGGCTTCTTGTCACCCCTCGTCACCAGCTTCGTGACTAGTTTTAACCTTTCTTTTATTTTTAGAAGTCTGAAGACGTGAAACATTATCCGACAATTCACTAGAAAAAAGGCAAAAATTAGAGGAATTTAAAAAATAATCATAATTTTATGTTTTTTTTCTGGTTTCCGTCCTGTCAATCATCTCATGACCTCTTACATTTATTTTGTGACTCCAAGCTAGAGGGTCTGCTCTGTAAATGTATCATGTTTCAACCAAACACTTGAGTAGGCTACTATACTACGGGAAGTTCTGTGATTCCTTCTTAAAGGAGTTTGAGTTGCTGTTGGATGATGAGGGATATCTCATTGTCTACTTCACATCAGAACATTTAAACGGTTTCAGCTTGAATGCAAGTGGAGGCATCTCATTCCAGGAGTCTGGATGCACCTCAGGGTTATTTTTTACTGGTTTGTTCTAGCAGTATTTGTCTTTACTGCTGTGTCTTCAACCTTTGCTATGAACTGTCCTCCTTGCAGGCTACCCACCCTGTCATCTCCGTGCTCTCCCTCCCAGAACATCATGTCTTGTATGAACCCTGCCATTATGTAATGTCAAGAGCAAGAAAAGATCAATTATTCATTATTATCTCTTGTATAATGTATAGCAGTATTTTCTCCACTCTCCATTCAGAGCCATTTGGATCTAACACATAGGACTGTAACCTCTGTAACCATGTTTTTAATGCACATTGCAAATCTTCAAATATTTCTAGATGTAGGTTAAAAGAAAATATCCCTGGGAAAATGTTTATTTGAACAGATTGCCCATACAGGGCTCCAGGGTCTGTACAAAGTCTTGAAAGTTTGGAAAATGCTTAATTTGAACGTTTTCAAGGTTCAGGTTAGGAATATGTTTGAATTTGATATACTCCTTGAAAAATGCTTGATTTTCAACATAATCCGGTGTTTCATCATCATCAACATAATCAACCAAAAATCTTTGAATAATTTAAATAAAACAGTCCCGTCGTCATATTGTTTGTTGTCTGCTGGCATTTATAGTAACCATTTAGATGTGATTATAAAGGCTTCGAGAGTCTGGACATTTTTGGTATAGGTACCTTGTAAGTACTTGAAAAGTGCTTGAATTTTACTCTTAAAAAGCTGTACGAAACCCTGGGGCTCCTGGTCCATGTAGAAAAAGCTCATATTCTTCATCAATCAGTTGGTCAATTCTTAAGGGAAAGTTGGGATTTCCTTACCATCACTTCTCAAATGTCCTTGTATTTCTACATTCCTGTGTTCAGTGAACGGTTTTGTGGGCTCAGCCGGTGGAAGCAGCTTGGGGAAGATCATACCATCCAAATCTCCTCCACCTCCTGGGAACAGCCTGGTCCCTACCAGCCGCAAGACGGACCTCCGAGTGGTCATCCCTCAGTCCAAAGGAATGATGCAAACGCTGGTATGTGTGTGTGGCTCTTTTGTTTAGCACCTCAGCAAAAGTCCTCACAAAAGTTAATAATGACGAGGAATATCCTCCATTTTTTCGGCACTCTCTTTGAGGAAATGCTATTTTTGAGGCTAGTTGTTAATTAATTAATACTTAAAGTTCCCCTCCACTCAAAAATACAGTTGAATGTTTGAGCTTCACTGTACAGAATGATGTGTGTGCAGAGTTTGACACTAGAAGGATGTTTTCACATTCATCTGCTGAAAGTAGAAAGTTTCTATGTGCTCATTGAAAATCCCATTTTAAGGGGCGGGCCTACGAGCATTTTTGACATCACAAATAGTTTGGAAACCAATCCTGGTCTAATATTCAACTTATACAAGTGTGATATAGATTTACTGAGAATGGACTTCTTAGTGAAGTAGGAGACATCTTGTGTCCAACAGGAAAACTTTACAAATGAACAAAATGTGCATATTCATAGATTCTGGAATTTTTAATGAGCTACAAAGAGTAGATGCCTTTTTAAGGATTTTAATGTGGAAATTATACTTTATTTTTTGTGGGAAAAAACATATTAGACACACATTATTGTTCCAAGCAGACTATTTGTATATATGTTTTAATACATGTCTGGAGGGGATCTTTAAACCTGCATTGTTTGATTTGTGACCACTAGGAGGTAGAAAATTATGAAAACAAGCTGACAGATACACAGCACAACTTATAACCAGCTTATAAAATCGTTGTGCTTTTCAAAGTGTTGCACTGCTCATGCACAAACACAGGCCTTGAGGCTTTCAGTGCCTGAGTCTGAGGCTTATTAGGAACCGAGACGGTACATGATGTGTTTTAGGCCTGAGGGATGTTGGACGCAGACAAGAACGGGGTAAACAGACGATGCCGATTACCGCAGAGTTGGTCAGCAACTTTTCAGAACAGTTGTTCTGACGCCATCTGAACCAGATGGTTGGTGAGTTTGAAAATGAAATCATTGTTCTGTTAAAGAGGAGATGATCTCTCTGTTCTGGACTGAAAATGTCCACACATCACAACAACTTTCCTAATTTACACAAAATAATAGACTTCAAGGCATGAGTTGTCAGTGCCATAACCATTAAACCTCTTCAGGATCCAAAGTCCCTTTCATTGCAGTCTCCAGTTTTTCAGTTTTCACTGTGAACTGACATCCACATTCAGTGTTTCTCACCCCGACACAGTGTGTGCATCCTTAAGGCTTTACAAACAGACTGAATGCGTTTCATACTTACGGAAACCAGGGTTCCCACAGTAATGAAATTCCTGGAAAAGTTATTAAATTAGAAAAACAGTTTTCCAGTCCTGGAAATGGTTTGGAATAAACAGAATGTTTTGGAAAAGTTTTGAATATACCTTGTTTTGGCTATTGTTTGAAATATGTTCATAAAAATCCCCAAAATCCTTGTATTACTACCTGCTTGACCGTTGAAACGTCACTTGTATCACGTGATACGCATTGGCAAGTTAGCAAGCGCTAGCAGTTTGCTTATCAGCTTGCAGTCTACTCCTCCTCTTCTATTGGTGTGTTGCTATCTTTTACATCACTTTACCGCCACTGACTGACAATATGAGTGTCATAAGCCAGCGCTCGTTGGTTGTAAGACGAGATCCAAACAATTCGGGGACCTGTTTGTCAAAACATTGTGGTCAGAAACTCCTCTGAACCATTACTCTAATCTGTACCCTACTAAAAAAGGTGCGTTTTTGCTTTTTCTTGCCTCTTTAATTTCAGTATTTATGTGTTGTTATTAGGTAAACACATAATAGCTTTACATGAAACAATATTTTTAATTATGGAAATCTACATAATAACTGATGCTGACAGCACTAAATAGCAGCCTGTTGTTCAAGACAGCAGACCGATACCTCTCCTAAACATTAGCACAGAAGAGATCTTCTATTTTATAACCCTGGCTGTGGCATTTAAAAAATAGTTCCGGTAGACTGTGAAGCCAAAGCAGCAAAGGTTGAGGTCGCCACTGGTAATCACAAGGGCGCCTTTTGTATTATCTTTTATATTATGGGGGACTTTAGGTACCATCTCTGTAGTCTGCGCTAGCATTTGCAGAAAGACCACAAGAATCAGTTAAGTGTTCTTTGTGTGTAGTTTCTCCTTTACACACAAGGACACCTCCAATGATCTTTTTGCCAGATTGAATTTGTCTCCATCCTAAAGAACCTTATGAAGTAAAATGATGCATTTCAGTGAAAGATACATAAGTCCTGTCATTTATAGTCAAATTAGTTTTGGAAAGCAACAGGCTGCCTGCACAAAAAGACTGATGATATTTCAAGTAAGCTGCTAACTCATCCATTTTGTTGGAAAGGGAGTGCAAGTCAGCACCGCTAGAACTCGAATGCAGAAATAATATGCTGTTACGTTCTGCTCACATCTCAAATTGTGCCACAAATAAGCCCTCAAAAAGTGCACAGTACACAAGGTTTCGCTGATTAGATGCATGAAATCTAAGTTCATGGTTTGGTGAAGTGACTCACTGCTCTGTAAAGGAGTCTTCAGAGCTTTTTCTTGAGTCTTTCTTCCTTCAGATTGTACATTCAGCAGCTGTGCTGGCTTATTGAAGTTATTGATTTGCCCTCAACTCCCTTACTGTTGCCCTTCCCTCCCACGCTATGCTCAAACATGATGTAACGATCAGCAAACAATGGACACTGAGACTTTTTTCTGTTCTTTTTTATGGTGACCAGGCGGCTCCATTACTCTGCTGCCTCTGCTCTGAGATCCTGCTGATTTTTTTCGTTTTGCAATGATCCATCAGAAAAAGGACAGCATTTTCTTATTCCTCCTGCCATGAATATTAATGTGAAAGCTTTTTGGGTGATATGGTGTAATTATTTTGAATAGTATACATAAAAAAAAGAAAAAAAACTTTATCCAGATGTGAACACAAGTTTTATGTGAATATGAGAAGAGGATTGTGTTACTTTTTGGAGAATTTACGGACGAGTTAGAAATGATTACATATTGAAAGCACTTCATGGGTTACCTTTCATTAAGACTCATTTAGGGAAAGTCATTAGTATTAATGAAATACAGTAGAGAAATTATAAATGAATTAACTCCTATGTCAGTCAACATTGCCTCTCCGGAAATGAGTCAACATTTGATTATATATTTGTAAATCATCATCATTTCTCATCATTCTGTTCTTTGTAAGATGATGATTATTGGTGATCACCGGGGGACAAATAATTTATTGTCATCATGTTTGCAGTTAGCAGTTAGCACAGCCTTTTTCCAGTGTCTGAGAGTGTTAAATACCAGCTTTTATGGGTTGACACTGGCGTGCAGTTGAAACATGCAACCAAACCCATAAACAATAGCATGCTAATATTTCCACAATGTCCAAACCAGTAGAAGAGGATGGTTGCTGCTCCGCTGACGACATGTATTTGTTTCTGCTTTCCATTCACTGCAGTAAAAGATGTTGACTTGTGGTCGGACTGCAGCTCCTCAGTTTGATCATTTTGAAACTGCCTGTCACTTCCTCCTCTATGCATGTGTGCCCAGAGAAGGGTGTACAGTATGCTTTGTGTACTGTGTGTGTTTTGCACAAACAGGCAAGAACAAGTCTTTTTGGAGTTTCTTTAAAGCAATATCCATAAAAGAACTGAGCAGGTCCTGAGTTAACTGTCATTACCATGTTAGCTCGAACTTCTCTAGCATGGCATTTGTCACTCACAGTAACAGGGACACCACAGATAACACAGGAAAAGGGGAAGGAAACACAATGTTCCACAAACACAAAGCTAAAGGCAGTCATATTTGGTTAGCATTGATGACATGTTAGTTCTACACATGTACTGTTTTTGTGTGTGTGAGTTTCTGACTTCGCCTACTTTTGGGGACACATTTCAGACTAAAGACCAGTTAATTGTACAAAAGCTTGTACATAAAGCCGTCCCCAATTGGGAAAAGGCTGATTTTTGGGTGAGTGGTTATGGTTAGGGTTAGGCTTACGTATCAAGGAAATGAATGGAAGTCTATGTAATGTCCCCAGAAGTGTTGGCCGGTCCTCACTTTTGGACAGATCTTCAAAGGGCTGTTTGAGGGTTCAGACATAGTTTTGAGGTTCAGGTTAGAATTAGGTTTAGGTTTAGGTTAGGCTGGGGTTGGGCATTTAGTTGTGATGGTTAGGGTAAGGGGCTAGGGAATGCATTATGTCAGTGAAAGTCCTCACAAGTATAGACGTACAGGGGTGTGTGTGTGTGTGTGTGTGTGTGTGTGTGTGTGTGCGCGTGCATGCGTGCATGCGCTCAGCAGTGAATTACCTCATTCAGGGTGATGTCATTGCTGACATTATCAGGCTGGAATGCGAACACCCAGAGAGGAACAACACAAAACTTCTAATTACTGTTCGAAATGTGTCAAGTTAAAGATCCACCAGTTTTGATTATTATTAATTATTTATTTTGTTTATTTGATAGGGACAGAGCACATTAATGAACATCAGTATAAAAATACAAGATGGAAACATGCCGGAGTTAGCAAGAAGGCTAATTTACATCCATACTAGCAGCTTTACCAGCCAGGCATAAAGTACGCCAATCCAACTTGGTTTCTAGCTCAGTCTGAGACAGTGACTGATGAAGACCGCTGGTATTTCTTTTGATTAATTGTTAAAACGCTCACTCAATTAAATTAGCACTGAGGTTGTAGCAGTAGGCCTGGTTACGATTCCTTAACGAGACTGCTACCAGCTGAAATGCAAAACACTAGGGATTAGAGGATAAGACGTATTTTCATTCCAAGAACTGTTTTAAAAACTAGGCCCTCTGTGTTTTGAAATACTGAGTAATGACCACGTCTTTGTCTTGAAAGTGGATTTACAGACTAAGATTTAGAGATTAACTGAAGATGAAGACATTAACAGAATTTCTGGTTGACTTCTTGTCATGCAAAAACTTCATCCATCAACATCTCCTGTGCTGTTCAGCGTTCTCTTGAGCGGGACGCTGAACCCCAGCAAGTTCAGGCACACTGTGTGGAAGTTAGAGGCATTCTGGGAAATGTAGGAAATTAGTAAGAAACACATAAGTAGATGTGGCAGGTTAATAAAAGGTGGACACACCAGAAGGTACATTTTACATCATGCCTGGAATACAGTGTAGGAGTATCTGAGGTTCGATTTTTCCTGTAAAGGGAATTAGTTCTCATTCGCTGGAGAAAGACTCCATGGGAAAATCACTTTCTACTGACATCATGTGGTCAGAATGGGACTGACAAGCCATGATCAGCTACACTGTACATAACTGCAATCTAAGCACAGAATAGATTTTAGAAAATCAAAATGTCAAAATTGAATGTGTAAACTTAGTGACTGTGTATGTTTTTATTTAATTTCAGAGTAACCAGAGGCTGAGCAGCAGTCAGTCCAGCCAGCCTCTGTCCACCCCAGTGGTCTCCATCACCACACCCAGTCTGTCTCACCAGAGTCTGGTCTACTCCGGCATCAGCTCTGCATACAACAACGGTACCTGATGATGATGATTATTAGTAATTGTACTGTATTGCTGTCATTAGCGTAGCCCCTGACGACCCACAGAGACCACAATATGGCTAAAAAAGAGATTGAAATGTTGAGGTTTTTCTTTCTTTATTTTTTGCATCATTTAATGGATACATTAAATGATGCAAAAACATGGTTACGTTGTCATTTCTATTTCAAATGAGAGAACAGGACAACCAGAATAACACATACATAATGCTGGTTCAGACATTCTTAGCATTAAGCTACATATGGAAGGATTTTGTTAGCGTTAGACTAACTATATCTGTGTTTTGAAATAATAAAAAGATATATGGATATGTAAATTACCACCAAATGCCAACATTCATCTATCCTCAGAATTTCACTCAGAGCATATGTGCATTTGGGCCATCGAGAGACACAAAAACTCTGAATCGATATATCAGTCTAATGCTTTTTGTGTGCCATCATGTAACATGACATCATCTCTGTCTTTGTCAGATTACTCCCTGAACAGTGCGGAGCTGTCGGGCTTCAGCTCCCCTGCAGGCCCCTCTTTGGGCTCCATGGCGGCATGGCAGCAACACCAGCTGGGCTCACTGGGGTAAGTACCTGAAACAGTTAACCTTTCTCTCTTAATGACAGGTTTTAACAGTGGATGACGTGTTGAGCTATTTTCAACCCATGAAATGCAGATTTCACACAGTACAGTACAGCTCAAAAACACGTTTAAGTATGTGTAAAAATACTCAATTACAAATTAAAGCAAGACTATGTAACTTTTGCTGAACCACGGCCACTGTGGCCACAAGTGACAGTTACGGGATAATGGTAAATGCTAAGACAAATAGAGTTGTAAAATCAGCAATGCCCTTTATACAGCAATACCTATCTTAATTTTGCTAATATAGCTAATATTAGCCACCATAGGCTACTGATTATACCAGACTATATAAGGCTGTTGCAGTAATTTATACACTGTTGGGTTTGGGTTTAATCTATTAAAATTAATAATTTGTACATACTCATAACTGTTGTCAAATAAATGAAGTGGAGTAAAAAGTACAATTTTAGCCTCTTAATTTTAGTTAAGTGGAAGCATAAAGAAGCATAAAACTAAAGTACTCAAGTAAAGTACAAGTACCTCAAATTTGTACTTGAGTAAATGTACTTACATTCCACCACAGGGCAAGTTTCAAGTTATTAGCCAACCAGAGAAAAGTTGTCTTTTCTGTCTACAGACCTATTAGTTTGACCACTAGGTGGCACCTTCACTCCAGAGTAAGAGCCTTAAAACGTCCTCTGCCTGTAGGTCCGGGAGCTCCAACCTCTCCATCAACAACAACCACAACATCAGCATCAAAGCCGAGCCGATCTCCCCACCCCGCGACCACCTCAGCCAATCAGGGTACATGACCCAGCCTCATGTCCCTCCTCATCCTCACTCCTTGTCCACCAGAGCAGAGATGGGGAGGTCTCCTGCAGACAGCGTCAGCTCTTCCTGCAGCTCCCACGAAGGAGGCAGCGACCGGGAGGAGCAGCAGCGGCTGGACTTCCACTCGCTTCCTGTGGGTCGGTCGGAGGGCAGGGAGACTCCGACGGTCAAACGAATGCGAATGGACAGCTGGGTGACATAAACCCTACAGCCACATGGCGTCACAACAGCAGGGCAAACACAGGAAGGACACTGTTATGCAAAAGAAATGTGGATTTTATTGATGTGTTCTGTTATTTTTCATTAAGCGATCTCTGTTTGTTTGTTTGGTGGTCAGACATTTTGAGAAGGATTGAGCAAAATTTGTCTGAAAATTCTGGATCTATCAGAATCATCAACTTTCAGAAAAATCTTCAGTGGTACTTAAAATATAACATGCCATCCTTTTGAAATATGAATCATGTAAGCATCACAGACTGATAATGTGGGTCCAATTGCAGTACAATCCGTGATTTTCTTATCCAGTGGGATGCAGTACTGTACACAGAAGAATCAACAAAGGTGTTGTCTGTCAGTCTGGTGGCTTCATGATTTGGGCAGTAAAACAGTGAAGTGCTTCTTGATGTCCCCCATTGGGTGTCCTCCCAAATCACATCTGATCTTCTCAGGGTTTGAGTCCAACATGAAAGCAATACTCCCTCCACATAATCCCTGTTACTCCTCTTTATAAAAACACTTATTTATAGCAGCCAAAGCAGTATGCTGTTCTTATGTTGTTTGTGTGTGTTTTTATATTGTGCACAGAATAAGACAATATTTCATTCAGATTTAAAACTGAAAGCCATGGACACTTGTTCTGTATGTTCTTCTGAAATATGTCATTATTGCTTTGTACATACTATCTTTAATATATATCAATTTTGGTGTAACTATATATTGTTAATCTGTCTGTTGTATCTGTCTGGGTGAAATATGACACCTCCACCAGATTTTACAAAAGTATATTTTGTGGATGATTGCCATAATTGCAAGGCATTGTCCTTTTCGTCTCTCATCAAGTGTCTGTTGGATAAATCTGTTTTGTGAAGTACTCCATGTTGCACTATCTTGAAACCAGGTCTCCAAAAATATACTGAAAGGTAAAGGCACTCTAGAAAACATATCTTCGTGAACAAAACAAATCTAGCTCATCAGAAATTGTTTTTACAAAAGACAAAGATGCTAATAGAAAAAAACAACAACCTGTAACGCTATATCTGGCCAAACTGATAAGGTGAGAATACATGAGCTGATATGGGACGAGATAAATCTGCTTTATTAATTGCAGTGGAAAAACACACACACACCTAATAAGAACAAAAGCTGTACTTATGTTGTGTGTGTGGTTGTGCGTTTGTACATGAGGTAACTTCCTCTACTGTATATTTAAAGGCATGATGAGGGAATTCAATTTAAAGAAGCAGACAGAATTAAATTTGAGCAGAAATTCATACCCTGATCATACAGGGTTATGATGTATTTCTTCTTTTAATGCATTGTTTTTATAAAAAAAAAAAAGATAATGTACACGTAAGTCTTAACTAACCCCAGATAAAGGTGGTTAACTGAAATATATAAATGCACACAACACTGATGCCTTTGTCATTAGTATGACAGTGGGGCAGTGAATCAGTTTAAAGTTACAAGAGTGCTGAGGGATGAGTTGGAGAAAGTACATTTTCTGAGGTTCTTTGAGATGGGAATTTACTGAATGGTTGTGTGGCTGAGCAGTGAAATGATTAATGCTGAGAAAATGAAACGTGTGGGTAAGTACGAAGTAGCACATGTGGTGAGGAGTGCAAAAGCTGCAAGAGTAACCACAATGGTTCTACTGAATGATAGCGCTGTGGATGGGAAGCGTATCAGTCATGGGCGTCAATAGAAAGATAGAGACAAAAAGAGCTTGAGAGAGAGTTCTGTAACACATTCTGAGTGTACTTTTACAGAAGAAAGAAAACATATCTTGGGTTCATAAACAGTTACAGTATGTAAAGGAGTATCATCAGAATACTCCAAAAGCAATGCTGCATTTTAATGACACCAGCCTTATAGAAAGGCGTCTGGTGTCTGGAGGTGCCAGATGCAGAGGTGACCATAAATGGTGACTGTGCAAAGCAAAATTGCACAGGAAGTCATGGTGCTTGGTTCGTGGGAATGCAAGAATGAGACAAGAAATGAAAAAAATACAGGAAAAGGTCAACTGATAGCATCAGTATGTGCTGGATTGGACTGTTATGATCATTAGACTACAATAGCCTGGTGTAAACAGAGAGGAACTTCGTAGTTCACTGAGGATGTACTGGGTAAGTCAGATATTGTATGTATAAAGCAGACCTGGCTTAAACCAGTTATGTGGTAGAGAACTGGAACAAGAATTGAATTACTGCAACCCATGATCAGGAGGAAAGATATGAATGAAGTGGAGAAAGCTGAGGATTCAGAACAGGCGGCTGCTCAATGTGAGATTTGCAATGTGTAACACCTTTGGTTGGCGGCATAAGCGCTGATGTTAACTGCCATGTAAATGATAAGCTATTGTGTGAAAAGATATTAGTGTGCAGAGATTTCTTGTGGGCTATAGGAGAAAAAAAGGTCAGGTTACTTTTTTGTGTTTAAAGCAGCACCATTGAGAAAAAAAAATAGTCCTTTATTATTCGATACCATCTGATGTCAGTGATACATTTTGAATTTTGGTCAGAGATTAAAACATAAACCTTAATGGTAAAATATTTAATGTTAGGATTATTTTATTGATTGACTACATTAGTCCTATTTAGTCAAATTAGCAGTTCTTGAGTGGTAGAGAATGACCTTGTAATTAACATATCATGCAATATACTCAGTATAATTTAGGTATTTAAACAAAATAATTGACTGATCACAGTAATCATATGAAAAGTGTACATGCTTGGAGGAAAGAGAGGAGCAACAGGATCATACTGGTTCAGATGAAGAGAAAGCCACATAGGCCAAGGCCTCACTTACTCAGTACACTGAGGTGGAGGGATTAAATGCACCACGGTTCATGGGAATGATGAGAGCAAAGAGCTGTTTGAGAAAAGGATTAGGTTTGTGTGATCCAGAAAAGACTGCTCTAGAAGTCTAGCAAATAAAAAGCATTTCTTAGATTTATGGTAGACATAATAGGACTAATTGACTTATGATTCAGCTTTACATGGCAATATCTAGCGGTCCAAATAACCTCATAGAATAGATTTGCATGATTACACAATTGGCTCCTTTAAGATTCAGTATTTTGTGGAATACAATAGATTTTTGTAGCTTGAGATGAGCTTCTTAGCTAGAGCTACAAGCCACTACTGGACCTGGAAAATTGTTTTGGGTAAACTGACCACTAAACTTTAAAATCCTAAATCTGTATAGTCCAGAGTGTGTGACGTACCAATCCACCACTGAAGTCAGATGAGTAAAATGTAGGCTATGTAGGCTATTTGAATGATCTTTTAGTAACAAGAAGGGATAGGAATCAAATGACTCAAAACACAACATAGGGGTTTGATTTGCTGTCAGATTTAGAAAGCATGCGGACCATCAGTCAAGTTAGCTCGAGTGATAGCCTACCGGAAAATATGCACTTTTATTTTTAAAATAAACTAGAGTTGGTAGAGTTGAATTGAACAAGCTTGTATCATACATACAGTTAATTACTACGAAAATAGTATGATTATTATAGAATTTGTTAAACGACCGACTTCTGAAAGGCTAATAGGATGTTCAGACTATTTGTCTGCTAAAAAATGTGTCGGCTAGATATCTTAAATATATTTAGCCTACACATTACACTAATAGATATCTAGATGCATTTTAAGGCTGTGCTAAAATGCTTTCAATTTGCCTCTTTGTCATCTCTCTATTTATATTTTCTAGACTTTTCTTGGGTCTTATTTGGTGCACGCGCTCGCCGGCAGGGGTTTTATTTTGAAAGTCCTATTCTAACAGACTATTCTAACTTTGTTGTGTCTGGCGGCTTGATACGTGCTGCTCAAACGGAGAGGAGGAGGAAGTTCGTCTGAGTCATGTTCTGAGCTGTTGCTGCCGTTTTTCTAACTCCAATGTTTAGCACCCATGAGGTGAATGAGAAACACTCGTCGGCGGTTCTTAGCAGCTGGGGAAAAAAGTTCATTCATGATTTCCCTTTCTAGGGGAGACGCAGAAGTTACGACGTTCACTCACCTGTGGGGGTCTTTGAGGAGGGGCTGCTGGCCAGGTGAGCCTCCTTCCTGCTCGGAAACATTTCCTCTGGCGGACAGGTGAGAAACCTTAACGGCTACCCTTTGTACAATACCCTATACTTTTTGTAACCTCGTGGGAATCTTCCATTTATGCTGCCTACATCTGTATGGAAGGAGGCTGAGCTCGAACTCCGTTGAGACATCTGGCACATCTTTGTTTCTAATCCAGGCTTAGGCTGCATATTTTGTGCAACACGATTTTTAAAAGTTTTTAATGTCGATAAGAGTCAGTCGTGAATGCGGCATTTATATCAAATAAACAAAACTTGTTTCAATAAAAATGCTATCGAGACTTTGGTCACCCAGCAGACCTCTAGCAAGACACTAACGTACTGGACGCAGTCTGTGAAGTTTGGTGCCACTCTTTAAACGGTAGGGGCTTGTTGGTCAATGTGTGCTACATGCCGAATATAAGAGCCCCCATCGACTCAGTTAAAGGTTTGAGATAGGCTTACTGTATAATTGATCTTTTCGTATAGGCAGGATTATATTATTTGCAAGGAGATTGGTCTGACCTTTTCTTAGAGAGCAGCGGGTCACTTTTAGGCAGTGTTTTTGCAGTGAGGCTTTTTCAGATCTACAGCACTAATGTTTGGAGAAATACTGTCATTGATAGCCTACTTTCACTAACTCTGGATGCAAATTGAAACCTCTTTGTGGTCATAGGCTACTCAAGAGTATCCAAAAGGTATTTCCCCAAAGAAGTTCCAGCATTTCATAGACCTGCAAGCTTTGGGTCTTGTTTATGTTTATGTCCCAGCGTATAAAAGCTTGTAACCACTAAACTGACACCCAAAAGTTCGAAATCCACTGGACCTGCAGACTTTGTATTTCTGCAGTAGTTATTGTATTTTTTGTTACGTGTTTTCTGCCGTAAGCTTTAGTCTTGCTCCATATCAAAGTGTAAGAACCGCAAGCTGTGAAATAGTTTCAGGAAATAGCTTCTTGTCTGGTTCAGACAGGCCTGTGATGCAGTTGCTCAACTCAGCTCACCTACGGAGAAAAAAAAAACATAAAAGGAATATAACGTCTTTGTGACTGCTACCATATCAGTTTTGCAAGTAGCTTATATTTATATTAATATGAGAAGTGTGCAGTAGGTATTTAAAAATGAGAACATGTTTTCCTATGATGTAATGTGAGTACCAGAATGAGAATTCATACAGAGGACATTTCAAAATTGGACAGGTGAGTTTATAATCTATCCGTTTGGGGCAGACAGAATCATTGCTTGTTCATCATCAGATGATCTCTAAAATTTAGAGGATCCAGTCTGCAAAAGTGCTCTCATGTTTAACAACGGATTAACCCAGTATCATTTTAAAACAGCATCATCCGTTATTTGCAGTCTATCAAGGCATTTTGTAAAATCAGTCTTTGTTTTTTTTTGTTTTTTTCAAATGGTTGTGACCTCGTTTGGGAATGAAAATATGTACATGCTTTTCTTACAGTCATACATGTGTCAGCCTGCTCCAGCACCCGTAATAACAGTGGCTGAGGCTTACTGTATACAGAATCCCATCAATTCAGATTGAGTTCAGTGAAAAAAGAAAGATCATTTACACAATTTATAGCAACAAAAATGGACTATTAACATGTTACTGTAGGTGCAATATTCAGACTGTACCTCACATCTCCATATCGTTATGACTAACACTACTTGGCCTCACTCATATGACTAAGACTCTCTTCCTGCAGAACTTATCAAAAGGAGAGAGACATCGTGAGAAGGAAAACATCCCTGAATAAAGTATTCATTAGCCAGTTATAAAACAGCGGTTATTTGAATAACTGTACACATTTTCTCATTTCACATTTGCAAATTGGTCTGGCGATGTCAGGCTAGCATCTCATCAGTTCATAGCTCTTTTATAGTGTCCTCTCTGCGTTGCAGTGGTCACCCTTCAGGCTCATACACCAGCAAAAGAAGCTGTCTTTCTTGACACTTTTTGAATCCATGTGGACACTTGTATTACATAAGTTCATGTGCATTTGTTATAAGTAGAATCAGCAGTCTGTAAAGGGTAATGTGTATTCTAACATGTCATGATATTAGTCTGAATATTTAATTTTATTTGTTATTAAATAGAATTATATTTTACAGGTACTGTAGGTTTAACTGGTGTGTTTGATCTTTACATGCTCCCATATCATTTTGCTCTAATATACTGACACTCTCTATGATCAGCAAATGCTATTTACTTACATACCTCTTTTACTTATTTACATACTTTAGAGCACTTAAAGTCTTAGCCATTTTGTGTTTTCTTATCATTTTTAATACATTTTAGGTTCACAGTCATGTTTGTTTAATGCTGTGACCTTTGACCTCTGCACTATTGCTTGCTTGTTTATTATGCTCCTAGAGCATAATAAACAAGCAAGCAATAGTATCCTGTTTTTTTCTGGCCATCTCACAGAACTTCTCTTTACGTAAGCGAGTCAGATAAATGACTAAAATGTGATTTCTGGACAAGGTTGTCTGGCAGTGTCTCCTTGAACTGCACTGGCTCTGCGTTAACAGCCTTCACGCATCCAGCAGATTGGGCTGGCAGTAGGGAGTGTACTGTAAAAGGGATGTCATTTGCTGTTTAAACTCTAACAGGCTCATATTTTCAAATCAAGACGTGATGAAAGTGTACTTCTCCACATTAAGAAATTGGAATCAAGGCTAGTCTGACCACACCTGGCCAGCTGTGCATTCAAATTGTATCTGTTTAGTCCAGGTTAAGTCTGGCTGACCCCTCTGGCTTGACTGGCAGTTGAAATGAATGTCATGGGTCACTCGCCTGGATGGCCATCTGGTTCTACATAAGTTACATGATTACATCAGGGCCCTGTTTATGAGCAATGGACTGTTACCTAAATGTGTACAGTACTACGCTATTTACGTTATTAACTCATTTTATAGTCAAATCAAGGCTTCCGTTTCCTGCTCAATGACACTTCAGTAGTACTGTACACATGGTTATTGTGGTCATTTTGTGCTCCGATGATGCTCTATGTAAATCCATCTGGCTGTTGTAATGGTTCATAACTGGGCTGTTAAGGTTAATGGGACTATTCAGGGTTAATTATTGATGTGGATGGTCTTTGTTTAAAGACAATGCACAGCTAAGGTCCACCTAAGCTCTACAGTTTTGACCCCAGTCTCAGTCAGTTAACAAAGTGTGCTCCAGAATAACTCTGTAATGTAGATGTTGGGTAGAACTGACTGTGCAGCAAGCATACATGAAATTATTTGGCTAAAACAGCTGCTAAATGCCTCCAAAATTGAAAGCCTTTTTTCTCCATGTTGTTAGTTTCTGGTCTTTCATGTTGGTTGCTTATAAAGTTTCTGATCATAGAGTATAAGGTGATCGTAAGATACTCTCTGACATTAGTCTACATGTAGTGATACACCCTAACAATAAAATGCAGTGACAGCAAAAGGGATGTTATTAGCCGTGTAGGGAGTCATGCAGGTGAGCTGGTTTGTCTGCTGTGACTACAGCAGTGATGGTAGATGAAAGACATTCCAGTTTCTTGTTTTCAGACTGGAACTGCAGACTGGTGCTCCCTCCAGGGCTCTTTCTCTGGATAACCAGGTTGGAATTGGACTCAACTAATCATGTAACTCAGTCATCATGACTTTAGTTTCAGTTGTTAAAAATCGCATTAGAAGTGTCATGGCTATAATTAAAGGACCTGGAATAATGAAATTGGAAGTTTGGAAAATTGAAAAGCTCTAACAACAACTTGTGCTCCAGACTTCATCACTCCAGATTCTCTGCTGAGGCACTGGTTTGGTCTTTGGCTATATTTAAATGTTTAATTTCTTTAAGAAAATTGTCTGCCGTTTAACGTTGTAAGAATCTAATGAAAGGTTCAACAGAACTTGACTCGTGCTTTTATCTAATACAGAAAGATGTTGATTATAGCCGCGTTTTAGAGCCAGTCAGGGTGATGATTGTAAACCTGCAATCATTGATGGGGGCAACGGAAACGAGCTATAAACACAACATTGACATATTAAAACCTTATAAAGTTCAAGTGTTCACTCTCCTTTTACTGTAGTTTTGTTTTGGTCTCCACCAACTCCTGAGGAAAACATCTGGCTCTTTAGCTGCTGCTAAATACTATGTTCACAAGCTAGTCGCTAACTGTGTCGTTCCTCTGTTTGGTTTTTTTAGAGCTGTTTTGCTGCTGCTGCTAAAAATGAAACCAATGACTATGAGCAACCACGTTCAGTTAACACGTTCTCCACTATTTATAGAATTTCCAACTCCAGTGTTAGTATCAAAAAGTCACTGTGGCAGAGTGAATGCACTCTGCTACAACTGAACTAGCCTTGTATTTGACTCAGGGACACTAAGATAAATGAGCTGAAAGCAAAACGCCAATTTTTGTCTTAATTTTTCTACAAACATGTAATCAGAATAATTTGAAAGATGCTATAATCATGGCGTCACGATAAAATGTTTCTGCATATAAGCCGCGTTTCCACCAAACACTTTCGGTATCCTTTAAAAAGCTGTAGCAACATGTACCTAAACCCTATATCTGTTTTGTGTTTCCACCGCAGACAATACTCTTAAATGTAGGCGGGGTTGTTACCGGATGGTAATAGCCACGTCGAGCACGTGAGTAGCGTGACATCGTATCTAATGCAACACAGTAAACAAAGGAACACAAGAATATAATGGAGGACATCGAATGTTTCGTGTTCTTTCTTCTCATCATGTGGCAGTTTATTATAACAAGGAGAAAAGCTTTGTTTGAGAAAAGGCTGCAGGCAGCAAGGAAAAGTATTGCCTAATTGTGCATTGAGTCCTTTGTCGCGCAAGAAGTGACGATTCTGGTGACCAATCAACGGACTGCAGTGTTTCTAGCTCCATCTTTAGGTGCCGGGTGTGCTAGGTACCTCAACAGAGGGGCAACGAAAAAACGGGACATAATGGAGTGGTTCTGTTGGTACCATCCTCAACTTTTACCAATGGAAACGCGAATAACTGTTCTAATGTGTAATGAACTGAGCTGAACTGAATTGGACTGCTTGGTGTAAATGCAACTATAGTGGCTTTAAAGTCGCAGTGAAAGGGAAGTTAGAGCGTCTTTAGCTTCACTAATGTGACTTCTGTCCCAGAGCTCTGGGACAGGACTTTTGGCCTCCACCCAGCCCTCCCTCACCTGTGTTGTTAGGTCAGGAGGAGGAGGATAAAGGTGAAATTATATGAGAATCAGACCTCAACCACATTCTTTGGAAATGTAAACAAAGTTTTTGTCAGCTAAAATCCAAATATAAGAGATTTTTATATGATGGGTGGGGTTAGCTTGTCACCTCATATCTCAATCAGTTTGGTTGGATACATTTATGTATCCGCCCCTGAGTTCAAGATGAGTCATCAAAAATAGTTTTAATGTTTTGCAAGAAAAGAAAAAGTCACATGTTTAGCATGCAACACGTGTCATAATTAACTCAAGGACTCAGGATTAGAACTTGGGAAATGTATCTTTCATTTCATTGTGGCTTTAAAGTTTGTTCCCTCAAACCAAACATTTGGTAATCATTTCAACACAATGCATGCGTTGAAACACCAGTAGACCAGAGATCATGACAAAAATGTATACTTTAGATTCCTTTCAGTCAATCGTAACTTGAATTATAGACAGATCTGCAGTCAGGTCGCTGTCAGGCCTATCGGTGGCCATCCTTTTCCTCTGCCGGCTGTCTCTCTCTCACCCTTTCACTGATCCACCATCTAATCCTTGTATTTGGGTCAGGCTAGATAATTCTGAATCTAGGCTACAGATATCTGAGTCAATAGTTTACTCATTTTCTCCAAACTAGATATAGAGATAAGTGGTTGTAGACTAACTAATTCCTGGGGGAACTACTTCAGCTCACCTCTGGCTATAACTGTTCATACTAATATCCCTGTCAAAAAAACATATCATGTCCTTGAAAACTTGGCGTTGTGTTGTACTTTGTTAGCAGTGGTGCAGAATAGTTGTCACATTTTAAAATGCTTAGACTCCCAATCTCAAACCGTATTTTCATTTTCACTCCTTAATATCTGTCATCATCTCTGCAAGTTTTGTAAACACTGGTTCTTGTCTTCTTCCTTAATCAGTCACACCCCCCCCCCCCGTTTTCTTCCACTTCCCCTTACCAGCTGATACCGGGCCAGGTCGCACTTAATGACAATACAAAGTATGAAGCCATTAAGAGGTTTATGGGGCTGTTGCTTTACAAAATCAGGTTTTGTCAGCAGCAGCAGCAGCAGCTCTTGGCAGGCAGGCCCTGCTGCTGTTTGTATTGCAGAGATCATTCAGAGAGATGAAACATTAATGATGCATCACAATATGCACTGACTTTGGCTTTGTCTACCCGCTGTTTGTTCATTTCATTTGAAATAGAGATCTTGTCGTACAGAATAAGAGTGACTTTGCTGTGGGTAAGCTGTGAATGAATGATAGATGACTCGGCCAAATACACACACACACACACACACACACACGCACGCACAGTTTCAGGAACAAGCCATCAAAAACATTATAGTGGCTGCACTCCAAAAATGAGATTAGATCTCAGTCACACCATGTTTTTACTGATGATCATTAGACAGAATACCTGTACACTACAATGCATAGCTGTTGGCAATGGCATTTCATAAAATACTTCCTCTGTCACCCTGAGTCAGAGGAGTGGATTCAAATGTATGCTAATTTTTCAGGACATAGATTGTACAGTTAGTTATTGTTGGATTTATTTTTATCCACCACATTCATGCATAAAAAAATAACAGGAATACCTGACATGCAAATCTTACACGAGTACTTAACAATGTAATGTCAACATGTATAAATGTAGAAATTTAACCCCAAGTCATATGTTTTTCCTGCACTGCGCTGACAATGCCTCATGTCTTATTTTACCTTCAGATGTTTTATCATTTTATTAGTGTTCCCAGCTAACATTATTTAACCAAAGGTCAGAAATTAACTTCCGTACTCTCATGTATGAAAGGTATGAAAAAAAAATCCCCAAAACAATTAGCAGTGTTATTGTATCATACACACTCACATACATTCTCCCATTCATGTTCGCCTTGCAGTTTCTGCATAAACACACATGCACCTACAGCACAACACATGCTAAGCTTGTGGTTTAGGGCGTTATGAACGTCTTGTTGGATGTGTCATTTCATTTTGATTGATTGTAGGCGGGGCCATTTCTAATGTGTCTGCCGTAGACTACAAAAGAAGTGGATATAGTCTGAAAAGTGAAGCCAGTGCCGAAATGGCTTAAACCTGCATTCTTTCTAATGGCCAGCAGGGCTGAACATGGTTGCAAAAAGAAGTCAGATTGTATAGACGTCTATGAAAAAATGACCCTACTTCTCACTTTTATTACTTTTATTACCTCAGTAAACATTTTCCTAATGAGTTTATGATCTCAATTGCCAGTTTCAAGTCTTCTTCAATACATTTTGTGAATTATGGTCCCATTTAGAGTAGATTTAGAGCGTGGTTACCTTGGGATTGACAGGTCTCCGTGCTAGCAACTTGTGGATAGAGGCTAGCAATGCGTAGCCACTCTCTCGTCCAAATATGGTCACTGCTGGTTCCAAAAAAAACCAAGATGGCGATGGCCAAAATGCCACACTCGAGGCTTCAAAACGGTAGTCCACAAACCAATGGGTGACGTCATGGTGGCTACGTCTACTTCTTTTTTATTCTTCTTCTATTATACTTCTTTATTATTTCTATGGTGTCTGCATATTGGTCTGCACTGCAGTTGCTGTATGGTGAATAAGGATACAGTATATGGTATTTTGTGGCTGCTCTCATATCGGATGGAATAATCTTCATTGAGGTTACATACAGGTGGATGGAAAAAGCATTTAGAGTCACATGTGAAAGATGCAAATACTCTTCAGGCATTAGCTGTTGAGATGTCTTAAATAGATTAGATTGTGATTTTGAAAAATTGTATCTGTTATTTATAGATTCTGCATCAGGTCAGGATAGTAAATACATGAAACAGGTCAACAGTGATATAAAACAGATACACCCAAAGGAGAGAACTGATGCTGTCATACATCTGATAAAAGAATTAAATAATAATAATTATGTGACTTTAATTAGTATGCTTGATATAAAGGGACAGTAGTCTATGCATATCACTTTATATAATAAGAATTATTATTCCATTCAGCTGCTTCAGTTCCAGGGTCCTGGGGGTGTGCATATTGGCTCACTGTCACACTCACCTGGACACTTGAATAGAACAGAACCAATTAATATTATTAGTAACACCTGTGCTTTTCCTACTAGTGTAACAGATATCACACTGTTCAAGCATTTGTCATTTAGGGATCTGTTGCTGGATAGAGAATAGGTGATGATTGCTTGAACATTATGATATTTTCTGTATATACACACTGACAGCTGAAAGTAACAGTAAAGCTCACCACAGAATAATAGTAAAGGTGATTGCGGTTACATATTCAGCAATGACCACGTCTTGAAATGAAAGTCGCTTTGGATTCAGTTTTCCCCCATGGTTTATGTGTGTCATTTGATGAGGTATTTAAAGGGAAACTCCGGTATTTTTAAACCTGGGCTCTATTTTGTTTTTACAGATTTTGGGGTCTAAATGACCAAAAGTTTTGCAATTCGTCCAGTAGATCGCCTCAGCCGGCATCCGCGAACGGCTGCAATGGCTGCAAGTAATGCTTTGGGGCAATTGCGCATGTGAAAAGTACGTCCACTAAAAGTGCTTGTTTTTGCTCCTGACAGGCTCAGATTGTTATTCTCAGTGTCTGACAACATTATGGAAAGGATCCCTACAGAGACAGACTGTTTTGTTAAAGAGTAAGATCCTTTTTGTTTAACCAGAAACAGAAGTTATGTAGAGGAACTGCTAGCAAGAATTTATTTCCAAAGTCATGGCTGAATATTTAGCTGATTTCGACAATGTAGATGATGCATTTGAATTCGATGGCCATCCCTCTTTATTTGAGCCAGATAATACGAATCTTCCTGCAACAACTCAACCTCTCGAGAGATTTCAGAGCGAGACTTTTCCTTGAGTGAGACTTCTGTTTCTGGTTAAACAAAAAAGGATCTTACTCTTTAACAAAACAGTCTGTCTCTGTAGGGATCCTTTCCATAATGTTGTCAGACACTGAGAATAACAGTCTGAGCCTGTCAGTGACAAAAACAAGCACTTTTAGTGGACGTACTTTTCACAGGTGCAATTGCCCCAAAGGATTACTTGCAGCCATTGCAGCCTGTTCGCGAATACTGGTGGAGGCGATCTACTGGACCAATTCCAAAACATTTGGTAACTATTAGTTATTTAGACCCCAAAATTTGTAAAAAAAATAGGGCCCAGGTTTAAAAATACCAGAGTTACCCTTTAAGGTCAAATCATATTACATTTACATGATATCAAAGATAGAAAGTTTCGATCTCCCCATAAATACAATCATCTTTTTAATGGTTGTAATTACTTAAGGGCTGATCAAGACCAAATTGAGCTTTATTGCATGTTAATAGGAATTCATGTTGTTTCCCAGCCCCTTGTGAATGTCTGGAATTGTAAGAACGTGAGACAGACATTGATGAATTGCAGCTTAAAGTCAGCCATAGCTGTAGATATGTCACAGTGACTGACTCCTCTCTCGCGCTCTGTTTTTTTACTATAGCTGTCAGTGATGTCCAGATATTAGACACAGACTAACCTCCCCAGCCATCATGGACTCCAAGAAGCCCGGCATGCTGCGGCATCTCCGCCAGAAGATGCTGCCACACCTCCGGCGAGGCAAGACGAGCCCAAGCAAGTCAGTCATTCAGCTTGAACACGCCATGGACCATCGAATGAGCTCCTCCGTTCCCGACATGAGAGACATGAGGCAGGAGTACGCTCCCATCTCCTTCAGCGCGCGGCCCCAACAGTACACCTCTCCCAGCAGCTACAGCAACCCCTCCACACCAGTTCTCAAGCCTGCCAGAAGCCCGGGAGGAGGTGGGAGTGGCCAGAAGATGAGACTAGTGGTTGGAGGAGCTGGGAGGAGTGAACATGCACTAAGTGTGCCTACAGACTGCACAGACTGGGCTTCCTCCCAGGAGTCATTCAGCTGTCTCTGTGAGGAGGAGAATAGCTCTCCGGAGACAAACTACAGACCTGCCAGAGGCATGGAACCTGAGGAGCTGGCCCTGCCGGAGATGATGACCGTCTACAGCCCAGACCTTCCCTCTGTGGAGGTTTCCCAGGACGGCTCACAGGTACAGACACTGCATTTGAAATGTATGTTGAGTCAGTATAGAAAAGAACATATCAGTCCTCCAAATATAAGCAAAGGTCTTTATATCTTTATATTCTATATATAATATATCTGTATATAAATCTATATAGATTTTTGTTTGAAAATATTGGCTCCTACTTTGCATTAATGTTTCCATTTCATATTTAATGCTTTTGTAGAATAATTAACAGTGACAGTGGAATAAGCTTTTATAGTATTGTATTTTGTTTCCTTGTTACACACAGGTAAAGAGATAACATGCTTCCAGTGAACTGGTTTATTGTACATTGGCAGGTGTGAGGTGTCAGGTGTGTTTGCATAGGACGTGCAAAGTTTAACTTGGAGGAGCTGGATGAAGTTGAAATTGGATGTCCTTCCAAAATCAATAGTCCACAGCAGCACTGAGCAAACTCTGGCTGTGTGTTTCCAGACTGCCAAGGCATGAGATTCAATGACTTGCGTCTTTGCAACACTGTGACACTTTCAGCAGCAGGATTCGAGCATGGGTGCCAAGCTGGCATGGTCACATTTATAAAGTATAAAGGTATAAAGTATACCTTTATACTTTATAAATATAAAGTCAGTATAAGTCAGTTGGAATCAACAGGTTATATCAACCTTTCCATTGCTACAGGCTTGTGACTTGACCAATTTTGGTAATTTTCAGGTTCTGCCATTTTTTAAATACTCCAAAAGTTTGAACAAGTATTAAGAGATGTTGTGACATTAACATCAGAAAAATGTGTAGAATTCTGAAATCAGTCTTTCCTCTTCATTTTGATTATTTGAGATCCAGTTTAATATTTACATAAGACAAGACATGACAAACATACACAATGTACACATTGGTGGCAGACAGGCTACGTGTGTGAGTACTAACTGAATCAATAAAGAGGTGCAAACAGATCAACCTGCATGTCTGTTACTAGTTCTTTTGTAACAGGACATCTGACTTAATTTCATCCAAAAACAATGCTGAATTGCCTTGCAGTGTGGGGGGGATGGAGGTGGGGGGTGGGAATTCAATGTCTGGCAGGTTGTTTTCGCTCCATACCACACCTGGTGTCAAGTAGATACCTAGCAAACCTGTCAATCATGTTTCTCACTTTGTATAATAGTAGTTTTTAACAGTACTTAAATAAACTGGGCTTGCTAAATTTTGCAGCTGTCAGAAATGTGTACATATCTCTGATTTTATTTAAGTCTTATTCCAAAAATGTTGACTCACTGGGCAGCTATGTAAACTATATTTACACCTACATTTTTCTTATATTTTGGGCTTAATAGAGGGTTTCTTTTTGGTGGTGTACAATGTTGTTTTATGCGATTTAAAATCCTGCCTTTATTGGTGTTATGCTGGAGACTTCTTGAGTATTTTTTCCCTTAAAATGTATTTTCTGGATTTTTTTCAAGTCATTTTCAGTAATCAGGTAGTCTCATTGAGATCAAGATCTCTTTCGCAAGACAGACCTGTGTACTACGAAGTGAGATTCATGGGTTAGCGAGGTATGATGAGCCTAAAGCCAGAGTTTTCAATGTCACAAAGGTGGCTCTCTTTTAACCTGGCTAGATCGCCATGGTAACTTGTGCTGCACACCTAACCTGTTCCGGAGGAGGTTATGTTCAGAGTTTCAGATTTAAATTGGCTATAAAATGTTGTGTTCAGAGACTGTAGTGATCCGTTTGGCTTTTCCGTATGACATTCTCTATGAGCGATATAGATTCTCAGCTGAGGGAATATGTTACAGGTGCAAACTTGTTGAGCCGTACGTTAGTGATGCCACCAAACGAAGCCGTGTAATTACAGTAGCGCAAACTGTATGCGCATACATGCATTCAGTTGGTGATGCAGAAAATCTGAGCAAGAATACTGTATGCCACACTATTCACAATTTGTACTTCTCTCACTGAACTACTGAATAAGTTTGTAGTGTTCAGGTCATATTAACACTTTAAATTTTACACAGCACATCATCCATGCACTAAAAGAATGATGGAGGCACAGCAGCTACATACCACTTTGGATTATGTTTGTATGCTTGGTCCTGATTTGCTGCCAAGTCCGTTTTACACTGCTGGTATTGCAGCTAATAGAACACCGATTAGTAAATATATTAGTCTATTGGTATTTATCACAAATAATATTCAATCAATAAAATAAATTTCACTTTGATTTGGCCAAAAACTAAAGTGATTTCCACGTATCCTTCATTATGGGACAGTGTCAGACCTGAATGCAATTCTTGAGTATAATGTTTAAATATGCTGTATCAAGTTTAAAGTTTAAGATGTCTGAGATGTGCAGTTGTCACGTTACAAATAAACGGGAGGCATTGAGAGTGCATTGAAATAAATGTATTAATTTATGAATTTAGACGATTATTCTGCCAGCATTCCTCTCCTGCCTTATTTGCAGCAACAGTGTTGCTTTTTGCCGTAATAATTTTTTTATATTCTTCATAGATATCCATTACAACAACCTGTTCTCTTGACTGAAGTAGGCAGCACGCGATTGGGACATTTTGTGCAGAAGAAGAGCCAAATGACGCGTCAAACGCCCCCTTTTATCAGAAAGCGCGCAGAGCCTGGTGAAGAAAACCCGGGTTAACTAAGAAAGTTGATAACCACTGTCGTGATACCCGTTATCTCCGATTGGGGTTGAGTCTAACATGTATAAGAAAATATTGTGTTGTGAAGCAAAATGTTGTAATTTGTAAGAGGTACAACATCCTTTTGAATAGGTAGCCAACAGTTTATTGACTCAGTGCCAATCCATGTGTCTTTTTTTGCATGTCTAGTCCAGTAACATCAAACATGCAACTCCTCTGCTACTCAGAGGAGGAGGACTTTCACCCCTGACTTTTTTCTGGGTTCTGGGTAGTGCATGTCTCACTACAGCACCAATGCACTTAAGCTAGGAATTTAAGCAGTGATCTTAATACAAAAACTTTATCTATGAATAATTTTGCATTACAATAAAATGACTTTTTAGGTCATTTGAAGGCTTTTCCAAACATTTAGTAATATAAGCAGTGTTAAGTATGCCTTATTTTCTGAAGCAGGATTTCATGCCTGTTGGACCAATGCCACCATTTAACTCTCTGTAAGTTGGCCGTCTTTCAGCATCACAGTAGTCTACATTTCCCAAATCATTAGGCAAAACTGGACACATGGACTCAAAGGATTGCCGAAGTCAGGGTCTGTATACCTTCATGATGTAACATCAGAGACAGTCTTGTTTCACAATCCTGTTTGCGGCCCAGGCTGAACACATGACATATCAAAGCTCATAGTTAGGTAATTACCTTGTTCCATGGACAATACTGTGAACAAAGGAAAGCAATTGTCCCATATCATCCCCGTCTACATGAGATTCCACCCATTCGCTGTCAGAGCGATTGCTTTCTCTTTAGATGAAAGCTGCTTGTTTGGAGTTGTCATGTGCCTTCACTGTTCAGTGTGTCAGAGCTTCCCTTACTTTGATAAATAAATAAGTAACCTTTCAGAGTAGAGTTTTTGAAAGTGTAAGAATCATTTTAATTTTTCCTCTAACAGTGCTTTTTTTAATTCCCTCAAATATTTTTTACCTGGTTTCATTGTGGCTGGGGTTTAGATGAGACTGGGTGTGGCCAGAGTGCAGTAGGACAGTCACATTGGTTCTCCACAGATGAAAATAGCTGAACCGAATGTGTTGCTGATCAACAGTGAGCAAATAGTGAGTGTTGTCTGATGACTTTGCACCACACCCTTGATGGTCTTACTGTGATGACATGGCATTTGGTTCAGTAAGCTCTCAAGTTATGTCAACATCAAACCTTTTCTTCACTTTTTCACAAAATCAAGGAAAGTAACTTAAACGGCATCACTTATCCAGTGAAATGTTTATGATAAAATCTACCTGATGGACCGGGTTTTAGGGAAACATCTCAACAACTATTGGATGGATTGCCGTGAAATTTATACAGACATTAAGTTCCCCCTCCCACAGAATGAATTGTGTTCACTTTGATGATCCCTTAACTTTTCATCTTGCACCATCATCATTTCAAAATGTTTACTTTTTCAATACTTTGGTTTATACAGCAGCGTATTGCTGTTACGCCAGAAAAAGAAAAACGGCTCAGTATCACATTATAACGTGAAAAGTTAATCGTTATAACAAGATGTTTTTATACGATATAACAAGATATTTTAATGTTATAACCAGATATTTTCACGTTATGTGATAAATAGTATATTGTTTATTGTTATAACGTGATAAGTTTGTACGTCG
Source organism: Macquaria ambigua (assembly GCA_008360985.2). NCBI lineage: Eukaryota > Metazoa > Chordata > Actinopteri > Centrarchiformes > Percichthyidae > Macquaria > Macquaria ambigua. The sequence goes on along the minus strand of VMKM01000219.1, from coordinate 232,026 downwards.
TAATAACGGGAAAATATCTTGTTATAACGTAAAAAACATCTTGTTTTAATAATAAACTTTTCATGTTATAACGTGATACTTTGTTTTTCTGGCGTGACAGCAATATGCTTCTGTAGATTTATGACGAAACAGCTTTTAAAACTCCCATCAGCCTCTGCTGTACTTTCTGTTTTTGTAATTTAGTAAATGTTAGCATGCTAACACGATAAACTAAGATGATGAACATGGTAAACATTATACCTGCTAAACATCAGCATGTTAGCATGCCGACGTTAGCATGCAGCATCACTGTGCCTCACAGAGCTGCTAGCATGGCTGAAGACTCTTTAGACTTTTTAGTCTTGTTGAAATCTAGTTTGAAGACCGTCATTATTTTAGTTTATAGAGTACTTACAGGTGTGTATTTCTAAATTACATTGTTTCACAATTTACTATAACCAGTGCCGTTGCAGCATAAGAATACTGTTGGCAAGTGAAGTCAAATAAAATTGACTCGATTTCGCTTACTGTACACAATAGACAATGTATTGTACACAGTGTTAAAACCAGGGAGGTTAATGGGGACACAGCAGTTCATTTTTTCCCTGGGGCCCCAGAGCAGGTTGATCCGGCCATGGTCTCTTGAACCTTGAAATTTTTAAAGAGAGAATTTGAAAAACACATGGATACATGTCTTCATTCCTGAAACACTGACTTTTTGCAGATGTGTATTTGTTTTGCCAAGAAACAGATGCACTTTCTCCCAGTTATGTGGCCAGTCCATAGTATACATTAGGTTCCCAAAAGATCTGTGAATAGTCTATAATATGTTGGATATTGCTGGAGACAGCTATCAAGAAAAATTGCAAGGAATAATTTTGTACTAATAATAATAATTCTGTTTTAAATCTTTCAACCCCACTTTTTCCATGACAAAATGAAAATGCTCAGTTCCTCATGGTTTAAAGTCTACAGGGAGGTAAAGGCTCAGAATTGTAGTCCCTTTGAACTGAACAACAGGGCAGAAAGAGAGCAGAAAAGCAAATTCCTTTTTTTTCATTACTATGTTCTTTGGTTTAATGCTGTTCAGTCTCCAGGATACAGGAATTTTTAATAAATGCACAGAGGATTTGTGCTGGTGGTAGAAATGCCAAAGAGAGACCAGTTCCTGAAACTTTAACCGATCAGCAGACTGAGACCTTTCCTCTTTGATTATCTGGGACTTTTCCTTTTCAATATATCACATGATAGATTTTTGAAAATATTTTTTTTTTGTCTCCACAGTATGACAGTCACGATTTCAACAGTCACGTGTTGAAAGACGGGGACAACCAAAATGTAAGTGCTGCCATGTATGGGGATTCTGTATTGTTGAATTGATATCATTTTAATATTATTTGTCTACTAAAGATTTATCTTACAAATAATAACATCATGCTGAAAATGTGAGCGTATGGTTTTATCCTGAGCTACATCTCTGTGGTTAAAAGGACTCTGCATTTTTTTTGTTAGGTATCGTGCAGACAGCAGCATTGTGCTTCGGCTGACACACTTTGGCTGACACACACTCATGTCAGAGTTTAATTCCAGATTATTGTGTTGTGTTCAGGACACGATGGAACAGTTAGGCGGTGTGTGTGTGTGTGTGTGTGTGTGTGTGTGTGTGTGTGTGTGTGTGTGTGTGTGTGTGTGTGTGTGTGGTTCAGCGTTTAGTGTGTGTCCTCCTGGCTTTTGTGGCCGATCAGGGTTGGGGCGCTGAGCCGGGTGATTCCAGGCGACCAGGGTTTATTCTCTGGAAGATGCTCAGTTTGGTGGAGAGGCTTAATAGTGATTAAATAATCCATTGCATGGACAGGAAGCATAGACGGCATACAACTGCATAAAGCCTTCCATAGAGTGTGCTTTTTTATTGTGTATCAAAAACAATATTAAAAACATGGTCAAAACATTAAAACTAAAAAAAATAAATACAACATTAAGAGTAAAAGACATAATGCAACAAGTATATTCCAGTATGTGAAGAACATGGGATTTTGAAATGAATAAATGAAAGTAGAACCCAAGAAACAAAAGAGATTCAGCCATATGTCGCAATGTTGTGGAAAAAAGCCAGCTTTTGATTATTGCATCAGCTTGTGTTGTGATAGGGACAATGTTGTATTGGTTTATTTTGTCTGAGGGGAAGCCCACAGTCTTAGACTTTGAAAACCCCTGTTTTACATTATTGTTATTCTAAAAGAGTAATAAACAAGCACAAAATGAAAACTGTCCCTATGTGCTTAAACCCCTAACGACAGCTTATTGTGACTTTACAAATTAGTAGAAGCAGAACACAACGAGACAAAGGAAAACATAGCAAAATATGATACAATACTGTATGACTGAATTTTGAATTCTAATAAAATCAAAACCTAAAAATATCAAATATGGAAATATGAAAGAAAATATGGAAACCTAGAGTTTTTCTCCCATTGGGCTGGGTATCCATCTAAATATTTTTTTTAAATACAGACCGAAATGTGTCTGTAACACCAACTATCAAAAGCTGTCACGTAACGAATGCTAACATCAAATGCATGGCCAGATTTGTTATCTTCTACATATTTTTTGATCCGATAGTTCCTGATTCAAGTCAGAATTCAGAATTTTTTATTCTTTTGTGTAAATAAAAATTGATTTTGTAGGAAAACATGTTTATATTGAGGCATAGTGGGGTATGTAAAAAAGGATGGTTTTAGTATCTGTACTGATACTCAGGTATTGTATGTATTTATACATGGTATGTGTTCCTATTCTGATACCGCTGTAGACTTGCTCAGAAAGTCTAGATGTAATCAGATGCAGTACTAGTAGTTAAAAAATAAATAATGATAATGTGTTGGCGTGTGTGTGTCCAGAGTGAGATGGGCAACGAGACCCCGAGTGTGTCAGAGACCGTCAGGGATCCTCTCAGGTCCTTCCTGCTCACCATCAACCTGAAGGAAGGACGCAACCTGGTCGTCAGGGACCGCTGTGGTGAGATTCTCATGTTACCGCTGCTGCTACACGTGCACACGCTGTGCGATATTACATCATCAACAACAGGGACTGTTGTCCTACTCCTGTTCTGAGTCTGATACTATGCAAACAAAACGAAATCAACTAGATCTTCAGCAACCGTGAGGTAAAATGATACCTTAATGGTCAGAACATGGAAACTGGATAGTAGGGCTGCAACTTCGGATTATTTTCATTATCGATTAATCTCACAGACTATATCCAATGCTGCATCACAACAAGTATAGCATATACTGTGTGCTGTGTTTTTCACATTGGTCTTATATTCCTGTTGCTTCTGACATATGCTTCCACAATTTGTCACCTATGTCATCATTTATCACGTACATGTGCATCGCTGTCCCAGTGAGTACGTGCTACTACTGTTATTCATTTGTTCTTTCTGCTGTGCTGCAACTGGCCCTTGAATGTGTTGTGCTTTTTCTTTTCATTTAATTTTTTTTGTGTCCTGCATCAAGTTTCTGAAACAACACAGATATCATTGAAGTCCTATCAAGTCTCATCTTTCCTTATCTCGGTTTAGTTTCCTCAACAAACGTTTGAAGTTGTTTGTGCCCAGAAGAGTGTTATCATGTTTGAACCTGTGTCCTCTTACCGGTGTGTGTTTTTCACTCGCACTGGCCCCAGTTTGTGTGTTTAGCCTTGGCACGTTAATGATGGCCAGGAGTGTCTGTTTAATTTACAGGCTATGCTACTATTGACTCCAGGGACACCCAAGACAGCAGAGTGTCAGGTTAGCTGTGAAGGTCCTGTAACAGCTCGGGCAGGATTCCACTCAGCATATTAGAACCTGTCTGAGCCACACCCAGCATTCATTACACCGGGCCTTTCACTTTGGCAAGGCATTCGGATTGCACTTTCTCATGTGGCTACATGTTTACACAACCACACTCTGGGTAAAGTTAATGCAGAGAATGAAGGGGAGGATCAAGGGGCAGGAGTATTTGCTTTAACTGCATTATTGTTAAGACCATATGGTTTTTTATTTATTTATTTATTTTGCACAATATATTTATTGATTTTTTTAGCACACCGTAACAGTAACATGGACAATAATAAAGACAATGATAATACAAAAAATGACAAGTATAATGAATCATGCATGTAGACGAAACAAAGGATTTTAAACAAGGAATAAGACAAAACAAAAAAAACAATCAAGAATGGTCTTGATCTTAATTTTCTTTTTTTTTGCTGATGGACAGCATTGGTTTGTTGTGTAATAAATTTGTAATGTAATGCTTATATTTTAACAGCAAAGGTGTACACAGCCAGGCATGATCACACAGGATGTGACTGCAGAGGAGTATAGTAAAGCATAAGCTGATGGTCCACAAACTGTGTTGCTGCCCTCAGCTGGTCACAGCTTGTACTTCCTTTACCTTGGAGGGAAAATGATTTGACAGAGCAGCAACAAATGTGAGATATAAAAGTATAAAAACACTTTCAGGAAAGCTAATAATGACGAAAATTAATACTGTATTCTGAATCCAGGTACAATCACCGTCACCCACAAATAAAGTGTGCAGCTGCTGTCACTTTTCACAGTGGATGCTGAAATCTGATTGGCTTTTGATTCAGGAAGTTGTGGTCCCATCGGCCGGGGGAGGGGTGAAAAAACCACATCCTCCATGCAGACACATGAGAGATGACACCATGAGCAGGCTGGTCCTCCCTTTTACTGGAAACCAGTACATTTCCCTAGCCTTTAAGAAACAAGGGTAAATGGCTATTTAGAAACCCAGTTTGGAAATTAGAAGCACGGTTATTTCATTGGTTTTTATTACAGTCAGTCACAAAGACAAGTCACCCCTGCTTTTGAAAGATGGGAGTGGTGTCTTCAATTCTGTCAAACTATACATTTCAGAAATCAAACCAATGTCCTTTCACAGCTCAGGAGGAACATTTTGTGGCCTATAATTTAAAATCTTTTTTTAATTTAGGTCTGATTAATCAGTCCAGTTTATAAAATCCTTAAGCCTTTTTTCAGGCTAAATTAACAGCTGCAGTGTGGTCTGTTAGTTAATGTTTAATCCCCTCCATCAACAGCTATGTGTCCTAGTGAGGTGCTGTTTAGCAAGACACCGAACACCCATACCAGTCTGATCAGTGTAAGGAACATCCGCAAGAAGTATCAGTAAATAATCCAAACTGCATTGTTTTGTTTTGTTTTTTTGTATATATCCTTTTCAGGTACCAGCGACCCTTATGTGAAATTCAAACTGGACGGGAAAACATTCTACAAAAGCAAAGTGGTTTACAAAGACCTCAACCCCAAATGGAACGAGGCCTTCTCCCTACCTGTGAAGGATCTGAACCAGAAACTGTACATCAAGGTAACTTGATGAGTTCAATGCATTATTCTGTGGGAAAAGGTCATTATTTTACCATGGGACAGTGTTACTGCTGTGTTAGTCAGACACAGGAAGGGCGCTGCAGTAAAGGTGTTAAATGTGTTGGATTTGTCAGAGCTTCTTTATAATGCTCAATGTGTTTGGTGTTTCACTGGTTGATGAGGTTTTTTGCAGTGCACAGGGCTTTTTAGGGGAATTTCCATGATTGCACCTCAGGTGTTGCAGCCCCAGAGCCACGCATGCGGGAAGTCTAATTCACAGCTGTATGGGATACGTCAAAACATGAATGAAATGTTTTATTCAACAACTCCTTAAGCGAGAATTTTTCACCTCAAGTGAACTGCTGTTTCAGCCTCCCACCGCTCAAGCTGAAGCCTCGGAACATGCTAGTGCAGGTTTTCTACCTTCCAACATTTCATCAGTGGATTAAATGAATTATGGAAGATTGTGCTGTAGTGTTATTTTCACATTCCCCGGGTCAGTATCTGCACATCGCAGTAACAAATAACTGTGATCATGGTGTATGAGGAGTCATACAATCAGCCACTCACTGTTACAGTAATTGCCTCCATGGATGCTCTCTGTATTAACAGTCTCTCTGGTGATTGACATGACACAGGTATACGACCGTGATCTGACAACTGATGACTTCATGGGCTCCACCAGCGTCACCCTCAGTGATCTGGAGATTGACAAGTGAGTGCCTCTGAGTGAGTGTAGTATGTGTTGGAAGCAGTTGGAGTGTAGCTTATAAACTGATACTGGATTTTTGAGGCCGATACCAACGTCGATATTTGAGAGTGAAATAAATCTGATGACAATATAGTATGTTTATATAAGTATGTTTTTGTTTTTTCAAGTAATTTGTGACCATGATATGTACTGAGTGGGACATATCTTTGGCATTTCTATACTGCAATGTCTTGTTACTTATTGGCTGACATATATGCTAATAACTATATTTCTGCAATAAGCTATTATTGGCCGATATATCACCCTGGCCACTTAAACGCTCAAGTGAGTATAAGTGGCGAGAATTAGGATTAGCTTGCAGGAAAGTTTTCTCTTTAACTATGAACAGTGCAGTTGCAGTTTCACTGTGTAATTTCATTTCAGTATGTACTAAACCAGTGGTTCCCAGCCCTTTTGGTTAGTTACCCCTTAAAACGACACTTTGTCTACTTGTGACCCCTTGTCACAGATTGCGTTGTGTCTATGTTTAGTGGCCATTTCGATCTAAGATTCACATTGTTTTATTTTGGCCTCAAGATGTAAAAGTATTTCACAAGCAAAAAGCAAAGATTAGAAAAAAGTCAGATTAATCTTGCGACCTCAGCTTGGGAACCACTGTACTATCAGTCACGCTCAGTATTGAGCGTGTGCTAATAGTGAGTATTGCATAAACTGTTAGGGGCTGTAGTATGAATGGTTTCCCACATTTATTTTCATTTAGAAACTTGGCTTTTCTAACCCTAATTATAATTAAAAAATGAACATACTGCATACGATACACAATGTCCCACCTTTACTACTACTTTTTAAAAGTCCAGCCCATTCGAGCACAATCCACCTCCACCTACACTCAAGTCCATACACTGAATTACCACGTTACTGTATACAGTACAGATGCACAGTCTAATAAAACAGCCCTGCAGTAAATGCTATCTTTGTAAAGCTTATTTTGCGTTTTTGTGTTTTTAATTCAATTTAACTTAATTATGGTGACTTCTCTATTGTGAGCTAATACAAAAATATCACTAACTGCTGCCTTAAAAAAGACCTTAGATTAGATTTAACACCTCTCTGAAACAGGGCTGTTGTATAGAATTGCATGACACTATAGGAGTGTACTTAAACTGGTTACTCAGTGTTTAAGTGCTTCTGCAGCCCATATTAATAACCACATTAGCCACATCTGCACCACTGCAGCTGCTCAGTGTCCAAAAATAAAAGACTGCTGGTTAGTTTCCTCTCTCTGTTTGATGACTGGTGAAACCACAAAGTGTTGGATTTTGGGTCTGAATGCATTGCAGCCTCCATGGCACATGACTGCCCGTCTCTGATCCAGATCTGTTTAACTTTAATTGAACCTGAAATTCATTTATTTTTCCCCAGGGTCAACGAGATGTCTCTGCCCTTGGACGACCCCAACAGCCTGGAGGAGGACATGGGGGTCGTGCTGGTGGACATGAGTCTGTCACTCAGAGATGGAGGCAGCAAAAGAGGCCATGTATGGCAACCTCCCATATATATGTGCATTGTATTTATTGCACGTTTATGTTTTTTACCCAGTGTTTCTGTGTATTTCCTACTAACCACAGTGTCATTTTGTTTTGAACCTAACATGCATGCTCCTGTTGGCAGCGGTGGCCCCAAAAACGAAAACGAAGTATTAGGGTAAGGCATGATGGAGGGAACACACTGGGCAGACATTAAGTGACATTTACTTTGGTTAGCATCCTGCAGATATCTGCCAAATATAAAAGAGATACTTCATTACATCAAGGATAAAAACTGCAGTGAAACAGAACTTTAGAGGAATATAGAGCTTCCACTCAGGTCTAAAATAATGAATCAGTGTCCATCATGCTCAGGATATGGCCTCCCTCAATACAGTTCAAAGTAGTCACACGAGTACCACATGGTGCAGTGAAGCTGACCTGCCGTCTCCTGGTTGAAGAGTTACAGTATTTTGGCAGTTATCTTTATATGAATCATTTTTGTCTCTTTGCACAAGAGGGCAGCAAATCACCACATTCTTTAAAAACAAAAAAATGTGTGTCTTTTGTAGGAAATCAAATCTGACAAATGTGTGTGATGTCTTTAGTAATTCTAAGATGAAACATTAAGTCATCAACAGTCAGTGGTCACTGAGGCATTAGGTATACCTACCTAATATAGAGTAGAACCATGTCTTGACTCCAAAACAGCATCAAATTTTTGAGGTATTTAAGTACTTTTTTCCAATGCCGACTCAATACACAACTCAATTTGTTGTGCGTTTAGAGTCCACACAGCACTGCTGAACTTAGCAACAGTATTTGTGTAGTTGTTAACTACTACTGTTAACATACAGTCTGCTGATATTCTACATTTTTCTGATTGTCAGCAAATCCTATGAAAAGACCTTAACCAACAATGATGTGATTCTACTAACAAGTATTGTCTGTGTATCAAAAGCTTGATATACCTTATTCCTCTGTGCCATAGAGCTCTATTGTTGTCTAAAAACGATAAACACGATGAACATGGGCACTGTAGTTTATTTTGAATTGAGCAGTCAGCATACACAGTCTTGCTGACTCAAATACTTTTGTAGGAAGAGATTTCACCTTTTAAAGGGAGACTAAGTAGCTATTGCTAAAAAGTATCATTTATGGGATAATAGTAAAAACTAAAACATGGTGTAAGAGGAGCGCAAGTCAGTAATATCAGCTACAGCAATATTTATGTACAGTTTGCTAACATTAGCCACTACAAGCTACTGGTCATACCAGTCCTAGTAAGGCTGTAGCAGCAAGTGTATTGCTGCTTTTTAAAACGATTTTATTATGAATCCAACTTTTCATTTATAAGAAGAAGAACGTGTTCTTTTTTCAAAAGTTACGTAGTGTCGCTTTAAAAAAATGAAACAATATATTTGTAATCCCTTTTTTAAAGATTTACGTTGTCAGTAGGAACCAGTGGGCTTGGGGCGGAGTGCCACAGACAGGGTAGGGAAGTTGGGAAGTAGAATATCGCCAGCCTTATCCATTACATGAGTCTGGTTGTTGTCCCACAGAGCAGCTGCTGAATGCACGCTTTTTTTTGTACACTCAATCCTCTGTGCTTCATGAATCTGTGAATCGGAGTCGGGCAGCCCTTTCTGAGAAGCTTGAACCACCACATCTGGCGTCTTTTTGCTCATTCCTAGGACTAGTCCAAAAACCTTTGACCGTGTCTGCATGTTTATAGATTGAGTTGCAGTTGCATGATTCTGTGTTTGGAAATTGTTTGCATTACTGAACAGGTGTATCTAATATATGTGCATGTTCCCCTACTACTTCAGATGCATATCGTACTCTGTCAAGTGCGTTCAGTGCGGTCTGTTAATTAAAACGTGACTTTCTGCCTGTGCATGTGGCAGAACGCATTCGGACAGGACGTCAGTGTCAGCTTGATCTGCATTAATTGAATGTGGGTTAAAGTTATCTCCCCACAGTGCTGTGTCTTCATGTACCCTCGGCTAATTATCGTAGAATATGGCTCCCTATTATATGTGGAAGAGAGACGCTGCTCTGCATTGTAGCTACTGCAGGCTTTACCTAATCTCTCAGTGAAATGAAATGAACAGTTTCATTCTATTTTCACTGGAGAAGAGAGATAATGCTGTCTCATTCAGGGTGCTTCTTGTAATGTCCAAAGCACTGATTTGGAGCATGTTGCCATCTGATTTAAGCTTTATATAGTATCAAAGTAGAATCTCCCCTCTGTTCACTGTACTGGTTAGTGTTTTGTTTCCTTCCTTTGCTGTCTCTGATGCATGTGTGCGTTGTTAGAAAAGAGATATTATTGGTAAAAATGTAATGTAATGGAATTTGATTTGGTTTGATTGAGGTATTAGATATTCTGATGTTGCATGCATTTGTATTCTGAAGCCCTTTTTTTCCCCTCCTTCTTTCCTCCTTTGTCCTGCAGTCGGGAGGCTCCTCTCAGAGCTTTCGCTCTCTCTCAGAGACACTGAGGAAGAGTCAGCTGTGGACTTCGGTTGTGTCAGTGACTCTGGTCAAGGGTCAGGAGCTGCCGCTGGACACTCAGGGAGGTCAGCTCTTTGTTCGCTTCAGACTGGGAGAGCAGAGATACAAAAGCAAGGTACTGGATGGAGGACTAATGTTTTCTCATCTCCTCCGCTCCCCTCCTCCCCTCGAATTGTCCTTGTTATTTTTAAACCCCCTCTTCTCCTTTTTTTTTCTCCTCACACTCCCCTTCCTCTGCTCCTTTTCTCATCTTCTCCTCCAGTCCTACACATTTTCTTTATTATTTCCCTCCTTTCCCAGAACTCATATTTTTCTCCCCTATTCTTTTCATGTCCTCTCCTTTCGCAAGTGTAAAATGATGCTGGTTTTTATCTTTATTATCTGGTAATGGATTTGGTTACTACATGCAAAATGATTGATGATGTTTTCAATAAAATATTGGAAATGTTTCTTTGAAACCAGACATGTTTGATTTATATATTTATGTATTATGGTATGTTTAGCTAGAGATTGGCATTATACATTAGAATGTATTTTATGCAGCATATCTCTGAGTATATACTATTTAATTTAGCATTCACATTTGCTATAACTGGTACTGTGTCCAGAGTGAATAATAATAATAATAATAACTTTATTTAAATAGCAGCTTTAAAAAGATAAAAAGCAATAAAAGAAAAAAAAACAATACAAGCAATGAAAAGATGATAAAAAGTACAGTAATCTGTTAAAAAGTGCAAATGTTAGGGTCTTAATGCCCTTTAATCTCTGATGGGATCACCGATCATATAAAAAAGAAGTGCTGGAAAAAGCAAATGGAATAAGATGAAATGGATTTTGGGGTGTGTGACATGAAATGCCCCATCTCTAATCACTGCTCATCCTGGCAGCTGGATGACGTCTTGCGGTGATGCTCACTTTCTTGTGCTGCTGGCTCTACGGCTGCTGTCACTGATGATTATCTCGCTATTCTGCAACATCACCCATTGCACTTCGAAGCCGCATGCTAATGAGCAGCATTGCTCCTTTTCTTTTTCTTTTCTTATAGGCAGGTTCAAAGTGACAGTAATTACTTTTGATGCCTTCACGTGCAATGGGAATTTCTGATGCTGATTTCTGAAGCTGCTAAACAATAACGCATTCACACACTAGTCTGTTGGAAAATCAAATTCAGAAACAAATTTAAAAATCTGGACACACTGCAACTGGTTAATTTTCAAAATATTAGCTGTGAAGGTTCATCTAGATAATTACAAACCTGTCCATGTTTTCTGACATTTGACTTGACATTTGATAAAGTTAATTATAAAACAACAGGAAAATGAGGGTATCAACGTTTTCTGACTGAATTTGAATGGCTGTTCTCAGAGTTCAGTGTACATACATATGAATTTGTAAGGATTTTATGTTTCATGCTCTAACCTCATTTCTGGTTCAGAATCACTGCAAAGTGCCTAACCCTCAGTGGAGAGAGAGGTTCACTTTTAACCAGTTCTTGGACGGTCCAGACATCCTGGAGGTGGAGCTCTGGTCCAAGGAAGGACGGAGGACTGAGGAGTGTTTGGGAACGTGAGTCATGCATTGATCAGAACCTGTGTGTTTGCGTGTGTGTGTACTCGGCCTACAAAGCCTGTATGGGAGCAAACTCAGAACTAATGATGCGATTCGCCTCGCCGCAAAACACCTGAGCTTTGTGACCAAATAAACTGACTCTGTTGGATTTTTAAGAAGAGATTTGACAGTGTGTTTGTCCTGTGTATGTGTGTGCGTTTGTGTGTACAGGTGTGAAGTTGCCCTGTCCAGGATCCCTTTCAATCAGAGGCAGCTGTTCACACACACCCTGGACGGGCGGGGAGGGAGCTTGGTCTTCCTGCTCACACTGAGCACATGCAGTGGTGTCTCCATCTCTGACCTCTGTGCCGCACCGCTTGACGAACCTCATGAGCGACAGAACCAGCTGGACAACTACGTCAGTACCTGTACTGCTGTATATGTTCTGTCTGTACTCTATGATTGCATCACTTCACCACCTACACATGGGTGGATTACTGAACGGGCCTACCGGACCCAGGCCCAGGGGTTCAAGGGCTCAGGGGGCCCTTAAGCCAGAGCCTCTGCGTGAAGTCGCTGTTATTAACTTATCATTTTTTGTCGCATAGTCAAAGGGCTTAGTCATTCATGTCAATAACAGAGTCCCAAAAGTCCTACTGAAAAGTTGAAGGAATAGCCAAAACATTCACTTTAAAGACGTCACAGGAAAGAAACCATCATGATACATTAACAGGTAAGGTAACTCTGTAGGGAGAAATCCAAAAAGCAAGTGCGCAGCATTAGAAGCTCTGTCTATACAACTGCACGGCCATAGGCTACAGTAGATTTTTGGCAGGGCGGGATATTTGAGGTGCTGAGAGTGCTGCCTGTTGAATAATGCTCTTTAAAATATTATGCATGCTAGATAACCCACATTGATTTCTTTTTTTTTGTTATTATTTTTAATTGTTTTTGTGGTGTATCAATTGACTGTGTGCTCCTTTTAAATATAGGCCTTAACTGGGACAAGTGAGATTCTTTATATGAACATAAAAAAACTATTTTGAATAGTTTATAGGGGTGCACCTCTTGCAAAAATCAGGGGATGCCCTATTTATTGCAGATATGTTGGGGCTGACACGTTTAATTGTTATCAGTAAAATCTTTAACTCAATTTTGAAATATAAAAGCAGCCGGTGACAGAGAGGAAAAACTGAGCTCTAGAGAATTTGGGTCAGTCTAAAGTTTGTTAATTAAGGCAAGTAAAAGCCCTTTACCATAGGGTAAGAGTGAAGAGAAAGGCATGTATGGTAGTCTCAGTGATTATAAAGTGAACATTCAATCCAAACATAGTTATAGTCTGAAGCTGATAAAACATGCCTAGATTTAAGTGGCAATTATGGGTTCAAATCTTGAGTCACTTTAAGGTTGTTTAAGTCTAATCTGTTCCTGCAGTACTTTCTGTGTTGAAAGGCCAAGAGATGGCAGTATCTGCCTGCTAATGTGCTGAGAGTCAGTAACACAGATTTCTGCTGCATCAGTGAGCTGAAGTTTTTGACATCAGCTAGGCGGCCACGTAGCGAAACACACGTTTTTAGATGTTGTATCCTGTTATATCGTACCTGTCTTGCAGCCACTGGTTGCAGGTCATTCCACAAAGGTATGAAAATAAACTTGCAGCAACTTGAAATTTAACATGGGCAATCCATCATGGTGGATGTTTATTTGGATTAACTTGGATTAAATTAGTTGTGTGGCAATGCAATTGCAAGCATGGACTGTTTTGAGAACACACCTTTTTGGTGTTTTTAAGTTCTTGAAGAAAATACTGACATGAGATTTACGAGTTGTGGAAGAGGAAGCTTTCTAATGCAGAATGAAACAAATGACCTGAATCCCTCCATGCTCCATGGACCAAAATGCTGTTTGCTTATTAAGACTATTGCAAGAAAGAAGCTAATGTGCACTGCAGTAGTCATTTCTTGTCTAGTCAAAGTAATTTTTTTAATTTTCCAGTTTTATTTTTTTGACAATTTAATACAACTTGTTAATAATCCAAATAGACACAAGGTGGGGGATTTGCTCGAGTATGGGGTAACTTCTTATTATAAGAAAGATACAATCTCTTTCCACATATTTTCTGCTTTTTCACAAAAATATAACTGATGCACAAGAGTCCCCACCTCCTTCCACATCTCCAGCATGAGTCATTGTCCTTTAGTTTTAGTTTTACCAGTTTACAGTAACTTCTATTGATTATTTTGTAAAGTATTAGCTGAGATTGCGCTTCATGTGAATGAGTATGCCAAGAAGCTATAAAGTTCTTCCAAGAATGCCCCTACTACACTTACCGTAATTCCTTGAAACTCATTTCTTTTGTCAAAAGTAGCAAAGTGCACAGCCTATATGGCACTGAGGTGAGGAACGTCTGCACATACAGATTAGCACAGATCAGGTACATGCTGTGGATTTTTTCTTTTCTTATGTGCAAATAATATGGCAGACCTGGCTAGTTTATACACATTTAGAATTTTCTTAAAAAAGAAACATGTATTCTTTATGATGTGAATTTGACATTTAATTAATATGAAATCTAATGGAAAGCTGGGCCAAAAGATTCATAAATAAGATTCAGAAAAAATTCATTTTTGGAGCAAATATTTTGATCTGGGTTTCTGGACCCCAGATGTCTTATTCAAGAATTTTCTTAAGATTGTGAAACACGTTAGGAACATTTTTGCATTTTTTTCCTAGGATTGTGCAGTCTTGGTGGCAGAAGGTACTCTCTGGGTGTTTTACTAATTTGAATCCAAACCCTCATACTTCCTGTCTGCTTACTGTCCGCACAGATTTTGAAAAGGTCCCTGAATAACCTCCGTGATGTCGGTATCCTTCAAGTCAAAGTTATCAAGGCTTCAGATCTGATGGCTGCTGATTTAAACGGTACGTCACACATTTGGATTTAAGTTCTTTCTTTGTTCTGTTGTTACATTAAAAATGACGAGGGAGGGAGCCCAGTGTGTGTGTGTGTGTGAAAGTGTTAGGTGTTGTGTTCTGCAGGCAAGAGCGATCCCTTCTGTGTGCTGGAACTGGGGAACGACAGACTGCAGACCCACACGGTCTACAAGAGCCTCCACCCAGAGTGGAATAAAGTCTTCACATTGTCAGTTTGAGTCTCTTTTTTCCAACCACAGTTCCTTAGTAATTCTACATGGTGTATGTAGTCTGAACCACAACAAACTGAAAAGCTGGGACATAATGCTATTGTGTGTGCTGGTTTGTGAGGGGTATCTGACCTCCCTGTTTGTCCCTGCAGCCCTGTCAAAGACATTCATGATGTTCTGGTGGTGACTATCTTTGATGAGGATGGAGACAAGGCGCCAGACTTCCTGGGAAAAGCTGCCATTCCTCTGCTCTCGGTACACACTACCTCACTAAGAGTCTGTCATGAAGACAATAGACGTATCTATTTACACTCTGGGTCTAAATTAAAGTGAAGAGGGCGATAGCACTCCAGTGGGTTGAAGACTTGCTAAGATGTAATCCAGCATGACTGATGGCCAGGTTCATGGCTGAGTTCAGCACCTGATGCCCTTTCTGTCCTGCAGATCCGCAGGGGACAACAGATCGCCTTCCCGCTGAAGAAAGAGGACTTAGGTGGGCTGTCGAAGGGGAGCATCACTCTGGAGCTGGAGGTTATTTTTAACCCCGTAAGTAAAAGTTCAGCCTGCAAAGAGCACATGAGCACATGATGGCTATGAACGATGGGCCTGATTCTGCCTGCTTCTCGTTGCTTCATGACTTTTTTTTTTCATCAGGTCAGAGCAGGTATCAGAACCTTCCAACCACGGGAGAGAAGATTCATGGAGGATAATCCCAAATTTTCCAAAAAGGTTTGACACAGCTTTGATTAACTTAGTGTAAAATCCAGGGTTGGGGAATCATCATTTTGCACTGAGTCAAATTTTAGTTGATCAACGGAAAATGAATCTGCAGATTTACTGCTTGACTTTGTCTTAAATGATAGTAAACTGAATATCTTTGAATTTTAGACTGTTGGTATGACAAAACAAGGGATTTTTTATTTTTTGATATTTTTGACAGACATGCTAGAACCACCATACAGTTATTTTGTCTGTTTTTTGTTAACCAAGCAGAACAATAAGAAACACAAAAAGCAAAAAGAAACCAGACATCATTTATATGCTTAATAAATATAAATCAATTAATGTAACCAATATCAACAATGAGAGCGGCTCGTACGAACACAAAAAAGACAATATAAAACCAATTCATAAAACAAAACAAAACAAAACCACCAAGTTTAGATTTTTTATCAAAAAGTATACAATGTCTAATTTGTAAGAATCTCCAGAAGTCTGAGGAAGGCAGATGATGCTCAAAAGATCTAACTCCTCCATCCTCCGCAAGGTCATCAAGAATCTGTATGCTCGAGTTGACCCATCTTACCCAAAAGACAGATTTCCCATCTATTGATAGCTTCTTGTTGTACCATACAGAGGCTCTTGGTGTGGCGGATGGATTGGAGCTTGTTGTTTGATGTACCACCCTCCATGTTTCTCGAGTGAAGGTCAGCACAGGGTTTTGAAACGGAACTGGTCTACCTTGTTGAGTCAGGAAGGCCTCCAGGGAGGAGGGGTGTGTCACTTCGCTTTTAACTTTAACCCAAGAAGGGACCCTATCCTGAGGAAGATTCATTTTGGCAAGTTGGGATGGTGAAAAAGCTCAGTGAAACCCAGTCAATGCGGGATAGAGAGAGCCCACCCTCCTATTTTGCTGCATAGAATTGTGCCCGGTTAAATAAAGGTCTATATAAATAAATAAATAAAAAAAAGTTTTAGCAAATTGTGATTGTAAAAAGTTATGATTTAAAAATAATGAATTATAAAATCAAGAAAAGATTAATCAATAATGATAGTTGGTTGCAGCCCTAAACTCCGTAAGAAAACTCCATAAAAGGGAGTTTTTCCTTGCCACTGTTGCCTAGTGCTTGCTCATGGTTGGAACTGTTGGGTCTCTGTAAATAATTCTATAAAGAGTATGATCTAGACCTGCTCTGTATAAAAAGTGCCCTGAGATAACTTCTGTTATGATTTCGTGCTATATAAATACAATTGAATTGAATTAACATTAAAGGTTACAAGCAACCAACAGTAAAGAGGGCAAGGGTCAGAGGTCATTGCACTTTTGACAATATTCCTGTGATGCCTGGATAACTGAAATTTCAATTGAAAAATAGGAGCTAAGCAAAAGAAAGAGGGGGAGGAGACAAGTTGCACAAATGTCCCCATTTGTATTATCAGTTAACTCTTTATGAACTGAAAATGAACAATCATTTCATTCTCTTTTCTTCAACGACTGCAAAAGCAAAGACTTTCCTCTGCCTGAATTAGTTGAATTGAGCTTTAATTGACCCCAATTGTGACTGAGTTTTTGTCCACCGTTCTGCTACATTAGTTTGATATACAGTGTACAGGACAGGGTGCGAGACAGGGTGCCTGACTGTCTGTACTTCCCACAAAGACTCATTGTTGTCAGACAATACATTGCTCACTAACGCCAAAATTGGCTTACGCACTGAGGATTCGGATCGCAACGTGCAGGTTTTCCTTCTGTTTTAATGCTGAAAGTCTTGGTTGACAAAATCAGGTCAGATTACGGACATTTTTTTGCCCCCTGACCACAACGACCCATTCCAAAACATACCCTCACTAATTCACTAGCTGACTGGACATTTCCTGTTTTAAACTTCTTACAAAATTAAACCTATGCACTATGAAAACATCATTAAGAGCACTTTTATCCATATTTTAAACATACGGTAAATATTTATGTGTTTTGCATGTTTATAATCTGTGTCTTTCAGGTTCTGGCCAGGAACGTGCTGCGTGTTCAGACACTGTACAGGGCTATCATGTCGACGCTGCAGTACATCAAAAGCTGCTTCCAGTGGGAGAGCATTCAGAGGAGCCTGCTAGCCTTCCTGGTGAAGTGCTTTAACTGCTTATCAACACACTGTATCTGCATTTCCCTCTGTTTTCCCTCCAAGCTGCGGAAGACAACCGCAGTCTGGCCAGCCCCTACTTGAACTCTCCCAGTGAGAATCTTAATCAATACGGTGTTGGGCTCAGCAGAAACGCAGGCTTGGCCCCGGCTCTGTGTTGGAGTGGACGCTTTCAGTGTTGCGTGTCTCGCGGATGCAGAATTAAGCCTCAGCTGGAGCGGGTAGAGTCCCAGTGGAGTCGAGACAGAGTCTATTTTTGTTCTACTTCCCTGACAACTCATTAACCCTCTGTCCAATCTATGCTGGGTTTGATTTAGACCCCATTATGCAGACAGAAGTCCAATTAAAAGGCTCTTCAGAGATAAGGCTTATTCTCCGTCCTGCCATTGTTGAATACAAGTGTGAAGACAGAAACACAGGAGAAGCCTCTCAGCATTTGTCTTTAAACCGCAAAGTGGAGCGGGTGCTGATCTTTTGACATTATTCTCTCCCAGATCTCGCCCGATTGAAATGGCATACAGCAGGTTGTGCATTAACTATGCAGGCAATCGAGGTCGTGGAAAGTTCCTTTTGTTTTTGCAACTGCCGTCCTGTAGATGGCACTAAAGCTTTGCTCTGCACCCTAGGATTTTCTGAAGAGACTGCTAAAGAGATACTGTACGCCAGCCAATAGTACAGTTTGTTCAATTTGCCGTGAAAATGGGAGCTGCAGCACAGAGCTGTTATCTGAACAGAAGCCACTCTTTAGCTATTGTGCAATGACAATATTTAAACCATAGTTAATGCAAAGATACTCACAATGGAACACTACTTTTTGATGGCAAAATATTCTTAATAATGTAATTCAGAAGAACCCCCCCCACACACACACACATATAGTGTTAATTATTAGAGATAATATTGTTGTTTTGCTTGACAGTTCAGACACACACTCAAGCACAAATCATACAAGCATGAACAAGCGCAGAACACACACACACATCCTCCCACTGCATCTCAGTGTTTGAAAGACAGTACCATCTGTACTCATGTTTTTACACTAACGCTCCCTGCCTTTTCAAGCCTCAGTGAGAAGAAATAAATGCCCGCTTAATACCGTCACATGAGAGTAATGAATAACAGCTTCACTCTACATGACAGATAGATAGAGTGATGAACTACCTGCAACATCTGCAGATTGTCAAACGCTTTCGTGCAGAGCGCTTTAGTCAGTGCAGGATACTTTAAATGTACTCAGCAAGAAGCCTCAATGCTGGCACCGTTAGTGCCTTGCTCTACTTATTGAACTATAATAGATCACATACTGTGGCCCCTCATTACTTTACTTTGTAAAAGGTGGTGGGACTTGCTGTTTATTGCAATGTTTATTTGGAAATATATCATCAGTACTGTGAATCAGGAAAAAATAGATACAGCCTTTTTCCAAACAGAACTTCCCAAATTTCCAATTCCCACCCCACCCAAACACAGAAACAAGAGGGGTCACCAAAAATACACAGTGGTTTTCTTAGAAATAAAGTGAAAAATAAAAATAAAAACACAATACTGAGAGAAAGTACAAAAGCATAACTCCCGCGTGGAAATCAATGTGCTTCTACCTCATCCTTCCACTTTATAAAAGAAATATAGATTCTCCACTTGAGGAAATTATTTTTCTTTCATGTTGCACATCTATATGACAACTTTTCCAAACTCTGTCACCTGGTCCTTTAAAAGGAGGCTCCTGAGAATAATTTGCAGTCCAATCCTTACTGCCAACCCTTCAGTGATTGCGGAAAATCAGACAACACCTCGTAAAATATAAAGTTTTGTGCAGAATACAAACTGTGCACTTGATGTTAGCAACGTAACAGTGGATCTTCATCAAAAAGTAATGGATGTCCACAGTGCATGCACCAGTGTACCCTCATCATCAACCCCTACATTTCTAGAAGGATACTACATCTGTTAGAGTCTATACAACCTACTGGGGATCCAGTAGTAATGATGTCAAATTTTAGATTGTATGACCGCTGTGTAACTTTTAAAATAATTAGAAAATAAAAAGTCTAATTAAAGTGTTATGCTCCTCAGAAACAGGAGGACTTGCATTTTGCTTTTTATGAATAAGAACTTTTCATTGACCACACTGCTCACACACAGTATGTTTGCATTAAGGCTAAGACATATTAGACGTTGACCTCTTTAAAGAGTTCACACATTCTTCCTCTTAAAGCTAAAAAGATGAATTCATAAGCAATAAAAAGCTCCATTCAATACACTCAGGGGTGTTGCTGCTACAGCCTTACTTGGTCTGGTATGACCAGTAGCTTATGGTGGCTAATGTTTGCTAATGTTAGCAAACTGACTTTACGACTCTTCTCCTCTTGTGCTGATGTTGCATTACATTTTAGCATTTAGCATTATGCAATAATTGTTACTTGTGGCCACAGTTCCACAAGTTAGCTACAAAAGCTACGTAGCCTCGCTTTAAAACAATGAATGGAGTAAATGGTGTCAGTGATTTCTGTGCTCTTGGATTACCGCTGTGCCATTCAAATCCTTCCCCGAGCATTAGTGTGGAAATCCTGTGCCGCCCTCCAGTCCAGTAGCTCTCCTAACATTAGGTAGCCTTTCATTTTTTTTTCTTTCTCTCTGATCTGGATTGTATTTCCAGAGCCCCTTTTGCTGTCGAAGACGGTGTAATGCCTCTCAAGCTGAAATGGGCTGCAATTATCACAATCTTTATGGGCTGAGTATACATTTCCACCAAAGCGTGACTTGGCTTTCCCCCTGTCCCAGCTCTCCCAGTCATTACAAAGTCCTCACTAATAAAACATAACCCTTTCAGTGAGGAATTGGTTTCATCTCCTCTCCCAGGCCCTGTTTTGGCTTGTGATAACACAGACAAGAGCATGCTTGGCTTTTTGCGCATTAAAGCTGATGGTGGTGGTGGTGGTGGTGGTGGTGGGGGCCTGCCATCTTTTATGTCAGTTGGTGCCTCAGAGGAGACTGATGTCTTTACCAGATGTTCACTTTTATTTTTATTAGCATATAAAAACCTGTACACCCTTCCCCACGCCTCGTGGCTCGCTGCCATCTTGGCCAGCGCTGCCTCTCTGACAGGATTATTTTATAGTTCCATTTAGCTGTGCCATTGAGACATCACGAGCCATATTTTCTTTATCCTCTTACCCATTTTACCTGGGCCACGCACAGGGTGGTGGAATGTGCATCACAAGTGCCGTTATGGATGTTAATGACACATTCGCAGGCTCCCCGTGGCTGCAGTGAATCGCGCGGTCAGCTTTAATGTACGCGAGATGAGAGAGGCAGAGCAATTAGACTTGTGTGGTTAATGTCAATGTGTATGCAGGGGGTGGAGGGAGAGTCAGTCCAGCTGAGCAGAGTGGTCGCCCTGCACAGCATATGCAGAATAACTGTACGTAGGAAGCAAGGCTTTGATAGTGGCAGGGTAGCCTTCATCAACTTGACCAGTGCTTTTGTAATCAATAGCAGATCGGATCAACCTTTAGCTAGCGGGGGATTCAGGAACTGATGAAAATGTCTTTGGATGTGACTTAATGAAGAGCAGTTTGTTTTATCCTCCCCACCCCCCTTGTGTCTGACCTCACTAATGTCTGACCTCTGTGGCCCTCTGCCTGCAGGTGTTTGTGGTGACTGTGTGGTACTGGGAGTTTTACATGCTGCCCTTCTTCCTGGTCCTGCTCATCTCGTGGAACTACCTCCAGATCCGCTCCGGTCGGGTCAGTCAGGACCTGGTGAGTCCAGAGCGGCCTCGCCAGCCTCGTCTCATCTTCTTCTCCTTCAGCCCGATGACCTGCCGGCTCCCGTTCACACTCCTTTATTTATTTTGTAGAATAAAGAACAGCTACCTCAACCACATTTTGTTCTTGTCATTAAAAGCTGGTTTGTTTCCATGGCAACCAGCTGCACCTAGCTACATAATAATAAAATAACACATAATACATAAGCATAGAAAACTCACTGAATAGACTAATGCAACATATCATTATAGCCTAAGCTAATTTGCAGTGCTTGTCCCTTACAAACACTTACTTCTTTTTTTTCAGTTTGCTTCTAGTTATTGTTCTGAATCATGCCTCTTCTTCACTGTAATTGGTCTGTTGCCCTCTTCTTGTTGTGACTGGTCAAATTAGAAAAAGTTTTTAGCACTCGGCTTTGAAAAGGTCACAATTCACAGTGCTTTTTTTCTTTTCTTTTTCTTTTTTGGCACTCTCATTTTCACAGAAAAAAAGGATGTTGTATCTGGTCTGTGCTCAGTGTGGAATAGCAGCTGTATTTACTGTATACAGCAATGGTAGTTCAGCACAGACTATAGGTTATAGCAAATTACATACACACAAAACTGTTCAGACAACAATGCACTTTATTATATTGTAAAATCTGTTAAATATGTGCTGATTTACAACCATCTTTTTTTACAACCACGATTATTTTCATTATTGATTAATCTGTCGATTATTTTTTCCATTCATTTAATTTGTTTTGTCTCTACATGTCTGAAAATTGTGAAAAACAGCCAATCACTAGTTCCCAGAGCCCAAATTGTATTTTTTGTTTGTTTTTTTATCTGACCAACAGCCCAAAACACAAAGATATTAAATGTATAATGATATGAAACAATGATAAATAGGTTAAACAATTAAACAATTATCAAATTAGTTGGTGGTTAGTTTTGTCAGTCAACTACACCATTAATTGACTAATCGTTTCAGCTCTACAGCCATGTTAATGAATATACTGTATAGGCATTACTACAGAATATTGCACCAATCCATTTACAATAACAGACAGACCCTGATGTACACTATCCCATCATGTGATATTGAAATCATTTCACTTGCATGACAGATAAACGGAGAATAACTAAATGAGCAACAATCAGAGTAAAGTTTGGGGGGAAAAAAGGTATTTATTAAGAGTTTAACGTTCAAAAACTCAGCTAATCTGCATCATCAGGACTGTGTGGGTGCTGTTTGATCAAGTTTGATTCACAGTGATGGCAACACCTGCAGACTACCTCACAAGTGTGGTCAGATTTTTGATTCAGTTGTTGCTCAATCCTGATTGGTGCACACAAGTCCCACCCACTTCAAACCAGACAAAACAAAAAAATATAGAAAATCTCTCATATGATGAAAAAACAAAACTGTTTGAACTTTGGCAGAAAATAGTGTGTTCATGTAGGATCCTATTACTCATCGTCCAAATCAGATAAGAGAAAAAAGGGTTTTCAGGGCCTTCAATTTGGGTTTTACTTACATACGGTAGTTCAACAATAGGACACATCACAATAAGTTTTAAACCTACAATAACTGATTTTTTTGGGGGGGCTACCTGCGGGAAGCAGAAACAAGCTGTGAACACAACATTGACATATCATCACCTTTTAAGTTATATATAGATATGTTGAACTTGAAGTTGCCTATTTACACATTATTGTGTATCAGAGCAATGTTACCATTCATTTAGAGTCGTGTTTCTGGCTACCTGGCAAACGTAAATTCAATATTCACTCTCCTTTTAGCTCTGTTTTTGGTGTCAACCAACTTCTGAAAAAACACATCTGGCCCTTTAGCTGCTAAATGATCCACTATGTTCACCAGCTAGTTGCTGACTGTGTCTGTCAGCTGTTTAGTGCTGAGCAGGTAGTGTACAGAGCTGAATACAGCTGCCTGCTGTGGCCAAAAACAACACTATGAGAGCGGTGAGAGTGAACCAAAACAGTAAAGTTGTGGGCCGGACAACCAAAACAATGAGCTGAAAGATGCTAAAACACAACAGAGCTGAGGAGAACTCCTTTCACATAGAAGTAATCATGTGATCCACTGTTAATATAAAAATATTGACAACTGCTGCTTTAACATATTCTGGTATAGAAGTGTGAGTGGTCACTTGGCTTGCTGTGGAAAAAAAGCCATCATGGCCTGTCAGTCAGCTGTCCTGCAGTGCTGAGTGTTTTTGGAAGCTGACCTCAGGGTCACCGCTGATCCCTGCAGTTTGTCAGATGACGACCCCATGAGCACGCTGGAGTTAATACAGAGACTCCCAGTGTCAAAATGACACTAAGTGTATTATGTAGAAAATCTCGGAATCACTACAATCTCACCTCTATAATAATTATCTTTTGTTTTTTTTCCAGGACAATATGGATTTAGGGGATGAGGAAGAGGATGACGAGAAGGTATGTACCTCTGGTGGCTGTTTTCTTTTTTTTTTTTAAGTTCTTTGTTGACTAAGCATCTGTATTTCCAAATGCTTATGAATAGAAAAGAAGTTAGCTTTATTTTTACATGTCAAAGGTAAGCTCTGTATTCAGTACTAAATCGTCTGATGCATTTTGATTCCTGCCAACCGCTAGTTGTCTTTTTTTTTGTAAACTTGTGGTTACCAAAAGACATTTGGGCTTAATGAAGACCTCGCCAACCCGTTTCCACATGTCACATTCACATTCAGATGCTAATAGAGGGGCGGGGGGGGGAAGGTTCTGCTGCATTTGGGAAAGTCCCTGAGCTTAACACACCATATAATACCATCAATATGGAACTAATGACAGCACTTGGACATGCTTTATCAAGCCTCATTTTGAAAGTTTGTGCTGTGTTACAAAGCTTTTAGGCAGTGAAATATTTCTTCAGAACGACAGGAGTTTATTGTAGACGTTCTGAATGGCCTGCAACGGCCTGCTAAAGTGGTTCTCATACTGGTTCCAGTGGGAACATGACCCTGAAGTGGTTTAGTGCAGTGAGTGGGTTTGATGGATATTTGACTGAGGTGAAAGTAAATTGTCTTACATGTGGTTTTTTGAGACTGATAGTCGTTGTGCATCTGGAGTATTCCAGGTTCAATCCCCTCTACGGCTCCTTTCCCAGGCTCATCCCCAACGTCTGGGTGGCATTAAACCAGCAATCATTCACAGTGTTTCGGAGCAGAAGCTAACATACATCACAGAGATCACATAGTGACAAAGAGCATGGCTTTGGCCAGTAAACAGTCCCCCACTAACCACCACTGCCACCCCACCGACTCGACCTCCTCTCTATAGTCCTCTAACCCTCCTTCGGTCTCCCCGTGTTTGATGTGGACATGTGGCCCCGTCTCTGTCTGAAGTCTGGCTCTCGCTTCAGAGATCTTCAGAGAGTCTGGTCTCCTCTGTTTACTTTAAAGCCATCCATCCCTCCTGGGATTCTGGACGAGCCTGAGAACCTCGTCTCTTTCATAATGTGAAGTCCAGTCCCATTCTGAAGAGCTTTCCCTTCAAAAAAAAAACACTTTCAAACTTGCCTTTACATTCCCATCCTGCAGACGCTCTTAACCAGAGTGGCGTTGAATAAGTCTGTTTCTGTGTTTTGGTGTCTTTCTCAGAGACACTTAGATAGGTGTTATTATTATTATTATTATTATTATTATTATTAAGCATTAAAGGGATCAAACCTGTGGCCTTGAGGTCTCAGATATGTCTGACCAGATAAAGCTGTAAAAGCTCTGTTTTTGTATAGTTGAGCTGACAATTTTTTTATTTTTATTTCTTTTTTAAAAAGGCTTTTTAGGTTGCAGACCAAACTAAAATGAAGATACTTAAGATATTCACATTTCATCTACTTCTGAATAGCTCTGTACTAATTAACCAGTATAATAAGTAATTTAACCTTTTCATTTACAAGGGTTTAGTTTTTTTATTTTATTTAACCTTTCTTTAACCAGGAAGTATTTTGTGATGCACAAAGCCGCATGAGAACACACACACACACGCACACACACACACACACACACACACACACACACACACACACACACAGCACAATAAACTATGACCAAAACACCTTTGTAAAACAACTACATTTAATGTAAAGTAATAACAGTACAAGTTTGTAATTGTTTGTACTTGTATTAGAGTTTCACCTCCTTTCCAGTCATGTATTTAATCTGTATTATTTGGTATATATAGTACTTTCAAGAGTTAAGAGTAATTCAATAAGCTGTATGTCTGCCAATCTGTCACTAGGTATTATAGCTATATTATAGCTAGGTATTATAGATATAACTCTCTTTTTTCAACCAACATAAACCTTTTATTAGATTCATGAAGGCACAGTCTTTTATTTTTTAAATTTGTACTTTTGTTGAAATTCTAATACAATTAGCTGCTGAATAAAAAGGATCTACTTTCCCCACCAATACATACCAAAATAGCAAATAAGAGAAGTTAACACACCCTTTCTGTCGTGGACTGTATGAATACCTTCTGTCTTCCAGTTCTTTTTTCCATCTTGTTTATTTATTTATTTCGTGCTGAAGGAGTCGGAGAGAAGAGGGCTGATCGAGAAAATCCACATGGTCCAAGACACCATCATCACCCTTCAAAACCTGCTGGATGAGATCGCCTGTTTGGGGGAGAGGATTAAAAAGTAAGAATTAAAGATCCATCGTAAATCACAGCTCATTACGATTGAGCGTTTATTTGTATTTCAGCTAAAGGGGATATCAAATGTTTAGGATCACAGTGTGAAATGGATTGTAATTATTACATTTTCTTGAAATGTCCTTAATATTTTAAGGTATTATTTTAATTGTCCTGTCCTGTAATTATCCATTATAAAGAAAAATGTCTGCATCAGAGTTACATTTTAATTAGAGTAATAATGTACTGAGTGTATTCAGCTGGAACAAAAATTCTTCCTCGACACTCACTGATGTCTCTGATCTTAATTTATCAGTACTTTCAACTGGTCGGTGCCGTTCCTGTCCGGCCTGGCTTTCCTGATCTTTGTCACTGCAACACTCCTAACATACTACGTCTCTGTGCGCTACATAGTTTTAATATGGGGTGAGTCTCAAACACTGTTTGTTCTGTCATCTGTTTTGTGTTTCTGTGTTTGTTTGCCTCCATTTTAGCTGAGTGCCCTGAGTCCTCTCTCTATTTTTATTCCTTCTCCCAACATATTTATATTTTCCATGAGATATATATATATATATATATATATATATATATATATATATATATATATAGGGTATATATATTTAATGGCTGCAGCTTTATCTCTTTAATATTACCTGCTTATAATGTTAGCGATGTATGAACTGAAGCGTAACTTATTGTTAAAAGTCTTATTATTGTCTAAATGACATTTTACAGCTCTTCCAGCCTAAGAAGTGAAAGTAAAACAAGAAAAAGGCACATACTGTAGCACTCAGAGCAATCTATTCCTTGGACAGCACGAGTCTCCTCTGCAGGTATTTGTTTGTGTGGAAACAAAGGGCGCAGCCACTAGAGACTAGTGTTAATGATATGTTGGTGTGAATTTCTGTTTTAGGCATCAATAAATTCACCAAGAAATTACGGAACCCGTACAGCATTGACAACAATGAAGTGCTTGATTTCCTGACAAGGGTGCCTTCAGATGTGCAGAAGGTAAGCCCCGCTGGATCAGCCGGCCAGGAAGCCCAAAATCCCAGAGCCCGCTAGCTTTGCATTTTACTAAAACATCTCCCAGGCATTCATCACTCTCGTCTGTATAATTAGCTTCATCTGTATAATTATGTAGCCCTGTATAATTTCTGTTGTGTTTTGGTCATGATACATCCCTGGTGGAGGTCTGCTGTTTAGCAGCTTTGCAGCGCAGGCTGTTCCCAGGCTGAGACAGGAGACGCTGCTGCTGCTGGTGTCTCTTGTATGAACTCACCAGCCTCAGCAGGAGCAAAATATCCATCAGCGCACCATATCTGCTCCAACTCACATCAACCGAAAAGAGCCAAAATAAGTTAGGACATTTAGCTGGTTTTGTAGAGTAATTGATGTCACTTTAATAGTAAAAATAACCACACTTTTTCTACAAAAGTCATCATGAAGGTTCCAGGATTTTCATAAACCACACACCTTTTTTTTAAAGTATGAACTATTCACAAGAAATCTTTTGGCTTCTGACTTTTTCCCTATCTCTCCTCTTCCATTCGTGTTCTGCTGTGCTGACCTCTCTTCCTTCATTCCCTCTCTGTCTCTCCTCCTCACCCTCTCTGCCTCCGTCCCTCTCTCTCTAAGCTGTTTGACCCCATTTGCCTCCTCCCTCTCCTCCCTCTCCTTCCTCGATGCCCTTGGGCCTCTGGGTTTAGTGACGGTGACTCTCTCCAGTTTCTCCGCTGACCGCTGTTATTCTGTCTATACAAAGACCGTGGTCATCCTGCTCTGTAGTGGTAGTACTTCATCATACACTGCCTCAGTGAAAATGTTAATTGTTTTGCAATAGTAATTGAATAAAGGCACTACAAGATGAGCAAAAAGTAATGCATCAGTGGTAAAAAGACTGATAGCTTCACGCTTGTATTGCTGTGTGAGTAAAGTGACACTGGTTCTATTTCCTGCAGGTTCAGTACAGCGAGATGAGAGGCAGCAGGAAGAAGAAAATCTCGTAGAATGTAAAAGGAGGGCGGTATGTAACCGGGACCTGATGCCACTGTTTGTGGGCTTCCTACCTTAAAAACTGTTTCCAGAGGATCTGCCGGAGGTCTGCAGAATCTCACCTTTTCTCAGTGCTGGTAGATTTGAATCTTTATTCACTGTGGTGATACGCAGCTCAGCATCGCTCATCGAACAGCACCGAAATACCTTTCAACCAAAGAAGTCCATACTGAGGACCCTGCAGAGGTTACTTTACCACATTTTGTGCATTTCTGGAGCAAATTGTAATATTATTTCCAAAGATTGTAGGTGTTATTGTATGTATAGTTTATTCTTTAAGATAACGAATCAGAAGCTGCTTTATTTTATATTCCTGGCCCCCGGTTGTGTCTTTCTGAAACCAGCTGATATATCAGTTTGTATTATACTGAATGTATGTATTTGGTATGTAACATTTGTGTGTTTACTTTTACACAATTAAGTAAGTAAGGGCTGCTTTAAAAAATACGAGTTGTCATAAGGCGTTTTCTTAGAAAATAGTTCTACTTTTAAGTACAAGGTCTTTGTGGTTTTAAATATTAATGAATTTCAGGTAACAATTACTTTTCCAAATTGAGCCAAAAGTCAGATGTTACATTTTACATTTACCCTTGAAAATGGATAAAGAGCTATGTGCATGCAGTGTTGACTGACTAATTTTACTTCAACATGACAATATCAACGTATTTTTTACAAGCAAAGATAAGTGCCTACGTTTAGCTTTAGATTTTCATTCATCCTACATAGAGGATGCACTGTACTCTATGTTGTATTTTACTCTTTGCTTGTGTTGGGGCCAGATCTGTACACACGTAACTTTATTTATTAATGGCAATCACTGATGAAGGCTTTGTGTCTCTCATTTCTAACAGCAATAAATGCACACAATCACACCCTTCAGTATATTTTCTGCCTCTCTGCCTCAGCTCTCCTTGAATTCCCCTGCACGCCGTATTCATCCTCTCCGTGCTCCCGTGCTGCAGGATTGTGGGCGTCTAACAGCACATTTTTTTCCGAGCCCCCTCTCTTCATTAGGCTTTCATGAAGCGAGGCGAAGCTGTGTGAGAGACCTCGCCGGCACCCTTGGCTCCCCGCTGTGTTGATGGCCCTTGGGCGTCGCCACGAGCAGGAGGACCTCGGCGACCTCCTCTCAGCTGCTGTGACGAGATGCCCACAGCCAGCATCCTATCAAGCACAGCAGCCAGACAAAGCCTCCGGTACCGGGCTGCACACCGCTCAGGAGCAGCAGGAGGAGGATTTTAAAACCAGCCACAAGCAACAACAGCCGCACCAATTTAGGGATTGGAGAATTGGAATAGTTAAGATGTTGGCGTTCGGAGTAATACCCTGGGATTTATGGCTTTTAAGTCAGAGCGCGTGGGCTCTCAGTCAGAAGCCTCTTAAATGAGAAATGAGTAAAATTAAAGGAAAACTGATCTCATGAAATACAATAAGAATCCCGTAATTTCTCTATCAAATGCTATACAAATGTATTGTATATGAGTATTTGATGATTGAACTCATTAGATACTTAAGTCAGCATTTTGAGTATAATTGATGTCTATTAACACTGGATTGTTTGGGAAATACATGAAATAACACCTCCTTTGGAGAAATAAACTAAATATCCTTTAACTGCTCAATGCAATACACACATATCCTACACAGTGCTACACCATATAAAATGATTTGATGATTTGTCCAACTGTCTTGAGGACAGAGGATATGGAGAATGTGGCAGACGATGACCTGTATATCTCTTCATCTAGTTATAATGTTGACTTAGGTATTCAATATTAATAACCCGCTGTCAAGGACACTGGAAGGACATCTCAATTTGACACTTATAGGCTCAGCATGAATATGTATATGCAGCGAGACGCTTCAAAATTACCAAGTAAAATCGCGGTTCACACGTGGGGACTAATGTGATGTGGCACATGCATTCTGATGAGCCACAAATACAGCAGCTGATCGGTCTCAAAAGACTTGTTATAACTCAATATCGGACCTGAGAACGCTCAGCTGTGTGTATGTGTGTGTGTGTGTGTGTGTGTGCGCAGACAGAGGCGCTGCGTATAAAGCTCTGTAGAGGGTGTGAATGTCCATTATTATCCATTAACAGTCTTTATTAACGCATTAATAACTACAACCAGCATGGACCATTTGTGTGTGTGTGTGTGTGTGTGTGTCCCAACATAAAACATTGCCAGTGAGCAAACTGGAAGCTGGTGGCTCACTTTGTCTCTGTTTCTATGACACTTCACCTTCAGACTCTGGCTGCTGGTGGAAACTGTATGGGCATTGAATTCCAAGTATGATTTTATATACTAATTTTCATGGGAAACAAATGTGTAGAGCATGGCATAAAAGCACAAATATGGTTAACCTTCACACTGAAAGCTGAATGGTTCCAATCAAAACACTGTTCAGATCACATCGAGCAGTACAGCCAGGTATTCACTTGCTTGCAGAATGTCAGGATCATATCTGTTCATTCTTTCTGTCACGTCTTTCTGTTTCCAAACATCACCACTAAGAAGCGATGTATAATTATCATGAAATTGTTCTGATAATGGGAATCATTATCATTACCATCATTGCTGTGACCTCGCCAGCAACAGTTAAACTGCTAATAAAGTAGGGCTTTTCAGACTGGTTGGAATGAGAATGACCTTCTCCTTCCTTCTCTTGGCAAGAAAGCAAATAAGAATATTTCTGACCATTCCTTTAAAAGATCAGTATGTGGACTCCTAACTTAGTCAACTAAATGTGTTGTCTACAGTCCTCCAGCACCCAGAATTGTTTCAACTTATAAGTGATCAACCATTTTGTCCTAAGTTTCAATTTTTGAAAATGTTTGACTTCTCACAATTGTTTAATCCTCGTTCAACAATCATTACTTTCAGTAATGAGCTTGATTTTGACCATGTGGACAGCTCACATGCCCCCCACCACTCCCCATAGTGTTAACGATCCTTCAGGGAGTCTGGGTCCAGGTAAATCACAGGCACAGTGTGTACTAGCTGGGCTCCTGCCCAGAGGCTGTGTGGTGACTGTGTTGTCCCAGAGCAGGCCAACATCAAAACCCTTGATCCAGAAGAGCCTGAGGCTACGAACAGCTGACTGCTCTGATTGACAGAGGAGACGCAAAATGATTTTGTGAGAGACACCAACGCACTGATATAAGTCGGCCTTTTATTGGTGTTTTGTTTTACTATCTGTTTAAATATACAACATTAGAATATTGTAGTTGGAAAGATTTAACTTATAGAAAAGCTGAAACATTTTTTTCTTGTTTTATGCCTGAAAATACCAAAGCCTTCTCACAATACTTTTGGACTTCCCCACCCTCTCTGTGGCTCCCAGCCCAAAACTCATTTGTTCCTACTGAAGATGTACATTTTTGAAAACTGATCTTAAACATAGGCTAGAGTTTCAGCTTTAAAAAAACAAACAATTTTCCTAAAACAGCTGGGCACTAGCTTGTAGCAAACATTACAAACAGGAGTAAATATAACGCATTCGTTGGGGAGTATTTACAGCTGTGGATAAATACACATTTTGTCCTCTAATGCAGTGGTTCCCAAACTTTTTTGTCAGACGTAACCTCACAGCCCTATCAGATGAACTTAAGTAGGCCTACCCATTCATCAACATGTTCCAAATGTGTTCATTTGAATAATAAACTGGATATTATTTAACTATTGATGATAAAAGTGGACGTTGTTGCAATATTTCTTTCAGTAAATTGAACTGTCAGTGCTTCAGTTTGGTTAAGTTTGCATTTGTACAACTACCAGTGGAGTGGCCAAAGCTGGATGTTTCAGCCATTTTATCCATTCCTTTTAGCTAACTATTTAACCATTTATTTATTACTTTTAACTAACTATTTCAACTATTTATCCATTACTTATAGCTATAGCTAAAAGTAGCCAAATGTTACTTTTGGCCAACTGTTTTCGCACACTCTTGCAACTCGTGACATTCAGGTGTTACAGCTGACACTGTATGTGGATATATTTCTTTAATCAAACCGTTATTTCTATTTTGTCAAATAATCTTTCCACATATGCTACCCCCTGGTGACTGCAGAAGTAGGCTACCCCCTGGGGTACAGATAGCCCTGTTTGGGAATCACTGATCTAGTATTCACGGCAGCAGGACGATGTATGTGGGACTGATTTAGAATAAACTACATACTGTCCATGTTCATGGTAATGAAGGAACCCAGTGCAATGATCTGGCTTACTGACATGTTTTGAATCGTTTTTGGTCAACAATGGAGCTCTGTGACACAGAGAAATTAGCCACATAAGGTTTTGGATACACAATAGGCCAACTTGTTGGTAGGATCAATTCGTTGTTGTTTTTGGTCTTTTCATGGGATTTGATGACAATAAGAAAACTATAGAATAGTACCAGACTCATCCTTTAGGCCAAACTTGGTGAGATTAGATTGTGGAGGTTTTATTTTGTGCATCAGAGTGTTACAGTATGCAAGTTTACATTTTTTCCAATATATGTGTGACCTGATTTACATAATGTATGTTTTATAAGTAGAAATAGATAAATGAGGAACAGAAACAAAAACTGAATGAATGCTTTAATTTTTATTACTTTCAGTATCATCAAAGGTTTCACAGATTCATTGATCTAATTCTATAGATTCTGCTGTCTGCTTATTAAAGAATATTATAACAGAAACATGTTTTCCTAAATGATAACTATGATAACTTTCATCATTGTTATTAGCAGCTGTAGAGCTTGTTGATCCTCATGATGTCCCAGTAGGACAAGCCCTGCGTCTGGCCGATCTGGACGTTGGGGTTGGGGATGGGGGTGATGGAATCCTTCCCGTTCTGGATGGAGAAGGCTGTTTTTCCATAGTGCATGATGGAGGAGTAGTCGTAGGGAGTGTTCAGGTTGTTGGTGACCTGCTTGTCGAAGTTGTAGGCCATCTGCGGTTCGATGTTCTCCCAGTTGATCCTGACGTAGTTGTCGCGGTCGCTCCTGACATGTTCGTGCTGGAAGCCCAGAGCGTGGTTGAGCTCGTGCTGGATGATGCCGTAGTAGAGACAGCCCTGTCTGTTGAGAGAGAGCACCTGGCTGCCTCCCTGTTTGCCCAGGGCGGAGTAACATCCGGCTTGGTTCTCAATGCTGACGTAGTCAGACTCGTTCTGACGGGGGACGAAGCGGATGCAGGTACTGCTGTGGAACTCCTCCATGGCGTAGTCGATCTCCTGCCTGTCCCCGCTGGTGAAGTCACTGCTCACGGTGAAGGGGATCATCACCAAGCCGTTAGAAGCTTTCTCCCACAGGCAGTTCTGGGACCAGCATACGATGGCGTTTCTGGTTCTGGGAGCCAGCAGGTCTCCTTCCAGCAGGATCTCGTTGGTGGCGCTGTTGGAGGTCAGAATCCTGGTGGTGCTGTCGACTGTGTCTGGGAGGATGTGCCTGAGAGAGGCCGAGCAGGAGCAGCAGCAGCAGGCTGGCAGAGGGAGTCATCTTCGGGGTCGGTCTGGAGGCTGTGGAGCTTCTGTGGAGAGACTCCTTGAAGTTTGATGTTGGACTCAGTTCAGTCCAGGCTCTTTATACTCTCCTCTACAGGTGGGTCTGCAGGAGGATTATGGGTTGGGGTCCACACTGCTAGGCCTAAATAAACCTCTGAGGGGAGGACTCCACAGACAAACCTGCTTTTTAAACATAGCATCTAATCCCCCAAAAATCTCTTTGTCCATTTTGTCTTCTTTGTGTGCCACATTGCTCCTTAGTTACACAAAGCTCAGCTGGTTTTAATTTCTTCTTTTACAAATGGCTTTTTAGCAATCTTTACCAAAGTATATATGTTAAAATTAAATTTGTGTGACCCAAATACAGTTTCTTCACTCTCTGATGACCTGCGTAATTGAAATCCCCTGTGCACCTTTTATGACAAGCTGTTAAAGTTGTAGCAAAGCTGCGTGTCCCTCTGTGAGGATGATAGACGGCCTATTGAAACTCTTGCATATGTAGAGGATGTTAATAGGTTCCTGTGGGACATGTTGCTGTGGCTGCACCCGAGACAGCTCTCTAGTCAAAAAAATGAATACTAAATTGCATGAAACAGTCCAAGCTATTGTACAAAACCATCATGGCTGCCTGTCCATCGGAGACACTCAGAGGGTACACCAGTAACATTTGTTTACTGATGCATGCTAATTTATTATGTATTTTCATTGAATTAGTTTTCTATTAGTTTGATACAACTTCAGCCCCTTTCATTTTTCTAATTTTCTACTTTTCTTCGTGTTCTTCTTCATTTAAAAACGAATCGGCAAAGTCAAATAAATGGTTTTCATTTCAGTTCTGATATCTCCGCCCTTGAAAACAGCTTCATTCTATAATACATAGGATAGAATACAAGGAGTTACCATTGTATAGTGGTATTTATCTGTGTACCCAGGATGTGATATGTCCTCTTGTCTCATGAAAATATGGACTCTCATTTCTTCAATTGAATTATCACATATAAACCTACTACATCTACGTTGAATCCTGGCCTCATATAAAGTGTAAAGATGAATTGTGAAAAGAATGTGTGTTTTCTCTCAAACACCCCCACCCCCCACCCCCCTCAATCTCATCAGCCACCGTGATTAAGGTTTGGCATTGGTGATTGTGCTGTCTTTTTTAGAGATATTTCAGCTGCATTTCTGACACTCTGAAAGGAGAGGAAGATAAAGGAGGCGTCAGGGAAAAAACCCCTTCCCGTTGTGTGAGTCCTAGAGAGGGCCTTGAACCCTGCCATTCACGTCTTTCTCTCCATCAGCTGAGTCTAATTGCCAGAGAGGACAGGAGACCCCAGGCCCGATCGTTCCTTATCCTCTTTAGCGCTTTCAGGCGAGTGAAAGGCGAGCTTCTGCTTTTGATCTTTTCTCTGATTCGCTTTTTCTTCTCTGTCATCCCTACCATCCTCTCCTCAGGAGTGACACCAGCTCCTTTCACTGCCTGCCCCCGTCTCCATCTGCCCAAAATAATGACCAAGGCCTAGGCATTATTAAACAGAGGTGGAGAAGGGAGGTCAGCACTGGGAGAGGGAGAGGGAGGTCTGGATGGGGACTCCAAGCTTGTCTAAGGAGGGGTGCCCCTATTCCAAATCTACTCCGTAGCCTCTCTGTGCTCCCCTAGATTCATCCCTTACAGTTTTCATGGCCTTAGCCTGGAGAAAGCCCATTCTTTAACAGGCCACGGATGTGAAGGCTCGTCCTTTCCCAGAGATGCTGCTACAATAAGACCCCAGGCTGCTTGAGACAATGGGGCCTGTGTGATCTCTCAGCCAGACTCAGGATGAGACGATGCCTTGCTTGCCAGTCCCATGGGAGGGTAGACCCAGTGGTCATTGTTGACAGCTAATGGACAGCATCTTTCCACTGGCAGGCCCCCCTGTAGACTGTGTCATTTTAGGTTGCTTAATAACAACACTCAGGCTGGACCGGCTGAGGAATTCTATCAAGAACAGCAGTTTGTTTGCAGATGAAAATCATTCCCCTCACAAATCTCAAAAGCTAACACTGGGGGGTTATTGAATGAATGCAGCCGGCGAGCAAAGACAGCATTCAGTGGGGGAAATTCAATATAACTTATGAAAAGAGAAACTGGTCATGTGTCTGAAAAGACCAGAATTAGAATCACTTCATTCAGCTGGAACAATATAATCACAGGCATTTGTTTTTCTTAAACCAGAGCAGAGACATACTGGCAATTAATAATGGTGCCGTACATGCTGACATACAAGGTGCAGGCCAATGTAAGACATCAGGAAGAAAAGACTCTACACATCACTCTGCAATTGCATGTTCAGCACATATAGCAGTTGTAAATGCAGACCTTGTGTTTGGCATGAGTCCGATCAATGTTAGACATGCTGGAACAGCCGTCATCTCTCTGACGGATGCTCTCAGTTCCCATAGGGATTAAGTACATGCTGTCCCAGTGAATGTACATATACTATACACACTTGTGTAAATTTCATATTGTTTTTCATGAGCACTTTGACTGCACAAGTGCACTTTTAATGCTATTAAAGCCACTGTGAGGGATACAAACACTGGTTGTTGTCCTTGGTGCGCTTTTCAGACTGTCCATCATTAACACTGAGGGGCTGTGAGCTGAAAAGGACACACAACAAGTCTGAAGGGCAAATATGTGGCATAATTTCTATTGTATGCAGCCAAAATCCCAATAAAACAGAAAACAGCCATACTCCAAAGTTTTGCAATCAACGTCAGCATATTATTTTTCAGACTTATTGTATTAAGCATTGGTTGTAACGTTGTAAGATAATAGCCAATAATGTTTGTGGTTACTCATCAGTGACAAGGCTGCATGAATGTTTCCATCTTCTGCATGAAATCACAAGGCATGCTGTTTGATTTTCCTCCATGTCTCTGCTCTGAGCAGAAAATCTGCTCTGTAAACAATTTTACATCTGTCCCTATATCTATTTCACTTTGTCACACTGGTGGTCTAAAAGTAAGCCATATTTCCAAAATGTGTGTACAACTCCCAAAGGTAATTCTCACAATTCCTCTTCTCTTTTTGAAGCCTCGTACAACATGACATTTAATGCCTGCAGACCCCAAAAACAGTTGTGCTTTGGCCCTTAACTTTCTATTTATATTATAATTTAATTTTCTTGTAAGTGGATTGAAAACTCTCTAAAAGACTAAAATGGAAACTACTATCCAAACTACTTTACAGATTGATCAATATGATCATATTTCAAAGTTGTTAAATTTGTATTGCATTGTTAGGATCAGTGAAAAGTCAGAAATGCATTTTGTTGCATGTACAGCACATGCAATTGTGCAAAACTCTGCTTTGAGTGTACAGAGGCTGTGCTTAGGCACAGTTGTGCTTTTAGCTAAATGCTAATGCAGCATGCTAACATGTTTGCAATAACAATCTGAATGTTTAGCAGGTATAACGTTTACCATGTTCACCGTCGGAGTTTAGCGTGATAGCATGCTAACATTTGCTAATTAGCACTAAACTTGATAATGGCACAAGATGAAAAGTCAGTGGATCAGCAACGTTATTACAATTCATCCTGAATGTGTGTTCCAAATTTCATGGCAATCCATCCAATAGTTGTTGAGACATTTCACACAAAACCAAAAATATCAACCTTGTGGTGGCACTACAGGAAAAATCAGGAGCTCACCAAAGTCAGTAGGGTTCATCCTCTTGGGACCATGAATGTCTTAACAACTTTGCCATCCATAGAGAAACAGTGCTAGCATAGCTAAAAACACATTCTGAAAAATGAATTCTTTGGAATTGTTCTTTAGAAGGATATTTTCATTTCAATCATACTGCACAACTGACAGTAAAAAATGGAGGAATGGGTGGGAATGAGCATGATATGAGTTAAAGGTCTAGATTTAAAAACATCATAGCTAAATAGTAGATAATAATAGGTAACAACTAAACCACTGGAGTGTCCTGGAAATACCTCCTGGAAATGTCTCTCTGAGTTGAGAAAGAGCAGTCTCATCTAAATTACTGTCAAGTGCCGGAGGCAGCAAAGTATTTATTTCATGTGTTGTCTGCTGGAGAGGAAAAACAGTTTGTATTTTTCTTTCGTTGTCCCCTTTTAATTTTTTTTAATGTGTAATAGTGAGCAGCTCAGGCCAGAGTATGATGGATCCTGGAGTGCAGGAGGAGGAGGAGGAGAGGAGATGGAGGGAGGGAGGGAGGAAAAGGGCAGAGTGTTAGGTCAGGCTGATAGAGATGTCAGCACTGCTTCAGTAATCTTGTGACGCTTAAGAGAGCGGCAAAAAAAAAAAAAAGCGGGGAGGGAGCAGGACGGCTGAAAGACCAGCGGCTTGGTGACAGCAGAAGCAGAGACCACCCCAACAACAGCAGCAGGGGATGCTGGGAGGGGAGGGAGGGCTGGGATGGGGGTGGAGGGTATGGTGGGAGGGGTGGTGGGGTGGTGTGAGGAGTGAAGCCGGAGGGGGAAGCTGATCTTCAGTTACACATTATAGCTTATAGCTGTTAGAAAGAGAGAGAGTGGTGAGCCAGTTATCAACGCAGTGGAGGATTTAAGCCTTGTCTACCTCATTTAACATCTCCATCAGGCTGGAGTTTTTTTCTTGTAGCGCCGAATGCAATGTACCTAATGAAAAACACTAGTACACACACTGGTAGGGAGATCCTTACAAATAAGTGAAAATTAATTTTAGGACAATAATGGATCTTTCTTGTATACTTCCCT
Organism: Macquaria ambigua; assembly: GCA_008360985.2. Classification (NCBI taxonomy): domain Eukaryota; kingdom Metazoa; phylum Chordata; class Actinopteri; order Centrarchiformes; family Percichthyidae; genus Macquaria; species Macquaria ambigua. Next base: position 193,625 of record VMKM01000219.1, on the reverse strand, counting down.
TCTGACTTTGATTTGCTTAATATCTATATCTGGAATTTGAATATATTTCATTAAGTAATTTTAGTAATTAGTAAATCGTTTTTATACAGCACACCTCTACACACCTATACACATGCTTAAACACACTGTCTTGCTTTCCTAATACACATACACACACACATACACAGTCACTATGTTGCCCATGTCATGTACTTTCATAATTATTCAATCTACCAGAATGCCATGTTGTGGCTGTAAAAGTGGAGCTTTTGGAGTCTGGTGTTCTGTTTAATGGGTGACCCGGTAATGAAATGTGATTCAGGTGGTAGATGGATATCTGCAGTGAAATATCTCTCCCTGCTCACTGGCAGCAGCCCAGACGTCGCCTTCTGCTCACTCCTGCTGTAAAGTGTGATTCGCTGTGTTTGGCCTTTTGTCTGGGACAATTATGTTCACCATTAACAAGCTTTCTTCTGTTATTGTTCATATCAATTAGAGGTGGACGGTAATTTGAGCTGATGGTGGAGACGGTGCTGAGAGATTTAGCGACGATGTTGTGGGGGAATATGGGGGGCGATTAATGCCACAATGAATTTGGACGCTGTTGAGTCTTGTCTTTCTCTCAGTTTTTTTTTATTCTCCAGCTATTTTGTGGCAGCATGTGGAGTGCAACATTCCTCTATATGTTCTTCCTCTCTTACACCAGACCGATAAGCAGTGTGTCAGTCTAAAGAGTTCCCTATTTATTTCAATTACACCACCGCACTGGCACAACAATACACAGGGCTGTCCAGCAAAGACATTGACCCTGGCTTAACTTTTGTCACAAAGCAATGCAGTGTCAACCGGCAACACACTGCATTGGCCAATCAAATACATTCAAGCCCTATTCTTGCTAGATAATGTTGTAACTTGAACAGGGTCATTTTACTGTCTACCATAGAGATGGAGAATAAAACTTCCCAGAATTGTAAAATCCTTCCTCGTAGTACTGTATTATTAACTACTGTGAAGTGTTTTGGTGTCTGATAACTCTTCAAACTCATGGATGTATTGCACACCCTGGACTTCCTGGATCGAGGGCATAGGTTTGGTTTCAACCAAAATAAATAAATAAAGGAATAAAATTGAATGCTATTTCCTGCATTTACATACATTTATACCAATCTAGTAAATAATAAATTTACAGTTACTGTATTATTTGACAAAAGATTTTAAATGCTACGTTATTTGCTACATTAACCCTGTATTCACACTTAGTTTCCTTGATAGAGACTTGATACTTTATGATAAATAGTGTTGTATTTTCATCTTCACAACACAGAGCATTGTCCTTTACTGCATTACCTCTGATGTTCAATTCTAGCGTCATTTTAGAAGAATATTAACTGTTAAAAAATAAATAATAACAAATGACGTCTCGTAGCCGAAAAACATGCAGAGAAGATAGAAGTACTTTTTCAGTCCTGGGTAGGTTCTGCATATGGCCCCAACAACCTCCACCAAGAGGATAGGGAAGCCAGAGAGGGAAAACCTGGGGAAAAAGACAGTCAGCAAAACACTCATCATGGCTTGATCGCTGTGAGGCCACAGTAATAATTGAGTGTGTCAAAATTCAGGATTTCGAAAGTCCCCCTCAATCCCAAGTAGTAATTATATGTTGTTGTTTTATTAATACAGTGCTAATTTCAGTCTGAACACAGATTTATGGTGGCAATAGTGCTCCTGCTTCTCTGTGGCATGAATAACACTTCATACGTGGGCAGCATTCCAGCACTGCAACCTGCTCCATCCTCTTTGTCTGAGCTGCAGAGAGGGCTGCAGGATGCCCATCAGTGGCATGGCTCAGATAATGACTTATTGATAGGAAAGGATGCTGGGTGCCCCATGAATATTAGCATGACGCCAGTTTGTCGCAGTGCCGCTGCTTCACCATCCAGAGCATTGCTAATGCAATTACATGTACAGGGCCGGTACACAGAGGTCCCTCTGCTGTCATTTTTTATTTCTGTTTATACGTCTTAATCGTGCCATGCAGTAGTTTGGTCAGTTTAGTCAAACCACAAAGCAGCCTGGGTTTTTTTTTTTTTTGGTAACACTTTAAAATACAGCCTGTGATTTATGATGTAATTTTGTTGTATGAATCAGGTACCAATACTTACCAGTTCATACTGGTACTTAAATGTAGGTAGAGTGGAAGAAAACAAGACTATGGGGAACAAAGGAGTAACAACTACGCATTTTAGAGCAAATTATGCTCTAAGCATTTTTGTAATAGAATTTTGTATAGTCTTGTTTTCTTTCACTCTACCTACATTTAAATACCAGTATGAGCTGGTAAGTATTTTATCTGTACCTCAATGAAATTACACGCAGGCTGTGTTATAAAGTGCTACCTTTTTTTCTCTCAGATACATCAATTACTTAAACTCTAAGGCAAAAGCAAAGTGCATCTCATCTTATTTGCCACCAAATTGTAAAATATCTTTAATTGAAGGAGATGGTTAGCACAGCGAATAGTTGTCTAGATTTTAGACGACCTTAGATAAGATTCTATGATGTTTTTGGTATATCTTTGTGTGCATAGGAGACATCGTGCAAACACTTTACAGCCAGTGCCTCAGCAGTGTGCAGCCAAAATGTACAAACCTGCCAATCCACCTGTCTGTAGACTGAGAAGATGTTGTCATTTGGTTGGTGTTACAGTAACATGAATTTAATTATTATTGAATCATCAGACAAGGCTCACAAAACTAGTATCAGCTTAGAGGGAACACTGGTGAATCTGCAACAGATATATATTTATTTTTTATATTTATTTATACATATTTGTATGTATATTTAGATATAGCTTAGATATACATTTCTGCTTAACCTTTTCTCTCTCACAAAATGATAAAAACGACAAAACCAAGCAAGCTAATGCTAAGCAATTGAGAGTTCCCACATGTTACCCAGTTGACATCCTTGTACACTGAGATGAAAAACATTTCTAACAGGGCCAAAGAAATAATTCTGGCGTATCAAGGGAGCTTGGGAGATGGGAGGGAGGGGAGATGGTTGCTAGATTCTCAGCATGTCCGCATATGACAGTCCTCCGCCCAGGGCTGGCCGACGCAGCGACATTGTGCGCCTGTCATAGCTGCCCTTCAACAGCAGATGAAGCTGTCAGCAGGACGATGACTTTATTCTGACAGCCGCTCCACCCTCTCTCTTCAGAGCATTGCAAATAAATATGTTGGGTTTCAAAGCTGCCAAGGCAGACGTTGGACAGTGGGTCAGGGGGCCAAATGCAGAGCAAAAGCATTCCCTTCCCCTCGTAACCTGTTCTCAATGAGCCTGGTCACCTCGCCAGGGCACCCATTCAGCGTGAGCCATCCAAAGGGCCCCAGGGCCCCAGATCTCACACACTGCTTGCCGGGGGAGTTCTGTGAGCCTCTCTCTCCCTCTGACAGCCATCACTCTCTCTCCCTCGCTCTCTTTCTCTGTGCATCTCTGTGTTTGCCACATTGGAGAGCCAAAAATACCCTCAGCAGAGACAAATAGCGAGTACACCAAGCAGTTCAAACCATTTATGACAGAATGTGATTCAATCCGAGGAGGATGAAATGACCTCTCACCACTGACTCAGTGTGAAAAGAAGTATTTATTCATTAAGTTTCTCTTGCTGATGAAGTCAAAATTTCATCATCAGAGCAACATGCAGGTAAAAGAAAAGCACCGGTTTGTATTTTGTTGTTTGAATGGAGCTGACAGACCATCTGCAGAGTGAGATCTTCCCATCCTTCTCCTCTCACCTCCTTTTTTTCCCTCTTGTGTAATACACAAAATCATGACTCTCTTTACAGCTCACTTCATCTTCATTTTGTGAACTAACTGAACGCAATACAAAAAGTATTCGTTTTGTTGAACTGTTTAATGAGGGGTTTCACATATAATTACAGTAATTCATACAAAGGGATTCTAGTAATGATCTGCAACTTTATTAAACTAAACGTTTGCTAACCTCTAGTGCTGATTATCAGTGCATAACATAATAGACAGAGATTATATTCAGCTCATGAAAGTTTTTCAATTTTCTTAAAAAGCTTGTGTGTGGTATCAGAATACAGCTGAAACAATTAGTTGATTAATGGATCGACAAAATTAATCGAACAACAATTCTGATAATCGACTTATTAGTTTAATGAATTAATTAATCAGTGTGCTCAACTATATTGGGCCGACCATGTCACATTCTGTTGTACAAGAACAAGGTATGTGAAGGTCTATAGTGCACAGAACACTGGATTTCTCCAAGATTATTTTTGTCTTTTTATTATGATTTTTTTAATCTTTATTTTATAGCAACAACATTGTGAGAATTATGTCCAAAGAAACAATCATTGTGACCCATATCTCACACCATGTAGACATACCACCTCCTGAGACACAAAAAGTGGGCCATGGCTGCACAGAAACTCAAAATCCAGATGTACTTTAAACACAAACTGTTGAAAAACTTTGCAGAAAGACAATAACCCCGACCTCTGTTGGTTTGTCCACTTTTTAAAATGTAAAAGGAAAGCTTTCCATATGTCCTTTGCTTTATGTAAAATACATACTGTTATTAAAGTTACCCCGACAGCACTCTAAATAAAGCCTACAAAGCTAATGTAATGTATGTGAATGAAAGAGACGAATGCCTGAGTTTGCACTCGGACACTTTTGGAGATGCAAAGTTTGAGCTGATTTACCTCTTTCCTGTGCAGAAGTAGCTGCAGCAGAGAGGAGAGTCCCTTCTCCAATAAAACAGTGCAGACTCTCCCCATTTACCCAAACAACAGTCTGATATCAGCGCGGTTACTAGTGGTGAACCCTCTATAAGTAATTTAGTGCATATTGCACTATATTAATAACTTTAGAATAATGTTATATATACTACTTGCAGCTTTAAAAACAGAGTTTACAAAGTGCTTTGACAGACAAAGCTAAAGTAGGATACTCAAGTAATGTAATAACAGAAAGCCAAACAAAAGCAAGACAAAATGTATTATAAAAAAATACAAATAAAAACAATAAAAGCAATAAAAAGACGATAAAACGATGACATTACCTAAAAGCACATATTGCTTTAAGATCAACACCATCAACATCAATTAGCTTGCTGCTTGAGGCCCCATGTACCCAGAACCCCCACCCTCACCCCACATGTCTCAGAACCATAGCCATATAGTCCTTAAAAAAACAGAGAAAAATAAGAAAAACAAAACTCACAACTTTTGAATTAAAACAAGTTAAACATCAGTGATTTCAGTGATTCTCTGATCCACTGTCATCCAGTATCCTAGATCAGCATGGCTACAAGCAACTGGTAGTCAGGAGATCAAGAGGTCAAAGGTCACAGCACACAGACAATATTCCTGTGACCCATGAATGATCATTGATGATTAAGAAGGAAATAAAAGTCTTTCTGTCTTTGTTAGGAACAATGCTGCGCTGTAGGCAACAGCAAACACGGGAGGAAAATGTACACTAGAAATCCTCTGTGTTATCAGAGCGCTGACACGTCTCTTTGGGTGATGTTACCTCGTATTTATGCCCACAAATGTCCACATTTATCACTGTTCGTTTATTTGATAGTTTCATGTTCAACATTCCCCCAGATATCGGAAATGTTTAAGTTTTTCTCATAACATCAGTTGACTTCTGTGTGTCTTCATAGGTCCCTAAGACAGAAAACAGAAAAGCAAAGCTGCAACCTATTTTTTTGTTTTTTTCTTGACTTTTTAAAATAATATTATACTTAAAGTACATTAAAGCATAATGAAAGAAATCATTCAAACTGCAAGACAGTACAATGGATGGGTAAAGTAGTAGAAAAGAGCATTTATTTATTTATTATATTGGTCATTTTGGAGGATGTAGTTTGCTGTTGAAGTGTTATGTCATACTGAAAGATATTCTTAAAATTTCAACAGAAATTTCAACAAAAACTGAACATTATAACCTTGATGACGGGAGGATTTTTTGCAGGACTGTTGTATTAGACGGTGTACCTAATAAACTGGCAACTGAGTGTACTGTATGGTTGAAACACAGAACTTTGTTACAAACTTGTACAGTCAGCTGGGTTTTATTTTTTTTTCAATGTTCAGTATAACTTATTGGAGACTTAATGAGTTTCTTTTTGCTGTATTTAATTTCACCATTTTGATGGAATCTGAATGAATGCTGTATTTTGTCAAAATGGCAGCCTACAATACACTTCTCTGTTCAATTACATAGATATAGCTGAACTGTAAAGATCAGATATTGGCTTTTAATTCAATTCAATTCAATTCAGTTTTATTTATATAGCACCATATCATAACAAAGTTATCTCAGGGCACATTTTCATATAGAGCAGGTCTAGACCGACCCTTTTTATATTTACAGAGACCCAACAATTCCCACCATGAGCAAGCACTAGGCAGCCTTAAGTCTGCTTGATATGCAAAGGGTCAACATTTTGGAAGCTTTTTGAGCTTTTAATATAGTGCCATTATAGAAATACCAGCCCCTGTGGCACTAGCCTATGTAGCACAAACTGTATATTTTTGTTCATGATAAGGCTGTTTTAAGTTAAATTTAAGAGTTAAGTTATTACGTTTTAGCATGAGTGTATTGACAGTTAACATGAATATACCACATAGTATGCTGAGGGACTGTTGTAATACAGATCATTTCTCCCCCCCATCCCAATCTCCACTCTGCAGAAAAATGACCCCTGTGACTGAAGAATTATTATATATGTATATTACATTTTTTATATTTTTAATACCGAAGCCAGCTTTATATATACAGTTAAGTAGTTTAGTTCAGTGGTTTCCAACCAAGGGGTCAATCTGAGTGAGATGATTAAAGGAGCAGGAAAGAAGAAAAAACTAAGTTCTGATACCCAATCTGTATTGTTATTATTATTTATTCTCTAATATATATATATATATATATATATATATATATATATATATATATATATATATATATAGAATATTGGATCTCACCATGTGAGAGGTTTAGAGGGGAACTGCTAACAACTCGTAGACAACAACTCTGAAACGTGACAAGAGGCCCCTGCCTACAGGCACTGTAGGCTTTTTTTGTAAGGAGTCACAAGCCAAAAAGATTGGAAACCACTGGTTTAGTCTTTAACAATACATTCTATTTCAAACGCTTATTGTATGTTTTTATGTAAAATCTTTATTTGAAAAGCAACTAGTAGCTACAGCTGTCAGATAAATGTAGTGGAGTAAAAAAGAAATGTGAAATAACATAGAACAGATATAACTCAAGTCAGATACAAGTACCTCAAAATTGTACTTAGTATGTAAATACAAGCACTTTGTTACTTTTCACCACTTGAAGAAAGTATCAACAACAAAACCACAGAGTGGTACTAAAATTCCATGTACTTCTTTTCTAATCAGCGAGCTGCCTCTAATGACTCACATGAAACAACACTAATGACAACCTGACTGTATCTTGGACATTCTGAGCAGCTGACATTTCATTTGATACTTTGATATTTACTACATCCACAGGGAGTTTACCGTGGCCTACTTTCGTCTCTGGTCTCATCTGACTTTGCAATAAAGTCTGATTTAAGTGTTGGCATGATTTTCTTCATCCCAGTATGATTTTTCCTTTTGCCCCAGCTGCCTTTTCAGTTAAAAAAAAAAAAACCCAAAAAACAACTAACTTTTCAAAAAGGAAGATTTGCATCTTAATGGATGTTAGCAACAGCAGAGGCCCTCTCGGCACTCTGCTATTCAGAGTCACATGCACTGCTGAGACAGTACGTATTAACAAACAAACAAATAAAAAATACTATTTCACATGTCAGATTAATACCCATTCCATGAAGCTTGTTTCGAGCGTGTTGTAAAAACAGATCACTGATAGCAGTGTATTAGTGGGGGATTAACATGACTTTCGCCCTGCTTTCTGTGCACAATAAAGCTTTAATCTGGGCTCTGACTGGGAGGCCGGGCTGCTGGGCCGGGCCAATGAGGTGCCTCTGTGTCTGTAGCATATCCCCGCCCATGGGTGGTGGTGGTGGTGGTGCCTGGCAGCAGACGCAGTGACAGACGCGCCCCTGGGATTCCACCTGTCAGCCACAAACGCACTAATCGACAGGCCTCGTATAAGCTGAACTCTCTGTCACCTCTCTGTCAAATCTTCATCTTCTCATTCCTCTGACAGATTCCCTCTGCCCACCCCCCCACCTTCTTCTTATCCGTCCCAAACTCCGCCCATCCACCAGCCTGCATAAAATGCTACCAACGTCGACGCTCCGTGTCTGCTACACCCGAACCAGATTCATTTTCTTGTGTGAAAAAGAGTTGAAAATTGGTTTGTTGTTGCTTTAAGGAATAATCCAAAATATTCTGTGCTTCTTCTTGCTGCTCCTAAACAAACCCCACCCTCCCTCCACCTTCCTGCCTTTCAAGCTTTAATGTGACAGAGGTGGGCTTTAATGTTCAGTAGTAATTGGGTAGGAGAGGGAGAGTCTGTTTGGGAGGAGGAGGAGGAGGAGGAAGGGTCATGGTCAGGTTTCTCATGGAGGTTATTCTGCATCTGTCTCTTAGCAACGACAGACCGCTCTTTGTACAGTCCTTGAGTTGATTGGTGCGTTTTTTTCCCCCCCTCCTTGGTTGCTGAAATGTTTTGCGAGGGGGCTCCTCGGCACAGACAGGCTTCCTCCCATATTCACTGCTTTTAAGAATGTGTTTCCATGAGCATCAGATGGGCTCGCTGAGGCGTGGCACTCACCATAGTTTCGCCTCCATGAGTGTAAATGTGCATTATTCACATGAGGGGGAAAATGACAAAATTGAAGAAAAAAAAAGCCACATTTAAAACAAAACAAAACAAAACAAAAAAAATAATTGAGATGGATCTTTCTCTAAAGATGATTGCCCTATGATTAATAATCATATCTTCAGTCTTTAGGTTTTGAAGTTGGGATAAATGACATTCAATCAAGTGACTGTGTCAGAGTTTGGTGGCTTGATGCTGCAGGCTCATCACCCCTGACCATCTCACCTCTATCATATCCCCCTTCACTTCAGCCAGCGTCAGGGAAAGGGCAGCCCGGGGTCAAAGGCCACTGGAAGGAGCCAGGGGAACCTCTTGATTCACACCATCAGCTTGAAGACATCAGAGCAGGGAGCGGGAGTGGTGTGGTGTCAGTCATAGAACAGGATTAAAGGGGCAATTTGGCGACAAGGAAGACATATAAAGGAAGAAGGAAAGAACTTGTTCCCATAGATAGATAGATAGACAAAAAGTGTATTTACTAATTGTCAAGTGGAGCTATTGATCATCTGTAAAATATTTAAGATTTGTCTTTGATCTGATAAAGGTTTCCATGTTAAACTCGTCCCAGACATGCTGCTTTTGAACAGGCTTTCCGCACAAAATGTGAAATTGGTTCTCAGATGTTTTAGCCTGCAGGTCCGTTTAATGCCAGCTTCCACACAGAAGGAGCTTCATTTCAGCAATTAAAGTGCGTTTAATTCTCCAGTAGGCTATCTCACAATATAACACCACTTTCAAATCACCCAGGGACATCAGAGCAACTGACTTCCATCGACTTGCACGATGTTTAATGCGGTTGTTCTGTAAGCTTATGTAGCTGATACAGTCGTGCTATGACGTTTGGTAGTAAAAACCTTTACGTAAGTCTCATTAAAGGCGTTAAGTTATAAGCTACTGTACAGTATGTATCATTGTGTGCAAATTTCCTGAATAGGACAAAGTTCAGGACTGCGGCGCTTTATAACCTGTAGGCTACATTCATCACAATAAAAGCGCAAAATAACAACAAATAGGCTACCTAAGTAAGCCAGTCAGTCAATCAGTACATAAATAGATAAATACATGCGAAGAGATCCAATCAAATGAAAATCTAACGGACACGTTAAAAAGATGAGCAGGCCTGATCAAACCGCCTATAATTTCGCTGTCTATCAAAGGATTTATGGAGATAAAATAGCATAAATTAAGATGAAGCATTTTTCTTTCGGCCCAAACGCTCACACACACCCTGGGTCACTGTTTTGAATATTTATTGTAATATTTTATTGCCTTGTTGTTTTCCTACTCTGAAACTAATGCTCCTTTTTAATATTATCATTCATTCTCAGCATTGCGCCGTGTTGTTAACAGTCAGGGAAAACATATCCAGCCTACTGAATTGTGCTTTTTAATGTACGTTGAATGTATCACTCTGAAAATAAGATTTAAGATTGTTCTTTCATTCAGACTTGCTTTTCACAATAGAAACTCGAGACAAACGTGTTAAAATCATTTTCAAAAAAATCTGTGAAAATAACTACAGACAAAGTCATGAAATTAAAAAAAAAAAAATTAAAATGTAAGGAAATAAAAAATGCTGGGTTTTTGGATACAATTGCAGCAGAGCTGGCAAAGCGCTGCTGAGGGAGGGATGACGCTGTTTATCTGTAACATATCGGAACTGGAGATGTGTTACACTGTACTATGTTTTCCACTGACATCTCGAAAGAAATGTAATAATCTAGAAGTGACTGAGTCAATAGTGCGAAATTCTTATCAATATATTCGGTTATAAAATAAACCATCCGGTGGCTCCCAGTTATCAGCCACAACTCTCATCACAGTTCATTCAGGAGCGGGAGTTTCTCTGAGATAATTACCAGCGCTTATTTATTATATACTTTTCCCGTCAGACTTATTAACAGACATGAAACCCACCATAAGCCCTTCAACTCAACCAAACCAGTGAAGCATATCTAAAAAAAAAATAACAGGAGCACGAGAGAAAATTAAGAACTGACTAGATGGATTTTCATCATCTACCGACTGCTTTTCAAAGAAAAGTCAAACTGCGACAACAAACTCTATTCAGGATGTTTTTTCAGTCTTTTCAGACTGTAAAGCTGCATCGTCGCTACACAAGAGGCAACGATAGCTTTGCAAAAGAATAACTTCATAAAAGTGACGTTTTTTTCTGTTACTTTTTAATTTCTGTTTTTAAAGAAGGACTGAAGAGACTCGAGCTATATTCGAGAGGAAAACTGAGTCGCTTTCTGTTGTCCCCTTTACTTCAAGAATCATCCCAAATCTCTTGTCTTTGAAAATCTTCTGAATTTATAAAACCGCGAATTTATTTATTAGCCTACAGTAAAATTAGGCTATTTTTAAAAATACATCCAGGCAACATAATGGTGTTGAAATCAGATTTGGGTGAACCAGTTCGGCATCATTGTAGATTTGAGAGTGATAATTATGGGTTTAAAGCATGTCATTGAAACGGCTTCAAAAGCTGCAGCCAGCAGTTATTTCACATCACAAATAAACTACAGTAGGCCAGCCACGTCCCAGGAACCATTTCATTTATTAACATTCAGTTGTAATTGTCATAATTATATTGAATGACTGATTTATTTCACAACTCTGCTGTAAAAGCTAAAACTTTAAAAAAAAAAGAAAAAAGAGGATGAAATAGCACAAAAAGCCACGTGGCTCCAATTTGGCCCCTGCTTAGCCTACATGTAGGCCAGTTAACAGCTGGAAAACATGCGGCTGTGATGCTACAAAACAAACTACATTTGATGTCATATAATGTCTTACAATATATGTATATATATATTTTCGTTTAATCGTTTTCAGGATTTTTTCAGAAGCGTCCGCATCCTAAAACAAGGTTAAAATAATTTTATATTCAATATGAGTGACTGTTACGTTCGCACAAAAGGTTAACTTGCATCGTAAACAAGACACTGATTTCATCACCCCACAAAAAAAGAGAAAAGAAACCACAGAAGAAGAGTAGGCTGGGGCATTATCAGATAAATATTTAATTTGATAAATATAATTTGCCATTAAGTGTAGGCCTATTACTTGAAAATCTGTAAACATTCTGATATTAAAGCTTCCTGTGGGCTTGAGTCTCCGGGTTCAATAGTTAGTCCTCACTTGACATGATGAATATTAATATTAAAAAAAAATTGTAAGAGTGATCTGATTGGCTCCACGCTTTCATTCCTGAAAGCTGATTGGCTGGCTAATTCCAAACAGTGCTGCGTAATGACTGATCCCCGCTTCAATTCCCAACAAACGACAGAGACGCGGCGCTCTCTTATTTATGACACGGACCAATCTGAGAAAACTGACGTAAATACGGAAGCAAATAGAAATCCATTAGAGCAACAGTGCTGGTAATTCTCCTGCCTACAGATCTCAGCCTGAACGGAATTTCCTCCTCCATGGCACCCTACATACTCCTTGGCATTTTCTTCTTCTGGACCCGTACGTGTGTGGGGGAAAATGCTCCATTGTTTTATGTTGGCCCTTTTGGCCAGAACACCCAGGGGCCGTCGAGCGCCCAGCTTCATCCTCCTCAGGGTAAACTGTTGTGACAGAGCACTCGGGGGCCCCTCATTAGCTCTCTGTCCACTAAGAAGCAAAGAAGCTGCTTTAATCCTCTCTGTCCCCCTCAATCTGGCAACACAGACCCGATTATAATTCCATTCTACTTTCTTGTCTTATGCAGACTTTCAGACTCCACCTTTATGAATTAATAGAATCCTTTATAGTTAAAAAAAAAAAAAAAAAAAAAGCACGTTTGTAAAGAGGTGTAAAGTTAGGGTCAAGTAGTAAAAACTGGTTTAACCTAAGGGCACTGTATAACTGGAGGTTATACATGACTATTGTATATATGACTATTTGTGTATTTCTGGTCCACTCCCTATAAGAACATATTCATTTTGTGTGTTTTGGTGGTTGTTTCACTCTTTTTGAAGAGTGATTAGGATAATATGCAAATTATTAATTGGGTCAAATAATTGTTAAAAGAGTAAGATATGTCACACTCCAATACAAAATCCCAAACCGGCATCCGCTTTAAAATCAAAATAAATACACCTGGCATGCAGGGTCAGCAGTGTGTGTGCTGTTTGTTTTGTCAATGTTTTAAATATGTTTCAGTTGGTTAAGCCCAGCGTAGCATAACTGCAGGAGAAAAGCTACATGTTTTCAGATAAGGCAAAGTCCAATAAACCTTGACATACACCAGGTCTGTCAATGGGAAGCAATTAGTTTGATTAAAATGTCTGATTAGTGACAATATTACAGTCAGAAACCGGCTCCATGAACACCAGACCTACTCAGTTTCAGTATGCTGGCTCACACACACACACACACACACATATGAACACACATATTTTTCTTTTCTTCTTCTGTGAGGGGGGGCACTCATAAACAACATAGAGTTGAAATGGCAAAATGAACCAAATACACTTTTATTTATAAATCTTGAGTTATAATTTAATACGGTACCAATATGTTAACCAATATGCTTTCACAGTACATCAGAGTGGTTGTCAAAAAGAAGTAAACACAAATACACGCACACACACACACACACACGCACAGATGCATACACGCACGCACATACACACACGCTTTCAGTTCAGCAATACCCTGCAGTGGTCTATTGTGCCATTAAGCGGCCTGGGCTCATAAATGCATGATTTATAATGAAGAATAGATTTGTTACTTGACCTGGGAAGGTGTGTACAGTTCATTTATCCCATAAGAAACTGCAGTAACAGTATACATCAGGCCCAGTGCTCTTAAAATCTCTCAGTGTAAAAGACCTGGAAACATACATGAAACAGAAGTGTTTGGTAATGCACTCATCATTAATCCAGTAAAGTAATGCCATTACTTTTCCCCGTAACAAGTCACTAGCCAAAAGAATACAATTTTAACTTGAAATACATAAATATCCAATTAACGTACAGCTATCTAACATTCAGCCTCCTATTTTTTGCCATAATTAGCCTTGTTATCATCTCCCAGTTTAGAAGAAAAAAATATTGTTTTTAGAAGGCAAAAAGAGTTGAAATGAAGCATTATGGCAAGAGGAAAGAATTACATCTGCCAGGAAGTATGAACTAAAATATTTAAGGAGATGGTAATGTAAGAAAGTAATGCATTACTTGGTGAGAAGTGCATTTTCCAAACCTTTTTTGCTCTTTTTCTTCTCATTCTTTGTATGTCGATAATGCAAATAGAATAAGGATCCAAAGTAACTAAAACAGAGCGTTAATCTCACCATTCTGTCTGTACACAATTGAGCAAATAGGTCAAAAGTCAGATGATGCTGGGTTTCAAACACCTGTGTTAAATCTTTCTGAAATGTTCCTTTAGTCCAAAGTGCCATGTCTGGATAGGTATGAAACAAAAACAAAAAAAAAACAGATCGACACGAGACAATCCCTGCAGTTTTCTAACTGGCCAGGTCAAAAATACGTAAAACATTTCAAAAAGGAGCCAAAACATAATTTACAAGCACGATAAATATACACACAGGGTCCAATAAATATTGTTTGTTATCCCAAAAAATCATAGACTGTGAGCGGTCACCACACTGCAACAAAAACATGTCCATCATAACCAGATCATTTCATCTCATGAAACCTTGTTTCTCTTTGAACAGGTGAAAAACCCTGCCAGTGGGGTCAAATCGTTTAGCGTCGGCAAAATGGTTCATTTATTTCAGGGACTTTTCTAGACACATAGGGACGCAACGCAGAATAAGGCAGATCTCTCCTCTGGTATCAAGAAAATGGTGGTTGGTATAAGAAAAATTGTGAACTAAGATCTTTTTTTTTTTTACATTTGAAATGCCTGTGATTATTTCACTCCACTGGCAGTGTTTTTCCTTGTTCGCAGAAACAGAGATTTTACGCCGCACTGAAATGACTTTATTTGAGGTGTGGGACCTTTCCTGACCTTAGTAGCACCACTGTAGCTTTTTCCTCTATTGAATAGGCATGTAAGGCCAGTTGAAGCTGCTTCCGGACAGCAGCATGTCCCTTATCAGAGTTTCTATGGGGGTTTTCCCCACCAGACGGACGAAGAAAAGCTGCTCTATGACAGAAGAGGAGACGGTGCGGAGGGAAGGCAAGCGGAGCAGCAGCTTCCCAAACCTGTTGGGCTGGTTGGGATACTGGCTCCTCACGTACTCCTCCAAAGCACACTGGGACTTCTCCTGCAGACCCTCCACGTGGGCCATGTCTGACAGACCACAAGCATCTACAGACAGAGAGAAGGACAGCGAGACAAAAAAGCAGAAGAAGCGGTCAAGACCAGTGGTTCAGCCAGGCATCGAAAGGAACGCCAACAAAATGAGGAATGGTTTCGTTTTAGCAGACAGTGACTATACAACACACGGCAGCATAGGGAAGACAAGAACAAGTCAGTGGTTGATGAAGTGTAAAGGTGAACTATGATCATCACAAGACAAAAACCACCAGAAACAATAAAACAAAATGTATTATTCCAGATATAAAAAAAATACGGTTTTGCTCTTGAAAGTTATTATTTTTTACATGAAACTACATCACTGTTCAAGGTGTTAAAGCATTTGTTTGAAGGGGGAAAAACCACCATATAGTTGCCCTGTCTTTGAGAGAAATTGATATCTCATCAATCTCATGCCATCAGGAATCAAAGATGGCGCTATAGCTTCCATCATATCTAAAAAATGATGTTCAGAACAAGAAATAACAGTATCAGAGAGCACAGGTCAAGTAGAGTGCCACTGCTTTACTGTATAAGACCTTTACATACTGTATGTGTAGCAGACCCCTCTGTTTGCACTGTAACGCTGCAGGCTGGATGGCAGCAGGGGTTAAAGAACGGTCTCTGTGTCCCAGTTTAAAGACACGTGTTCAGATGTGCTCATGGGGACTAAAATAGGCCTACATAGGAGAGCTTTTTTTTATTTTTTACTCTGCTGCTACTCCTCCTTTTGATCCTGTTCACAATACAGCCAGCAGACATCATTCTGACTGTTATTAAAAGGCTCTGAAATAACTATTTTGCAATGCGGTGTGGACCCACACTTATTTCAGTAAAGGTCTTCTGTGAAAGAATTAGTTGTAAGCCAAATAAAGGTGTTACAAATTAAAGATATTACAAAAATAAATGCATCTATTTGCATTTAAATTGGTTGGTAATTCATGTTTAAAGCAATTGAAAGAATTAGATTTAAAAAAAAAAAACATTTCTCCTATTTAATTATTTTAATTTGTTACTTGATAAATAAATAAATGCAAAATTTAAAGCCTACAAATTAACTTCAGTTAATTTAACTGCTTTCTGTTTTGGGGTTAAAATAAACTGGCCAATAAGATAAAACAGTCTATTTAATAAAGTACTTTGCTGATGCGTCTTTGATGTGAAGCAACAATGGAATAAAAATATTAGATGCTGTCAAATGTTAAATGGCCAGCCCTGTTTTCATTTGCATAAGCTATGATTGATGCTAAAGTGTTTTATAATTTAAGGGGCTGCAGTTTGTAAACCCACCCAAACTCACTCACCGCCTCTTAAATGTTATAACTATAATAATACTCATCAACTTTACTATGTTCCTTTAAGGGCTGACAAACTGTATGAGGTCATATAAGTTCATTGTAGATCCCAGAAATTACATGTTACATTAAGACAATTTCTCACAAGATCTTTTTCTTTTTTCTTTTCTCTTCTTTCTTTTTAGGCTTTAAATAAAATAAAAAAGTTCTGATCAAATTGAAATTTGGAGAAAAAATATATGTTTTGCATCAAATACGTTTTTTGTTTTTTTGTACAGTAAAATAAGTTAGACCATAAGCGGACCCTTATCCTAGCTTTAACGGAACATAACCCTTAACCCCAAAAATGCGCATTTCGCGAAAATACACATTTTTTTTCCTAGAAAACGACCCATTTCTGTGAAAGTATTTTTTAAGTGTTTAAACCAGCTTTTTATTTCCCACCAATGTTCAGACCGTCATCGTCAAACATTCATTTTCTGAAAATATTTTTTTTTGTGCCTATTTAGGCCTAATTGATGATCGTTTCCGTTACAATAAGTGACGCTTTTCTTAAAGATCTAATTGGTCATAGTTCATCCACCTTTTATTTTCCACGATGCAGTCTACTAAGAGTGATGTTTTATTTAAACGGGTTCTTATTTAGTTCATATTGGTGGTTGTTTGACTGGACATCATTTTATTTCCTACATCACTGTCCGCACTTCAGAGTACAGAGATGAAACACACACACACACCAGCCTCCATGTTTGGATGTAGAGAAAGCGAGTTTACCTGTGGTGAACAGCACGATGGCTTTGATGCAGCTGTACTCTGCTGAATCCACGTGCAACACCTTGAGCTTCTCCACCTGCTCCTGGAAGACCCGGATGTGGTCCATGAAGGCCACCACCCGGTCCGCGGACATCGGGGAGGCGTGGAGGCCGGCGGCGGCCAGGAGCGGGGCGACGTGGACGGGCATGGAGCACTGGGCGGCGTTCAGGACGAACAGTTCGCTCCAGGTAAGGCGGAGCAGGGCCACCTGGTCCGTTACCTGCAGGTCCGGGAAGAAAGGGATGTTGCGGGCCCACTCCACCGCGCTGAAGAGCATCCGGGCCGCTAGCTCACAGATGTTCTCTATACCCATGAGGTTGTTGCTCTGCAGGCACTGAGAGCCGAACCTGGAGGTCGGGTAGGGCTCGGCCCGCAGCAGGAGAGAGATGTACCCCGACAGGTAGGAATGACACTGTAGAGGGTCTCCGTTTGTCAGCGCAAACTGGCCATGATAAGACTGGGTAGGAAGCCTGCCTCTCTGGACAGCTGCAACGAAAAACAGCAGGAATGTCAAATCAAGTTAGAAGGCGATTAATAGCCTACAACCCAGATGGCATTTAAAGAAAAACAGTTAAATGGAGGGGACGTCTTGTAAAGAAACAGAGATGTCAATTAAAACAATAGAACATCTTAAACACACACACACTCACACACACATAGGCCTACTAATCTTTTAGCCATTAGAGTTCATTTCTACGCCCCGTGGTAGCCTATGGTGGGCTCTTCAGAAATAGACATGAGTAACTGTTTTAGACAGCTCCTGGAAAGAAATGTCACATTCAGCTCGATGCTCGGGAATCTATTTCTAGGCCACGACCTGCAGATAATGGCGTGCGAGATTTTTCAGCTCGTCTGTGGGTCTTTGAAGGCTCTTATTTTATTTCTAATTGTTTCAATTCAATGCCCAAACGGTCGCTTTTGCGCCTCGAACTCGTTACCTCTAACATTAGCTACTTTCTGGCGAATAACTCCCACTTTGATAGTAGCCCCCCAGGCCTCAGTTTTTTTTCTCCTTAATATTTGGTGGTGAAATCTGTATTTATAATATAACTGTTCTTATAACTCTCAAATGTCAGTTAGGTCTACTTTGGAAGCAGTAATAGTAGTCTACAGTAGGCTACGTTTGGCCTGTACGACCAGCACGCATAATGAATACAAGCAGACACACACACACTCACACACTCTCACACAGTCCACATGCGCAAACATTATCGACCAAAAACGTCACGCACTTGAAGGCTACAATTTAAACGAAAAAACATCGAAATTAAACTAAAATGTAGCACAATTTCCGTCGAATTTGGACATGTGACATTTCAAGCAGTTTCGGGCTGTTTCAGCCACACAATAGCCATGTAGGACGGACATAAAGCGGGCGAATAGCAACAATAATATAGCCTACTAAACATGCTACGAGATGCTAGCTGGAACACACTAATCTCTGTAATACAGGCTAGACAGTAAAGATAGCATAGAGACTAGCATCTGAGACAGAAATATGAACAGAATATAAATAGGCAGAGGAAATATCTCTACAATATCACGGACTAGACAAAGACAACACATATGGCCGTGTCCAGGAAGAAATGATGTACACACTAGCTATACAAATGTAGCACGCACTAAATTTATAGCAGTTTATAGGACAGATATGTGGTCAAAGAAAATAATGTCGATAAACAGAGAGCATTATGTGAAGCTGAACAGTGTCCTGAGCCGTGTAGTGCTGGATAATATGATGTGATAATACCGATAGCAACAACAGGAGGACGCCAGCCCGTACCTTCCCTCCTCATGCCGACTTTGAGGCATTTCTTGAGGCGACAGTACTGGCACTGGTTGCGGTGGTGCTGGTCTACGGGACAGTTCCTGTTGGCCCTGCAGGTGTAGGACAGGTTCCTCCTGACGCTGCGTTTAAAGAAGCTCTTACATCCCTCACACGTGAACTGTCCGTAGTGCTTCCCGCTGGACTTATCCCCGCACACGATGCACTCGATCTGCTGGCTCTGGTGTTTGTCCATGGACGAGGAGGAGGAGGAGGAAGAGGACGTGTTGTTATTGTTGGTAGTGGTGGTCGCGGTGGTGGTGCTGGTGCTGGACGGATTGGGCGGCGGTGCGCCCTGGGGTGCTGCTGCTGCTGCCGGGGGTATTTCCAGAGAGGACGCCGGGTTCATGTGTCCCGTCAGCTCTCCGGGCAGAGACAGAGCTGCGACCTGGGACACCGGGGAGGAGAGGGTCCCTTGAGCGTCCCCGACCCCCTCGGTGTTTCTCCACGCCACCATAGCCATATCGACCGTCTCCAAAACTTTGCGCGCCCAACTTTCCTTTTACGCTTTAATTAACGCACACGATTTGTCTGCATGAATTACTAATACACATTCAAGGAAACAGCCGCATTGTTTGACTACAAAATTAAATACAAGTTACGCCTCAAATTACGAATAGAGCTCGTAAGATAACGGCGATGTAATTATAACGCGCGACTACACAAGTAAAGAACGGGCAGTCACCCAGAAACAGCTTCGGCGCGGTGGAAATCCAAAAAGAAAGCGTCATTCAGACCGAGATAATGCACTATAACATCCACAGAGGGAAAAATAAAGACAGACAGCACTGAGCCAAAATCCACGGAGGACGTTATCCCAAAATATACAATCTGATCCTTTCTGTCCCGTATGTCCAGCTTTAAACAGAATACCGTGCCAGCAGATCCTTCATCAGAGATGTATAGTCGCTTGACCAGGCTTTCCAGACGCTCCCTGCTCTCCCGATCAGTCAGAAGTTACATTAAAAAGACAAGGAGGGGAGAGAGGGAGAGGGTGATGGATGATGATTTTGATGATGCTTCGCTCCGGGACGGAGGAGGAGAGTGGTGCGTGCACACGTCACGGGCTGTGACTCGGTGACGTCTGTGTTTGGGGCGGGGTTTACGCGGAGGAGAAGCTGGTCTGGGAGCAGTAGCATGGGGCTCCACTTGGATGTGTTGATACACATGCTGCTGAGTGTGGAGTGTGTTCTTACCTTCCTTTGATCTTTTCTGGTTGACTTCCCTCTGTTTGTGTTGCACAGTGATTCTGTCAGACCACTGCCTCTGTCATATATACTCATATATATATAACAAGAGGACATACTTTAGCTCACACTTCATTAGTCTCACATGAGGAGTACACCAGATACAGAAGCAGCAGATCCTAACTGTCTGCTGTAATTTGATGCCACCTAGTGTCATCAGTAAATTACACAGAAGGATGGCTTATGACTTGAGGAGATTAATCTACTACATTTCTGATGACATGCATATTATTTAAAGTGTTCATCAGACATAATAGTATAGACAGTATGTCTATCTTTTGCAGTATATCAACACTGACTGTAATTTTGTGTCATTTTTTGAGACTTTTTTCGGTATGTTTTTCAAAGGCAACTTTTGTTTCTTACATCATTTTATGGCGTTTCCATAATCATTTTTTAAGACACTGTTGCTCCAAACTGACCAAATGTGAAACCATCACTCACATTTAGTGACCTGTCGGGTATGAGGGGAGGAATAATATAATTTTCTCTGATGGTCTCATTCATTTGTTGTTGTATGTAATTATAAGGATGTAATCTAAACATAGTCCACTTTTTTGATTTGAATGAAAAAGATCATACTTAACAAAGATATAAAAAAATAACTGTTAAATGAGAAAGTTATTACTTTGACTTGAACTGATTTTTACAGTGTTACATGTACTTAATTATAATTTGACCAAAAAGAGAAAACTTCTAGGATATTGTGTTACTGTTTTTTTCATGCAACTTCTCATTGCTTTAAGTGAAGGTTTTAATAATCATCAAATACACTCGATTCACATGTCAAACATGAAGATCAAAAATAATCTGTGTTTTGCATAACCACGTGTCATATGTTTAGAATCAATATGAAATCTAGGTATTAGTCTAATCTTATCCACCAATACCATCAACAATATATAAATCTTTTAAAAATATACTTAAAACTAAAGGGACTGTCATTCGTATACTGTCATAGAGATAATGTTCACCCACACTGGACTGATTCAGCACACGCATTGTCTTTTATCCTGTTTAAGGTTTAATGTGTATGTGTCCTACGAGTTGCACTGATCCTAATTAGTACAAGTAATACTTTATAATATAGACAGTATAACACAGCTGCACTAACTTAGAGCTGCAACCTACTGCGTGTCACAATGCATGATTGCTTCTAGAAATTAAACACTTTTTTTGCACTTATAGGATCACACTGTCCTCTTGTCTTTGTGCCATCTGTGTCTCCAAATACTGTGCTACTTTTAGCTCATGGTGTGTTTCTGCACCAGTGTCGCTAAGTCTAATTCCTATCCATTTTTGCAGAGATGAAATTATCTTGATGTTCATGGAGGCTCTTACCAGCAAGTCATCTCCATGTGAAAATGTTTGCATGGCAATTTCACTGTTGACTCATGCTCCATGAGTCCTGAGGCCGAGGGTGCCGTCACGTCCTTCCAGACGGCCAGCTTTGCAGTCATCCAGTGACTGCTCACAGACAGAACGAGCTCTGCTCTGCCTGCTAACAAAACACACGGCTGACGTCCAAGACCAATCAACAGTGGAAGGTCAAGGCTAAAGTGTTTACCACACTGGATGGGGATGATGCATTCCTCCACAGTTTAATTCATTCTATAGTGAGTCCAGTTAACATTAATCACAGATTTGGGAGTTTAAAGATGATAAATCCACCCTGTTTTTGGTGATCTGTTGCCCTTTAAGACTTATCACATGTGGGGTGCTGAAAGCTAGCTAATTGGGACAAAGTGAGGGAGAGTATGGCCAGCAGAGGCCTACTGTGTGTACAAGACCACCATGATGTGACTGTTTACAGCACAGTGGGAGGCAGCGCTGGCTTGCTGCTCAGAGATCTGCAGCATTTTTTTTAGGCTTCAGGGTGGCTCCGTAAACATACAGTATATCGTTGAATTACAGCTCCCCGCTAAGCTCTTTACCCCCGTCTAACCAAGCAGTGACACCACCAACCACCAAGTGTTCAGTGTTAAGACAGATACAGTAAAAGTACAAAGCAATGACAGCCTCTGTGCTCGTCCACTGGAGGAAACCTAAAGAGGACACACACACACACACACGCACAGGAAGGTCGAAAAGTACCACAGAATGATGTCACTTTGCTAAAAATGTACTTTTGTAATCTTGAAATAAAATAATAATAATAATGATAATAATAATCCAATATCCTGTAAGTCAATACTTCAAAAAACACTTCAGAGTGAAAGTATTACTGAGATGGTTTTTAGAATTGTTTACATTATGGTCTTCCAGGAAAAGGAGTAGCAGTAGTATTCTTGGAATTCAGAGCAAATGAGTGTAAGCTCATTGTGTTAATGAGATTAATGGTTGTGATCTAAAAGTACACTGCAGCCTGTCTCATATCCTCCAGTGGATGTCTCCTGCTGGTGGTCTGGCAAAGCCTCAGTGAGCATGCAGATCCAGGAACACCACACCCCGGTCTGCAGGCCACAACAACCTAAAGGGAACACATGGGAAAATCAAACAACAGCATATACTAACATGTGTACTGGTTATTTATTGTAGTGTTTGTTAGTGGATGTCTGAATAAATTGTGTCGTATGGTGTAAAACAAATAAACAGAACAAAACCAAACCCAACAGAACAACAGTGTAGTGCATGTGGGAGAGCCAGCAAGGGAGTGAGAGAGAGAAAGCTTGAGGATGGCTGATCTTAAATGCATGCTGGGAGACTGGCCAGGTGCAGCCAGTAGCACGATCTAACACTTTACCTACCAGGACCTAAAGGGGAGACAAACACACAAGCTTATGACCTGAGCGCCCGGAACCAGCAGGCTGAGCAGAGCCAGGGGGCTGCCACCCCCCTTGAAAACAGGAGGGGAAACCCCAGAACCTATTTAGGGTAAGCTTATCAAATAAGATAAAATAATAATTGGCCATGTTAAATTGTAACACACAGAGTCACCTGTTGTCTTCTTCATCCACAAGATCTTTGATATGGACACTAAAGCCACATAAACATCAAAACGCTTTACAGCCCAGATTAAGTAATTATTATTTACACTCATAATAATCACCAATCACATTAATACATATATGACATTAAACTGGGGGGTGAGGGTCTAAGAAAGATAAACTATTTAACCCAACAGACATACATTTAAATCCTCTAAATAAGTTGACAATTATGGCATTCTCTTTGTGGGCTAAGATGATATAAATGTGACACCCACACAGGCTGACTACACCTCTAGTCAGGTGGACATTGGATGGAGCTATGCTGGAAATTACATATTAACTAATGAGAATGGTAAAGGTGTGGTTACATTACATTTCCAGTATACAAATTTTCTCTTAGTCTCCCACTCACTTCTATTGAAACTTTGACCAAGCGGATGTTGTCGTCTGACAGTGTAAACAGATCAAGTAGATTGTCTCCTTGCTGTTAACATTGGCAACCACTGAAACAAAGCTGGAACCTCTTAGGCTGCTAAGGAGGGACAAATCCTGAGCAACAATAACTTGTCAGTTAGATTAGCGCACTTCAGCCACTGCTTTACCTGTGACCGTTGGACCGCCTCAAACCTTTCATTAACCCCAGACTGCTGACCTCTGACTCCTTCGGGGCCGCTGCGGCATTCACCATGAGGTAAATTTCATGCTTGAGAGACACATTGTGCTACAGATGAGTGTGCAATGATAACGCACCACCAACAGTCTTCCCAGTTGTGGTCAGAGACATCCTGGCTGAGTGTAGGGATCCTCATTAGGACTTGCACAGAGCCCTACTTAACCTTTGACCTCACTCAGACTTGAACTCATTATCTGGCACAAGATTAACCCACATAGCTGAGTAAATTATCAAAATACATACAACTCAACTTTGAATTGAAACACAATCTTCACAGTGAAATAAGCCAGAATTATTTTTTAAATGACAAAGACTATATATATTATTGCTGATTTCTGTCTCTAATGAAGTGCCATCAGTACTTTAAATGTTTTGCTGTTAACATCTGCACATTGTTCTGGAGTGTTATGCATAAATACAATAATTGCCATTATAAACTGGTTATTTAAGAATACAGGTTGTTTGCTAGTGTGTTGTATTTTTAACCCTTAGATGAATAGGTGGGATAGAAATTACCCAGCTGGTCTTGTTTTTTCCATTTTTCTTTTGATACAAAAATTATTATCTATATTACATCAGAAAAATTGACATCACCAAGTTTATATAGCTGTTTTACATTTACAATTATGTCAACAAGTATCTGCTATTAAATTCAAATAACCCTCCCTTACAGCTAGCTAACATTAGCTTGATGGCTGATATTACTATAGATACTGAATACATTGGAATTCAATTGGAAGTCAAATAATCATTTTGAGAAAAATTGTGAAGATAGTATATATTTAGTTTGAACAAAAAATATTATTCTAATACGTGTCATTTTTGTCCCACCTATTGAAGAGTGGAGGTTCCAGTGACCTATGTATCTAAGGGTTAAATGTGTGTTTCAACAATTGCTATGTGTTCTTCTTGCCCTGGTTGGTGAGCACCAGTGAAACTCTCAAAGCATGACTGTAAGGAGGGCAGGATTTGGTGTTTCCAGGAAGTTTTCTCGTCCTTGATCTGTTGATCCGTGGCCACTGCAAGGAGGTGATGCTGGGAAGATGTGATGTACTGGATGTTACATTGGTTCAGACGGCTGTGTGAAGGCCAGAAGGGACACGGCCAGTTGGAGGCTTGTCTGAACGACACAGGAACTCAAAAACATACAGTCTTTCTTGGTGCTTTTCAAGGTCAGGTGGCATACATGAGTGTAATTCAGAGAGACTTTCCCTTTGCATCTGTCTGCATTTAGGAAACAGTTATAGTTTCCCAAGAGGATGGGAGGCAGGATGTGTAGTCCTTATGATGCATTAGGCATTATGCATAGACAATTGGAGACTGTATAATGGTTTTAATTTGGCATTTAAATGATGAATTTGCAGCCACTGTTCTCTGCACCCACCCTCTTAGCACTGACTTGCTTCTCCGTTTTCGCAGCCAAAAACATGACAAAGACACAAACTCAAACCCAAACCCTCTCACTTTTCTACCATGGGACCAAATGTCATTCAAAGCAAAGACATTTCTTTTGTCCTTCACAGCAGCACATTTCCTCAGACTGAGAATACTGTCCGGTATTTTGATTGATCATGTATTTGTATCTATTCAAAGAGGCCAGATTCATCATTCCAATTTGTCAAGTTGCTGGGGTGCCGAGTTAATTATGTGCAGGAGAGCCACAACAGAGACAACCTGTTTAGACTCATCTGAGGTTTCCCTGCCTCACCTCGGCTCCAAACGAGCAGCCAAAGCTTCACTGGGCTACAGGAGCTGCTTGGCACCATGGGTAATTAGTGTGATGAATGCCTTAGCGGAACAAATAGTGGCAGTCGCCTGTCTCGCTCATCGTGTGGCTGTGCTGTCGTAGCTCAGGGGCTGCGGGCTCATCAGGGTAATGGATGATTCTGCAACAGGACCATCCCTCAACAAACAGCGCCACTACTGAGCAGGAAACACAGAGGTTTACAGGGTTTTTTTCCTGCCCGAAACAGTGCTTCCTACTTTCCTGAAGGCATCCATGCTGGTTATGGATGTCAAGTGCATGTTTGGAAGGTTACTGACAACCAATAACAGTTTAGTCTTGAAATATGTAATCAAGAAGGTCTTTTTTTTTAAGGCCTGAACACAGGAAATGCATTGGAATGACGTGACACATCATTATAAATATGTTTTTGTGATTTTTTTTCTCCACACAGCCTCTCAGAACTGCATATATGGATATGCAAACATCTTCATACTAATCCTCTGTGGGATTCTTTTCCATGCCTGGGGTGGAGAGCCGTCCCTTCTGAAATGATGGATCACATTATTAGATTAGAGGAGAGCAAGGACAGCCAGCAATTGGATTTGCAATTCACAGCCTCTTTTGTATATGGACCTTTTCTGCATGAAAGGGATAATTGGGCCGTTGTCACTGAGTCAGAGATTGTTTTTTTTTAACAATGCGGGGGACCTTGCAATAAATCAGGTCAGCTGTCAGAGCCACGTCACAAGACAAGGCATTAGTCAAATATGCAAAATAATCCTTTTGCATACAATGTAAAGAAGAATACATCATCATTTATTTGAAGTGAGGCAAGTCCAGATATCCTAATTTTCTCAACAAATGAAGGGCATATGGTGATTTTGTCTTCTAGATGAACCTGAGGGCAGAGTCGGCCATTAAGGTCTGGCTCTTTGTGTTGTCATTTCAGTACCAGCTAATGGCCTGTGCTTACTCTGTGCCTTGACTTTTCAACCCACTGTGACAGTGAATAATATGCGGCACATAAGGCTGAATTCTCAGCCATGTCATCCATGTAGTGGAAGCTGAATAGGTTGACTGTCACAGACAGGTAATCCATAGCTATATCAGTAAAAAAAACACAAGTTCAGTGAATTGTTTCGATAGCAGCCAGACCCACAGCTAACAGAGCGTGAAAGACAGGCAAGGTTGTGGAAAGGTTATTTCTGGGTCCAGGAGGTGAGACTTTGGGGATGTGGACACGTCAGTCCAGCAGAGTCCTCGGGTCAATGTGAAGACAAGTGGAAGACACATTTCTCTGTCAGCACGCAGAGAGCCCGCACGGGCTCAGGCTTTTGTCGTGAAGTCCCAAGTCATTGAGTCAATAGCCAAGGAACATGACACAACCTCTCACAGTCACTCGGCATCAAGCGGAACAGGGAATGGCATGCTTTCCATTTCACTGCACCATGGCCCCGGCAAGACCCCATCTGCACTCGAGAAACAGGAGAGCTCTCAGCCCCGGCTCTCGCATAAAAGCAACACTGCAACCCGGCCCCGAACATGTACGTCGCTCCCTCAAAGCAGCGGTACAAGGTGATCCACCGGTCAATCCATAACCCTGGCTATTATCTCCACTGGCTGTTGTAGTGCGGTGGGGAGGCCTGGGGATAACCAGAGGGCTTGAATGACAGGAAATTAGATCATGGCAAAGCACAAGCACATTTCGATTAAACTGATGTCAGGATTTATCTTCTTCTGTTGGTGCGTTTAGACGGGAAAGTTTGTCTGTCTGTTGATCCACCACTTTGGTCCAGATTGAAATATTTCAACAACTACGCCTAATAGAGGGATGGCCATGAAATTTTGTACAGATGTTCATGTTTCCCAGAGGATGAATCCTACTGACTTTGGGGATCCCCTAACTTTTTCTCACACTAAACTATGATGGTGAACATGGTAAACATTACCTGCTTAACATCAGCATGTTAATTGTCACTGTGAGCATGTTAGCATGCTGATGGTAGCGTTTAGCTGAAAGCCCAGTTGTGCCTAAGTACAGCCTCAAAGAGCCGCTAGCATGGTTAGCTAGTCTTGTTCTACATAACTAACCATTTTGACATATAAACATTTTGGTGAAAAATATTTCCGACTGTTTTAATGGTGCAGGTGTTTGGTGGATGGGTTGATGTGATTCTGGCATACTGAATATGAAAACTGATGTTTCAATGGTGTGAAAACCGCCTCACAGTGACAATGAGATCTAACCAGGAAATCACCATAGGTTTGTCGATAATAGTCAGGCAGAAAAGGTCATATTAAAAACAAAAATAGTATATTTAATGTATTTACAATAAACATACAATCATGTAATCTTTTCCAAGAAATATACAGAACATAAAGCTTTTAAATATAAATTCATATAATTTAAAGAAAAAAAGAAAACAAATACAAAGAAGCAAAAAGAGCATATCTAAAAATCTTTAGTGATGCTTTGAAAATATAGGTGATATTTTCTTACTTCAATGCCCTTTTCTTTCCAAAGGTCCCCCTGCAAAGAGCCATGAAATTCACACATTGAATACCACCCACAACATAAGCAAACACATCACTCTAAAACCGTCACTAACATGGTTAGCACATGGTTTCACTTTAATCATCAAAGGCAACATGCTGCCTAAAGGCTCAAACCAAAGGGTTAACTATCTGCATACGAAGAGTTTGCTTCCAAAATAACATCCATCATTTACAAAAAGTGAGTATCCATAATAAATAATTAACAGCAACAAAAACAAATGATGGACCTATTTACAGGATACCTGTCCATTGGTGTCAAAATGTCTCTTGAATGATAAGCCTTAAGACTTTTTTGTCCAGAAATGTCGTATTTTGGCAGTAAACTCTTCATATGTCAATACTTCAGTCACTAAAGATCCGTTATAAAAGTCAACCTGCTGTTACCACAAGGCAAGGTCATCAAAAGAGAATAATGAGAAAAATAGGATGTAAAAAAACATTTATGCTCCAAAGTTATTTTCTCATCACAAGGCAAAACAGTCCTGTCGCCGCAGGTGAATACAAGGTCAAGCAAGCGCTGTCACTCTTGCCAGCGCATTAAACAGACCTAGAATATGTTGGCTTCTTCTTCGCGAGTGGTGAATGTTACAGTGCACAGGTTGATATGGCACAACATAGGCTCCAATCGGAAAGTCTCAGAGTAGAGCTTAATATCCAGGCACAGGTGCAGGACTGCTATCAGTGAAGTTTGGCTGATTTTCTACAGTCAACCTTATCTACTGTACAATGTCAGGCTATAGCTTAACATTGGTGCCACTTATTTCAAGCAAAGTATTGTTTTTATTTGGACCAAAGCAACAAACAGTTATCAGCTTTGCCACTGATGGAAAGAGAGATTAATCTAAATTAGACAATATCTTCACTAGTAGAAAAGTCCTACATATTAACAGTTATTACATCCTAAATAATACTGTTTTCTAGACCCATATACAATATTTTATAGGCAATATGTTTTTGGGACATATTTGTATGATATGGTGAAAGTAAGTGGAGGGATATCACAGAAAGGCTACATACAGCTGGAGGATCTGCTCTGAGCTCCAGCGTGGTGAGACAAAGTTCTCTGCAGGACATTACAGAACACTTCTATGGTGTCACTTTGGCACTTGTATGGCACTATTATATACAGAGGAGTCAGACCTATGACACACTGGACGTTACAGTTATCAAAGACAGCGCCACCTGTTGGGGGTTGCTGAGGAGAAGATGGTGGCCAGCTGGTAATGTAGTTTACACCCTCCTCCCCGATAGAAGCTTCCTTTTTAATTGTTTGTACATCTTAGCATAATGTCCGACTGTCCTGAATGTCCTGCTAGGAGCCATTCCCCCCATCAGGAAGAAAAACTGTTTCAAACACTACCCAATCAGTGCCCAAAAATTCTTCCATTTTAAGAATTCAAGTCTCACTGCGTTGCTAAAACTCTGTATTTATACTCTCTTAGTTCACATCAAACGGCGCAGACATTAGTTTAGTCTGGTCTGGTTTGGCACGGCTCTGTGTTGAATGTAGGTCCATTGTTGATCTCCAACATTCTCTAATAACTGTCTGCTTTCCCCGTTTGATATAATATTCTCTTTATCATTTATGATGCTGAAGCACCGTCAATGTATAGTTTAAATCTAATACTATTCGTTCATTGAAGTGCTAAACTAAATACATCATCGTTAAGTGTGGCTCCAAAATAGTGTCCACCACAAAATGTACTCATAAAACATGAGTAACGGCATAAAATGAAACTGAATCATGGAACTTCTCAAAGGATTGTAGGTGGCTTTAACTAACTTAAAAGAACATTTTAGGAAATACGCTTATTTGCTTTCTTGCAGAGAGTTAGATGAGAAGATTGATACCACTCTCATGTCCGTACGGTAAATATGAAACTACAACCAGCAGCTGGTTAGCTTAATTTAGCATAAAGACAGAAAACAGTTTTGGTAACAAAATCCACCTATGAGCACCTCTAAAGCTAACCTATTAACACCTTATATCTCGTTTGTTTAACCCGTACAAAAAACAGGTGTAAAATAGTTTGTTTTTACAGGGGCGTATGTGCAGGACTATATCTTGGAGGGGCGCAGTGAATTCCTGGAGTCTTGTCGTCACTGTGAGGTTGCCAGGCAACCCTCCAGGCAACAACTTGTTTTTACACTTCAGTTTTGGTGTGGATTAAACAAATGAGATATAACATGTTAGCTTTAGAGCTGTTGGTAGGTGGATTTTTTACTTTTGGTCAGAGCCAGGCTAGCTGTTTCCCTCTATTTCCAGTCTGTATGCTAAGCTAAGCTAAGCTAAGCTAAACGGCTGCTGGTTGTAGCTCCATATTTATCATACAGACATGAGAGGGGTATCGATCTTCTCGTCTAACTCTCAGCAAGAAAGTGAATACGCTTATTTCACAAAATGTTGAACTACTCCTTTAAGCCCCACTTCCAAACATCAAAGGGATTACACATTTTGGAAATGAAATATATTGCAATGGTGAGTGCCTGGACAAAAGTCCATATTTTTGATGCAAAACATATTAAATACTTACAAAGTAAGCCAGGACAAACAATATATTCTCTATATAAACTGGATATGTCAGAAATCAGTATCCCACAGAATTCCTGAAAGAAAAAAAGTTATCTGAAAAAAAATATCTGTGTTTAGAAAATCACTGCAGTGTGAGTGATTACGAGTCAGTTGAGGTTTGCTAAAAATTGTCAACATCACAATGCAGTATGCATTATAAAGCTTTTCCATGGTCTAAAAGAGAATTTGGAGGCCATTCGAGTTAAATGTGTATTTAACCATTACCATGGCCACCAAACCACAGAGTCTGTGCAGCTTAGTGACATACTGAATATTTATTTTTTATTATTGCATGCATTACCAGCATGCTTTTAAATGAACTAATTCTGGCTGGACACTGTGCGTCATGCTATGCTGTGTCTGCTGACAGCTAGCCCACCACAATCATCACGTCTCACTGCCTTGACTTGGCGTTCTACTTAAATGCCTTCACACTCTCAGTCTGTATGCTCGTGTGAGCTAATCTGCTGTTACTGATTCTATTAGTGAAGGCCTCCTCCCCCACAGCCTCCACCTGCTTTGGCCCTACTACACACATGTACCCTGGAGAGTCTTATTTGCAATGTTCCCAGCTTGTTATTTATCATGTTGCTATGTATTCCATGCATTACTGCTGCAGGGGGCGTCCCCAAGAGTAGAATTACACCACCAAGTCAAACTGTATTTCTGTCTCGATTTGCCATTGACATGAGTGTTCCTGGCAGAATTATAATGGTGGTACGGTCAAATCAGTGGTTAGAGAGATAGTTATGTAACTGAAATGTCACAGGTTCAGTTACTGAATCAGCTCATGTGTGTCTTGTCCAACCATTCGTAGGTGGACTATCTAACTCCTATATCCTCTCATGTAGTCCGTTGCTTTTGGTAAGATCATCAGCAAAACACGTAGAAGGACATTATCTTTAAAGTTTGCTTTTGGAAGTTGCACCTAATTTCTATAAATATCAAAGATAAAAGACTGAATGTCAACAAAATGGTGTGAAGTAAAAAAAAAAAACTAAAAAAAAAGTTCTGTGGCTCTGAAACAGAACATTGGTCTCAGAATCTCGTCCAGCATTCATAGCAAAACTCCACACAATGACACAGTAAAGGGATAATTATTACATACTGGCTCCACACTCCTCTACCTTCAACACATCCGTCCTAAAATGCCCTCTAGAACAAGAACGGGCGAATAACACTGAAAGCTACTGAGAAAGACTCTGTTCCAAATTTCTTTTTAAAATCTGAACAAAATGTGCAACATCAACTCAAACTGAAGAGTTTGGTTCCAAAATGGGATATCCACCCTTTGAGGCACAGTCACCTCTACTCTTGCAAAATGACTGGTAGCACAAAAAGAAAAGGGGATATTGAACAATAAACTACATCTTCCATTCATTTCCCGCTGCTTACTGTATCTGGGTTTGGATCACTGGGGTTGAGATTAGAGAAAAGTGCAGTTATTGTATAACGGGTTACAAATAAATTGGTTTGGTTTTGGGGTAGATATGGGGATATGGGGTCGATATTTTGTCTTTTATATTTTGACTCTGTAATGCTCAGAGGCTTTAACGATGTAGCCAGGAAATAGGGCCGCCTAGAGTCCTCTCTGGTGTCGATGTAATTTGTTGCCCATTGCTATTTTGTTTTTTATCATTATGCCTGTTCCTGGGCCTGTACTCCTATTTCTCCTTGTTGCTGATTCGTTGGTTTTCCTTTGCTTCTTGTGTGATGTGCCTACATGGGCCCCTGTAGTCATACATATGCATCTCTTTTCAATGCATCATTTCCTCTTATTTGTTACGTTAAACTTAGAAAATTGAGTGAGGGAACACATCAGTCTGTAGTAGGGTTGCCTAGTAGTTATGTGTCTGGAAAAGTGCTCCAACCATGAGCAAATATATGCATCATATAATGATAAACAACCACGCTGTCATCCTTTCTATCATACATCTGGACCTGAGAAGTACTTCCTTCTAAAGGAAAATAAAGTGTCTAATAAAGCTAAAGAATAACCAAAATTTCAGATTTCTGCTTCTCAAAGAGCTCTGGTCTTGTAATAAATCTGAACTTAATATTACTGCAATTTTAACTGTTAATGAAGTTGAACTAAAGAATATAATTTCAGGGGCGTTCTGGTGGATTAGTGGTAAGACGCATTAACTGCAACGGCCCTTGTCCAAATTTGGCAGGGGACATTTGTTGCACGTCATTCCTCCTTCCTTCCACCAAGTGTGCTGTCAATCTCTATTCTGCTGTCAAATTAAGGAAAAAAGGCCCCAAAACAAAGTCAGCTCGTGATTTTGTCTGACAAAAATGGACCAGATGATCTGTATTTTAGAAAAACAATTGCAATGTGGATATAGAGCATTTTGGGAAACTCTCTTCATTCTTTTTCATTATGTCTGATGTTTTGGGTGACAAGAAGATAAGACCCTTACTGAGAACATTCTTCCAAAGGAACATCGCGCATCAGATCAGTTGCACTTTCACAGCCTCAGCTCCAGTCTGCAGTCCCAGTGCAGACCACCACTATAAAACTGACTCCATGTTGTCACACATCTCGTGGTCCTCCAGGTTGTATATGAACTTTGTCCTGTTGGCGGGGTTCTGGGTGATCTCCTTGCCCAAATTGTCCAGAGTCACATTGGAGGCGAAGAGTTCGGTGGGTGTGAGGTAACCCTCGCTGTTCTTGATGTATTTCCTGTAGTTCTTTCTCAAACACTGCCACGTGGTGGTGTACAGGATGAAGGCTGACGTCTTGAGGACAATGGCGATGCTGACGTACAGATGCCTGTAGGCCACGTTGTCGTACAGCATGCAGGCTCCCTTCTCGCCACAGACGGTGCTCCAGAACAGACAGGTGGAGTCGATGCCCATGCCAAAGATCAGAGGGGGAGGGATGAAGCCTGGAGCAGGAGGGGATTGTGGACAGACAGCAGGTCAACAGGTCAAAAAGTGTACCAGTTTGAGTTCAGGTTTCCTTTATATGCACACAGACAGACCGATGAAGTTCATTTCACCTAGGGGAAAAACTGCTCTGACATTTACATCACAGAGCAAAACTACAGGGCAACAGTGGGCATGTCATGAACACGGCGGATAGGACAAACACAGCAGTGTGAGACTTATTACAGAATGTGAACCAATACAAATGAAGAACAATGTTTTTCTGTGAATATAAATGCATTGCAGGAAAGTAAACAGAGTGAATATGTTCAATTTCTTACCTATCAGTCTCAGGAGCAGGAACAGAACTCCAAGGGCGTAAGATTTCAGCTCTGGACTTACAGTTCTGAAAACAAAGACAGAATTGGCATAAATGGTGTGTGCTGGTGAGCTGAATACAGAGTTTCACTCCGAGTGAGGTCAAGCAAGCAGGAGACCTCGGACCCTGTGGTTAAAGACTAAATCAGGTTTATTAAAACTTGGGTCTGATTTCTGTAACTTTGGCCATCATTTGTTTCAGTTATGATAACATTGTTCACACCACAGTAGCTGCTGTGATCTGCGAACATGGCGACAATGCACCAACAAAGTTTGAAATCAGACAGAATATCTACCACTTTATTTGGAGGTAAAACAAAAAGTGAGCACACACAAAATATTGGTAATTTTTCCTCATTGCACGGGAAAACTGCAGCAAATACAGCAGGTGTGGTAATTGGTGTATGAAGTGTGATGGATGTGTACAACAGACAGTTTGGCAACTTTACCATTTGCTTGAAACCTGGGTGTTCGTTTAACGAAATAGTTCGACATTTTGGGAAATATGCTTATTCACTTTCTTGTCGAGAGTTAGATGAAAAGATTGATATCACTCTCATATCTGTACAATAAATACAAAGCTAGAGCTTTCCAGTCTCCTTGCAACCTCACGGGGACGACAAGACTTGGTGCCCTGCCAACAAATACTCCTGCACATACCTCCCCCGAAAACTTGTCATTTTTACACTTCAGTTTTTGGTTCAGATTAAACAAACAAAATATAATGTGTTAATTGGTGAGCTTTAGAGGTGCTGGTAGGTGGATTTTGTTATTTTGGACCTGATTTTCAACCTGCTTCCAGTCTTATGCTAAGCTAACTGGTGGCTGACTGTTGCTTTATATTTAGTGTTTACACATGAAAGTGGTATCAATCTTCAAATCAAACTCATGGCAAGAAAGCAGTTAAGTTTATGTTCCCAAAATGTTGAACTATTTTCTAAAAACTCGTGTTCATTCCCCCGCTGTCTTCTTTTTAGCAATGTTGCCATGTTCCCAGATCACAGCAGTTAACTTGGTTAGTGCAATGTCATTCTATCTGTAATAATAATGTACTTCTATTGAAATGTATGAAAAAAGACCCAAGTTGTAATAAACCTAAAGTATTCTTTAATAAAGTGATATTCATGCTCATCTGTCTGTTCTGTACCCTACAGTGTTCTTTGACACTGTATACAACATAATGTTGCCCTGTGTAGTATTTCTCTGTACCACAGATGACAGAAGTGACTCTGATTTCATCCTTTTTTGCTTTTGATCAGCCATACATGTCAACAGCTCCCCCTTGTGGGCAGTCTATGTATAGCAGCAGTTCTCCTTACCTGATAAGGATGATGACAGAGGGTGTCTGGGCCATAGCTCCGATCATGCTGCACACACAGATAACACACAGGAAGGTGAGGAAGGCCTGCTGACAGCCTGGACTGGGACACTTTCCTGGTAAAGCCACCGCGTCTTCGCTGGTGCTGGATATACACGTACAGCTGGTCAGGTTCTGACACAAAGACAAGAAATAAGATCAAAGCGTTGTCATCCCACTTTGAATATGAAGATCTAAAGCATTGGTTCTCAACCTTAGGGTCGCAACATAATTCCCAGGGGTTGCCAGATGGTTGTGGAGAAACAAATAAAAGAACATATTTTAGACAGGGGAATGGTTTTTACATTACGCCTGTACCAGTGATATAATTTGCCTTAGAATAGATTTTATTGAGTGTGTTTGTGAGAGTCAAACAATAATTAAAGCCAAAATCGAATAAGTTGTTGTTCAGTCTGTGGGCAAAGCAATGGAGTTCCTGTGTGAGTATGGTAGCTTTCATGTGTTATAATTATATTACAGTAATCCCTGAACAGTCTCACACATCGGGGCATTGTGAGTTAAATGTCCCAGTGTTATGGGGGTGAGGGGGTTGCAAACACCAACCTCATTTTTCTGGGGGGTTGTGACTCAAAAAGGTTGAGAACCACTGATCTAAAGCAGGACTGCTGCACTATATGTTTGTCATTAGTTCTCTCCAGTGTCCAAGGTAGTCATGATACAGCTTGTTTCAGTCGGTGTGAACTTCTTCACTCACTGGTTTGGTGCAGCCAGCAAAGCAGGCTGAGAGGTAGGTGACTCCATTGGAACCACAGACAGGGCTCACTGATGCTGTGTAGCAGTTACAGTTATTGATGCACGCTGACTCAGGTCGCTGCCAGGACTGCAACGTCCTATGGAGCAGGTCAAAGGTCAAGTTAGGGAGTACACATATGTAAGATGTTCACATCAAATGGAAACAACCACAGGAACAATTTGACAATCAAAGTTAACTTTTTCTGTAGGCTTGTTTTTTCTCACTTTTCTATCATTTTGTCCCTGCATGGACATTAAAGAGGTACTGCACACTTAAACGTGTTTTTTGAGCTCTAAACTAAGTGATATGACTGTACTGTGATGAAACACATCAATGCTGGTGTTAATATTGACATTTCTTATAAAAATCAGCATTTCATGGGTTGAAAATGGCTCAACACGCCATCTACTGTTTTAAATCAGCCCTGAACCTGCGAGGCCAATGCTGACATAGAGTCAACCCGTTGGGAACTGTCTACGTCATGAAATTCTCTCTAATCAGTGTCAGTCAGTCTCCCCTGTGCCCTCTGATCCACACACTACATATGGAACACTAGAATTACAACATGCTTTAAAGTTTCAACCCACAGAGTGCAGTGCAGAAGCAATTTTCCGCCCTGTGCCCACAGTAAACACTGAGAATGCATAGGCCTGTTATCTGTCATTTGAGACATCATATTAAAGATACAAAGCGTTGCATGTATTTTACAGTTAACGCACATTTATGGTGAGAAGCTCAATAAATCAGCAACAAAACCTCCCAGCTTGTCTCTTATAGTGACAAGAATGGTAGCTTTTGGCTAACTTGAAGTCTACCATGAATGCTGCATTAATACACCAGCTAATAATGTCAAGAAATGGTAGAAGTGGTAATGGCTAAATAGTTATATCTAAACACAAAAACTGCAATACATTGTATTGTTTGTAAATTTCCTTTTTTGACCACGTGAGAGCAGTTGCTATTTTTAGTATTTTGCATGTTTGTAAAGTCATGCATAACTAGAATATGTTTCTTGAAAAACTGCATACAAGCTATTCAATAACTCGTGAAAATAAAACCCCAGCAAGGCCTGCAAAAGACTCCTCATTCACAACAGTAGGTTTCCCTGCTTACTCGTTGCTGTAGGCGACCGTAACCCCGGCAACAGGTCCGGTGTCACAGCCCAAGAAGAGAAAAGAGACGTAGCAGGCAGTGGACACCAGGTTGACCAGCATGGCCATGCGGACCGCGCCGAGAGCCGACAGGTTCAGCTTCTTCACCAGCAGCCCCCCGAGGAAGATACCCAGACAGGCACAGGGGATGGCCGTCATACCTGGGGAGGAAAACACAAGGATGTCTGATGTTTCCCAAAAATGTTTATTGGCATTTTTCTTAGTAGAGTTTTCTGTACTGCACAAATGTTGTCATTAGAGTTTTACTTTTCTTTGTTTGTCTGCCCTGATGTCTTAACGGTAAAACACTTTGATTGTAAAACACTTTGGGAACAAAAAAAGCTTGGCCCTCCACTCAGACAAGATTATGATCCGCCTACCTAGCAGCTGATTGGCTGAGGAGGTGGTAAGGTTGAACTGCTGCTCCAGGTATTTCCCCAGGAAGGCAGCAAAGCCAGCGACCACAGCGATCTCCATGCAGGCTGCCAGCGTGATGCAGCTGAACACCGGGTTAGAGAGAAGGTGCCTGGTTACCCGGGGGATTACTGGGAGAAGAAAATGGAGAAAAAGAAGACACGATAAGTGGTAGAACAGGTAGAGAGAGAGAAAAGAACAGAGAAAAAAGGGATAGGAAAATTTGAATTTGATTTTTCATTAACCAAATCTTATTTTGAAATGTCCCACTTCTCTTCAGCCCTTTTTTTCTCAGTATCTCCTCCCTTCTATGCTCCTCCTTACCTCTCAGGTGCTCACAAACTGAGAGCCCGCTGTTTATATCAAAGCCATGGATGGCCCCATTGGGTTTGGACCCCTGGTACTCCAGGGTCAGTGAAGAAGGCAGCATGGCCTGCTCACTCTCCCCCCCACCGTCCATGTCCTGCTCATCCAGCGCCTGGGGGAAGCCAAACATGAAGAGGGCCGACAGGAAGAGTAAGGCACCGCAGAGGAGGAAGCCGCCCCACCACGCCCCGATCCAGCGAGGGTCATCTGGGGTGATGTCCAGCTTACCTGGACAGGAGGTAGGGGGATTTACCACAATGAATGGATGTTGAATGATAAAATGTGAAGAAATTGGGTTCCAGTAGAAGTAAATTCCACCTGTTCATTATTTTTTAATGTTTCTATTGTGGTATAATATTGTGGTATTCTTCATTTTCCCAGTAACGTCAATACAAATCTAACTATTGCACTGAAAATGAACAACATTCAAGGATGTATCTCAAGAAATGCAAACTGCCAACTCACTGGTGTCGATGAAGACAGCATCAACATAGACTTTGGTACAGACAGAACCTAAGATGAAGCCACAGGCTGGGCCAAACACTAATGTTGAAAATAAAATACCTGCAAGACAGAGAGATAGAGAAAAGAGAGCATAAAATAAATCATCAGTCAGTTAAAATGGAAGCAGCAACAGCAAAAACTCAGCAATATTTTAATGTCAGTGTCATAAAACTTTTATTTTTGCAATATTTTAATTGAGTTTATTTTAGTGTAGCTTAGTTGATACAGTGGTAAGAATACTTCAAAAATACAATGAAAAACCTACCCACTGTCCATCAACCAGAAAGTAGAAGCCAAGAAATAAGCTAAAGAATGAATTCAGTAAGTGAATTTCACATCATCTTTCAGCAGAGGGCAGCATTGTATCAAGACTGTGAAGTGTCTATTACTAAGGCCCATTTAGTATATATGTGGTAACATGAAGCTTCCTACCACAGAGAACCCTTCTGTTGTTCAATCCACTGTATGACTGAGATCAAAATATATTCCAGTCAGGAAAGATTCAGTAATGAATTCATGCCAAGGGACTTTAACTTTCATCAGATGTCTCCCACTGACAGATTTATTGACTGTCACTGTAATATGCAGCTCATAGGTTGCACAGCGTAATTGATCTAAGACTGGATTATCCAGCAGGATCATAAATAATCAAGCAGGAAATGGGTTCTTAATGTAAGAGCAGTGGGGAACCACTGATGCAGTAGCTCTGGTTGATTTTCTCTTGAAAGCAAAGCTGCCCTGCTTTGGCCCAGAGGCTGAGAGGTTTCCAGTAAGCAACAGACTGTGCAGGACTCTGTGTGTGTGTGTGTGTGTGTGTGTGTGTGTGTGTGTGTGTGTGTGTGTGTGTGTGTGTGTGTGCGCATGGCAATCAAACTCAGTTATCCATGCTGGTGGTAAGTGGAACAATAGGAGTGAGCTCCAGTAGCCTGACTGCTAATAGCAGAGCCCAGAGCAGAGGAGGCCACTCCCCGCTGATAGAATGAAAAGGCCAATGAAAGGTCAATTTTTCTATCACCAGTGATAAATCTGAGAGCCGAATGGCGGCTTCATTTTTCATAGTGTTATCAATGCATTTCTAAAGATAACCTCCATAATATAAGTCAGAAAGAAAAATTGTTTCAACCAGCCTTTTTGATTTCTGGTCGCCATTTGAAAACCCAAAACACATTTTTATCAGTAATTCTTTTTAAAGCATTTTGGGGCATTTTTATTCCATTATAAGAGATACACAGTCTGTATTAATTTGCCTAAAGGTGAACGTAACAGTTTTGTAAAGATTTCACAATATCGTCACTTAAGAGAGTGAATATTACTAGTACAAAACCAGATACCACATTTTCCAGTTTTCACGCTGATGTTTTATCAATAAGACAGAGCCAAAAGGCTCACAGTAACAATGCTAACATGCTAATGTTTATCAGGTGTAATGTTTACTGTGTTCACCATTTTAGTTTAGCGTATTAGCATGCTAACATTGGCTAATTAGCACTTAACACAAAGTACAGCTGAAGCTGATGGGAATGTCATTAGTTTTGCATAATTGTATAATTGTATTGTATTTTGTATTCGGTCATAAATAAAGCATGGGACAAATAAAAAAATTAACCTGATAATGGTGCTACTGGTCGCAATTTATCCTCTGAGGACCACCAATGTCTGTACAAAATTCCACTGCAATTCATCCAATAGTTGACATTGCAGTCTGGAACAAAGAGGTGGACCGACCGACTGCCATTGTCACCAAAGCCACGCCGTTAGTTAGCGTGGCTAAAAATGTACTGTATGTACAACTCATAATGGAGTAACCCAGTATGACAGTTTTTGCAAAATCCGAAAAAGATCATAATTACAAACCTTGGCAAGTGTAAGGTGTTATTGGTTGTTTACACACAATATAATCCATAACAGAAGACATCCTGTACTGAGTCCAGGACAATAGTCTATAATAGTAGTACATACTGACACGAACCGTATACAGCAGGGTGAAAAGACAATTCTTAAAATTACTAAGATCAAAATAAATAAAAATAATTTAATAAAAACACTAAATAATATACTTTACATATTCCCATTAAGCTATGCTGTACTAAGATACACTGTGACGACAGCCTCTGCTACACTCTGACCAAAAGTCACCCTCTCCCTCTCTCTGTCTGACTTTCTCTGTCGGCTAGATGCATTATGTTCATTTCAGCACTGCTGAAAGTCACTGATGCCAGCTGGGCTGAATTCAGGTGACAGAGGAGGTCTGGGGTTACACCAGGGCCAACTCCACAGCCAACCAATGAACAACCTCCAATCTCCAGCTCTGCCTTCCTCTAGGATCAAATCCCAGTCAAACACAGGACAACACAACTAATCTATAATGTATGTAATGCAGGGAGACTGGCAAATACACAAACACACAATACTGTCACAATACAGTCCCAGCCAATCTTATCTACCATACACCAAAGCTCCATATTCTCCAAACTTCACTGTGGGCACATCCGGCTTTACTGTGTCCTGCATACTTTGGAATAAGATTAGAGCCTGGAGTGGCCTTCAAAGTGAAACAGCTGATGACAATAGCAGCAATAAGCATGATGACGGAGAATTACCGGTGAGCTTTGCTCTGCCGTGAGAAAAGACAGAGAGCTCATAATCCTATAGCAACAGCTGCTAGACAGCCATCAGGAGAAGCATTCAGGACTGATGCCAGTCTGTTGGTTGGACTCAACAGTTGGTAGATCTGAGGCCATTTCCTTGGAGACACCACTAAAGGCTCATGGCAGTAAAGGAATGTATGTAGTGAGGTACTGTTGCTTTAACCATACAGTAAAACTTTTATTACTGTATAGTAAAAAACGATATACAGTATTCAAATATTGCATATTCTTGACTCACATATCTGAAAGCAAGTGTCTTTCTGCTGAAAGAAAGATTGAATACTCTTTCTATATTTAAAATAATGTGAAGTTATAATCATTTGTGTAATTTTGTGGTTTCAGAAATAATAAACGAGGACTTGGAGTTGAAGTTTTGCTTAAAATTGTGATTACATTTATAGATTGTGACCTTCAGGAACTGTTTTTGAGATTGAAGATTGAGTATATTTTGTGTGAGTCTACAATGGTAAGTTTAGGTGTGACCAAAACTTAGTGATTTTTTCCCCACCAAATTGTCTAAAAATATTGAAAATTGTAGCACTCAAAGTTTGACTTTAAGACGTATTGACTTTAAACTGGTGTGGAGAAAATAAATTGTTATTGCACTGTTGAAATAAAAGTTTCTGCATCGTAGTTTGACAAATTTTGCAAACAGAAACAGAAATAGGAATTATGATGTGCACACATTTTCTAAATACATTAATTATAAAAATCAATGCCTCTGAGGTTAATTTTCAAAGGATTGGTTTAATCCTTTTTGATTGCTCATTAGAGGCAGAATGTAAATCCCTCTGGATTTATTGACTTTGCAATGATTGCAGTCCTGCCTCAGTGTATGTGGATGAAAGCTGCAGATGCTTTCAGCGTCTTCAGTTGAGTTACAGCGCAGCAGCACATATCTTTGCAACATGTAATCAGCAGAATAAGGCACAGGGAAATGGTCACAAAAACTAGCCTTTGAGAGGGATAATCCCGAGAAAGCTTATTTATGACACTATGTGTTACACTTAAAACACTCCAGCAAGCACCATTGGGTAGAAAACAGCAACACCTGTGCAGGAAGGTGCAGATAGAACGCCTGCATGTTTCTAAAACAATACAAACTACGGTACAGTGTGCATTTTGGAAAAAATAAACATAATTACATTAAGTTCATCATTAAATAACTCAGTCTTGTCTAGTCTGTACAAGTTATTCAAGGACTTCCCCTATGCAGGGTTAGAGTAAAAATTTCCAGACTTTAATTTGCTTTAATTGTTACTATAAATACCAGGAGACAACAAACAAATATGACAACGGGAACATTTCATTTCAAATATTAAAAGATTTTTGGTTTACATGAGTGATTGTGTAGATGATGAAACACTAGATTATGTTAAAAATCAAGCATTTTCAAGGAGTACATTTGAATTAAAGCATATTCCTAACCTTGAAAACATAACGGTTAAAATTAAGCATTTTCCAAACTTTCGTTTCTAATTATCCTTTAAAAACTACCTCCATCAGTTAAAATATAGTGCTGTCAGTCAGTTTTAAAACGTTTCCCCAAAGTAGTCTTATTTTGGATACTTTTTAATTTGTGATTTGTAGGCTGTTGCAAATAGGATTTGAGAAGTTTTATAAACCATGTACATTTTTTGTCCAGAGCGATTTTTAGCTGACATCATCATAGCCAATATAACACAAGAAAAATGGGCAGAGAAAACAGTTGGATGATGTGGGGGAATTCAATCTGACACCCATCTCAAACGCACACTGTAGGCTGTTTTAGCAGTACATGCTTCGCCCTGGAGATGCTTTTCACTATAAGACATTTTCAGAGAGAACCTTAAAGGACTTCCATTGTTTCTATGCAAAAAAAAAAAAAAATAGACTGCTATTGTATCCTTCTTGACACTATTTTATACCTGCTGTGTCTCTGACTGAGCCCTGTGACAATGAACACACGCACAGGAGCAGCTAGGGATAAAGGTCAAGGTACAGTAATGCAGTCCTGCTGCACAACAAACTAATGGAAGATGAGTTTATTTTTATCCGATACACTTATTCCTTTCACACTTGTAACTCTGTGTCACGTGAACAGGATGACTAAAACTAAATGTAAGAGAAATGTATAATTCACAGGATCATTTATTAAAGTACACACACTCTGGGGAATCTTAGAGCTTTAGAGATGACTTAGATATCCATGTAAAAGTCTGGCAGCTTGTGTGACCCAGCCATTTGGAAATGGCAGGTAGGCACTCCACTTAAGCTGAGAGCTTGTAGAGGATTTGACAGCTCCTCCTTACTGTGAGACTGTATAGCTAAATGTGTTTAATACTACATATATTATTAGGTCTGCAACCTTTTCCTAAAATACTAGTATTACTATTAAACATTATAGAGGTACTGCACACTTAAACATGTTTTTTGAATTTGCGGGTTCTAGCTGAATTTGAGGGTGGAGTTACACTTTAAATGTACTGAATATATTTCTTTCAATATCAAAATTACAATTCTTACATACGCAAGTGATGTCAAGCCAACAGTTGCTAGATATTTATGGAGAATATGAGAAGTGAATAATGCCAGGGAGAACGTTTAACACTCCTCAGTGGTTTAAAATGTTGTCCACTGTGACAGATCACCTGATACTATACACACAAAAATCTAAAAATATCAGAAATAACAATAATATAATAAATATACTATATATGTTTAGTAATGAGTGTTCTGTGAGCCCAGTTTTCTTTAAACTAGAACTAATTACCAGAAACACATGTGCAATATATTGCAATCCAATACAATAGTCCAGAACATCTTACAGTATAATGCAATCATATGCAACATCAGCACAAACTACAGCCTCAAAAACATTATAGTTAATCAACATCTCCTGGACACAGTGCAAAAAAACAATTAAAGGTTTCACAAATGTACTATTTATTACGGGACTATTGTACTGGATTACATTACAATCAGGGCTGCAGCCAGCATTTAAGAAACCCTGAGGTCATGAGTCCAATGCACCCCCCCCCCCCCTCCCTGCACATTTTCACCAGACACCAAAAATAAGGTCATCATATATTTTTTATTTATTATTTGGATTTTTTATTTTATTCATTTATTTGATGTTATATTTTCTGTAAACTGTATTTCCCTGTGTGAAGGTCTAAATGCTGTAATACTTTTTCAAAGCCTTCTTCTTGCTGCATGGCTGAAATATATTCTTGTCTATTCTTTATTTACTTATTATTCTAATTTGCTAAATTTTCCTCCTGGGGATCAATAAAGTTTCA
The DNA here is from genome assembly GCA_008360985.2 of Macquaria ambigua. Taxonomy (NCBI): domain Eukaryota; kingdom Metazoa; phylum Chordata; class Actinopteri; order Centrarchiformes; family Percichthyidae; genus Macquaria; species Macquaria ambigua. Next base: position 149,189 of record VMKM01000219.1, on the reverse strand, counting down.
TCTTATCTTACCTAATTTATTAATTGACCTAAAAGTACATTTAACATTACGTTTAAATATGCAGGAGTCTAATAATACTGTAATCAGCCTATAAAAAAACAACCGTGTGTATGTTTTTAATTGTACAACGTACGGTAAACTCCCCCCAGGGAGCTAAAACCCTCAAATTCCTAGAAAAAATACTGAGGACATGATCTCAGTAGCTGAGCTACAGCCCTGATTAAAAATGAATATACTTTACTGAAGACTCAGTATGTATTTAAAACCAGGAATGTAATAGAGGGTAGCTCAGTTTACCCACTTTTACTATGACAAACAGTACCAAACTGATTTGTATAGAGTTCTTCTGGACTAACAATATAAATCAACGGTAGTCACCTGGTCATTTTTATTGTTAATATTGTTACATTTGGTCTAATAAAAACAGAACAGGTAGGTAATTACCTGTGTTCTGTAGCTGTAATGAATGCAGCCGAGGCAAGGTCACACTGTATGAGGCAGGCCTCCTCTACCTGGCCACACCACCAGCACATAAATCATTTCTCACTCAGACTCACATTATGGCACGGTTCAATCACTGGCACTTTGTATCTTGGCTTAGGTGCTCCTAAAAAAGGTGCACATATAAAACAACCTGGGCCAGTCTGAACAGACAGTGTGTGCTGAGTCAGCGTCCATTCCTTCCTCTTCTGTCCTACAGTGGAAGAGTAATAACTCCACTGGAGTAAAAACATTTTGCTGCAGCGGACTCTGAGCTTGCAGCCTCACAGTGCTTCATTACACGCATTACAGCGATGAATAGAGGCTAAGATATGAGGCAGGAAGAGAGAAGCTGACCCTGCGGCTGCAGAGCTGGACCCGTCAGGCTCCGACTGCTCTTTTACTTTGCTGCACTGTTGTGTACTATAGGTTACTGTACTTTACACTCCTGTGCTGTAAGGTACTGTATTGTTGCTGCCATTTAGCACTCTGCTACAGACCTTAACCATTCCTGTTGTTGTCCAGCCTTACTAGCACTTGCACACGAAGTACAGCCGAGGCTGATGGGAATGTCAATTGGAAGTAGCCTATTGGTCGTAAAACAAAGCATTGCACAAAATAAAACTAGTGATGGCGCTAGTTCACGATTCATCCCAAGGGGAACATGAATGTGTGTACAAATGTCAAGGTGGTCTAACAGTTGTTGCAACATTTGACTCGAAACCACAAATGGGAACCTCATAGTGGCGCTAGAGGAAACATCAGGATCACCAAAGTCAGTAGGATTCATCCCCTGGGCACCATGAGTGTCTGTACAAAACGTCATAGCAATCCATCAGTTGATGAGATAGGTCAACATGTCATCCCTAGAGGCATGCTGCTAAAAATTAATGTGTTCAAGTGTTTTTGTAAAGCTTTATTTTGACTTCAAAGATCAATTTTAAAGGAAAACTGTGCTTTTCTGATACGACAGACAAATGCAAATGCATGGAAACTGGAGGCAGTTGAGTAGCCTATTGAGTCTATACACTGATGTGTTGCTGTGGTGCTCACATAGACCTGACTGCATATAGCATAACAAGATTTACATTTTCCATTAGCGAGATACAAACATTTACACAGCACCACATACTGAACCCCATTAGGATGTAAAGCATAAACTATTTGGGGCTACATTATTGTAAAAAAAAAAAAAGGCACAGAGCATGAATACTCTAATTGAATAGCTGCTTTTCTGTTAGAGGCTCTGTGAGCAATACAATAGATAGGAGGGTTAGTTGCCTTCGCCCTGGGGTATCAGTCAAGCAGTAGACAGCAATCAATAATCCAATTACAGTCCGGCTCAGACATTATACTGTAGTCAACAGAGCTCAGGAGCAGGTTAGTCTTTCCGTGGGAAGCCATCTTCTCATCCAATCAGGAGTGTATCACAGCTGATCATGTAAGCCACAGGTCAAGACTTAAAATATAAAATAGACATAGACATACTGTAACTTTAATGAGGATGGATATATACTTTATGCACATGTGCACACACATATTCAACATCACATGCATGTACTAGGCCTATAGGTGCTGCAGTTTTTATGAGACGCAATAGTGGCTTGGCTCTAAGGATGGCAATGTTGGTTGGTCAGTCAGCCACTGTCGTCCTCACTGAAATATCTCGACAGCTATTGTTTGGATTGCCATGACATTTGCTACACATATCCATAGTGCCCTGAAGATGAATCCTAATAACTTTGGTGATCCCCTGACTGTCATGTAGTGTCATCATTAAGTCAGAATTTTAATTTGTCCAATAGTTTGGTTTAAGATCAAACCGTCAACCTCAGCTTTACTTTGTGTTAAGTGCTAATTGACACATGTTAGCATGCTATCATGCTAACATTTGCCAAGATGGTGAACAGTGCAGACATTATACCTGCATCTACAAGGTAAAATTTTCTTTGTGCTCATGTTAGCATGCTGACTTTAGTATTTAGCTCAAAGCACTGTTGTGCCTGAGTAAAGCTTCAAAAAGCCGTTAGCAGGTCTATAGACTCTGGACACTCTTTATTGCTTGTGCTGCAGTGTATCACTGCTGCATTACTACAATTTTTAAATCTATTTTTGTTTTCCTCTCATCTGCCAGAAGGCTCAATGGTCTGATGGCCAAAAAATAGTGTCTGTTTCTTTTTTACTACCAGCCTGCTGACATAACAGATACAGGACAGGTGCATGCTGGGAAGTTTTTCCTGGTTTGCTCTTGAGTATCCCCAGTGTCCTGAATCTCTCATTCAGGCAGTATTGATCCATACAGGGTGAAGATGTGGCCACAACAGAGCAGCCTCTCCTTCTACCATCTGGTTTGTTAGCGAGCCCGCGGAGAGCTTCTGCTTTAATATTTAATCATTTGGTTGATGTTTGCTAAACAACTCCTAACTGCTTCTCTGTCACGTTGCATTATTCAGGGGTTTTCTTACGATGTTACTGTGTCTTCACACGTCAAGTTCGTCAAACAACGCCACCGCCTTGAGACTGGGAAAAGGAAGCAGCAGAAATACTAAGCAGAATATAACACATATGTGCTGTATAAAGACCGGGCTCCATGCAATTACCAAGCCACAACAGACGACCCAGCATTCACATTGTAGGAGGTAACCATGGCAATCAATATGCCTGGATTGTCAAAAAAAGTAATGAAAAAAAAAAAACGGAGAACAGAGAGGGGGTGGTGGAGAGAAAAGAATAATAGACTATCTGTAAGTGTCAAAGGAAGCAGCTTGGGGGATGTTATGAAAGAAACAGTTCCTTATGGACTGGCAAAGGCCGCTGTGCACTGAGCCAAGACATAGAACAGTGGCCATGACACCAAATCAGAGTCAAGATTTCAGTGCAAAATGCAAATTTCTAAACTAACTTACAGGTGAAGAGTAACACATGATGGTACTTTTTTTTGGGGCATTTTGCCTTTATTGAATAGTGACAGCTGCAGAGAGAGACAGGAAAGGCAGAGGGGATGACATGCAGCTAAGGGCCCGGGCTGGAACTGAACCCAGTCCGCAGCAGTAAGGAGTCAGCCTTAATGGTACACACTCAACCAGGTGAGCAACCAGGGCACCCCTAAATGATGGTACTTTTTTACAGACTGCAGTTAAGAGACGTCCTTGGTTGACTGTCTGGACTGTCAGATCCAGTCCATCACAGGGCTAACATAAACAGACAAACACAATCTGATTCTTGCTTACAGGCAGTTCTGACTCTTAAAGTCCAACTGAAATCACAGTTAGTCATTCTTTTTTGCTGTCAAACATCATGCCAGAGTACTTTTAAATTGTTGATATTTTGGCAATATCGGTCAGTCACGATTAGATGGATTAGCATGAAATTTTGTACAGACATTCATGGTCCCGAGAGGATGAATCCTCTGGAGTCTGGTGATCACTTGATTTTTTTTTCTTGCACCACCATGAGGTTGACCTTTGTGGTTTTGAGTGAAATGTCTCGACAACTGTTGTTGTGAATTGTGTTGAATGTTCAGACATTCATGTTGCCTTCAGGATGAATTTTAATCATTTTGGTGATCCACTTACTTTTCATCTGGCGCCATCATGAGGTCAAAATTTCAATTAATCCAGTACTTTGGTTTATGACTTAATACCTGCAAAACGAATCACATCACCATGAACCTCAGCTGGACATTGTGTGTAGTGCTATTTAGCAAATGTTAGCATGCTAAAATGCTAAACTAAGATGGGGAACATGGTAGGCTAAACATTATACTTGCTAAATACCAGAATGTTAGCATTATCATTGTGAGCATGTTAGCATGCTGACGTTAGCATTTAGTAGCTAGCATGGCTGCAGACTCAATTTTAAATTAATTTCAATATATCTGATTTTTTTTTTTTTTTTTACTCAAAAGAGAGCAGGATGTGTAATTTACAAAACAGATAAACATATCTATATGCTGTAGCAAAAAATAAAAATATAATAAATTATTATTACTTTACTTATTTTGCATAAGAAATAAATAGGGAATTTTAGAAATGTTAAATGTGTAGTTGTGCTGATGGTTTAGCACATTATAACGGGGCAATGTAGGATTAGTGCGTCACATTCAGTGAAGTGCAGTGAACTCCTTTAAATTTTCTAAAATAGCAAAGAAATATCAAGTGTAATGTCTAACATCAGGCATCTGGTATGAGTTGGCCTCTAGCCAAGCGGGGGTAGGGTGGGTTGTTGGGTGCTCTGCTAGCCTTGTTTGCCCTCCCTCATCCCTCATCATCGAGTGCTGCTGGCAGAGACTGTACAGATCAAAGCATGCACGGAAACAAACCGCAGGCCTTCTCACCCTGCAAGAGGTCTGCACTGAAACGCAAGCAGGGACAACGCAACTAGCCAAGGACTAGCAGAGAGGCCTGTGAGGAGGCGCAACTAGCCACATGGTAGCCAACAATACTGTATTTTTATTATCCTTTAGTGCCTTTGTACCTTCCATAGTGGCAAACTGATGAATCCACAAGAAGAGGAGCTTCAGGACAGCACAAGAACTCTTACAGAATAACATAAACAACAGTTGTGCTTTGACTTATTGCTGCATCAGCTCTTTAAGGTTTAATGTCATGGTGATTTTACTAGTATACATTACCATACAATAATTGAATGTCATATCTAGCTGTAAAATTTGCAATTGAGTGTCAACCGCAATAAGAAGAGATGCACTGATATAGAATTTCAGGGTCGATAACAATGACCAATAATTAATTACTTCAATACTAATAACGTTATTCTTGCATTTGCAAAAATGTGAAGAGGACAATATAGGATACATTTAGATTAGATTGACCAGTGTATTTTCCTACTGTCAGTACATTTTTTGGAAATAAATCGTAGCTAACCCACCACAGTTGCATGTTACTAGCAGGTTTTGGCAGTCTGACATGCTGACAAGCATCTATCTGTCTGTGACATGGTATTACTTGCTGTGACCATTCACAGTCACAGAAGAATCAGAGCTTCGGTCAGAAAAGACTTCACATATCAGATTTAATTATTGGCTGAAATTCTATTATAGAAAGAATAACAGAAATTAAATGTTTACATTGACATTCTTTATTTTAATAATAATGGGAGTCTGTGTCTTTTTTCCTTTGTCCTTTGTCTCATTCTCTCCATCTCCCCAGATGGAGCTCTGCTACTTGCAGGTCGCTGAGTGGTGAGAAGAACAGGAATGGCACATACTGTAGCCTCAGTGCCTGTCTCTGTACTGTTGCCTTGGCAACTTTGGCATAATGTGTGTTATGTCGACCTCTTGGTTTCTGCTGTAAGTATAACTGCAGTCCTCTGCTGCTGGCCACTGAACATTTGCTGAAGTTGGAAATAAAGTGTTTTGCTCAAGGGCACTTATGTGAGAGCAGGCAGGCTCAGACCCGCCATTTCCCTGTTGACGACTGAATACATAGCAACATGGTAGTGTATGACACCATTCAACAAAAACAATAGCACAAGTATTGATGGACTCATGCATACCCCTCCACATAACTACCATGTTTATTAGCCAGTATATTTCCATCCACTGGCCAGACTCATTATCTGGGCAAAACTAAGTCAATACCGTGCAGTGCAGTATCACAGAAACATGTAGCTGGACCTGTCTCATTTCCGGAAATTACAAACAGTAATAGTAGAGAATCTAACAATTTTAAATCAAGACATAAAACTGTGTGCACTTGAAGTTGGACAGTTCGAAGCTTTCTGTCTAAATAAGAACAGCAAAAATGTTAACACACAATTTGTAATGTGAGATGTTCATGTGCACTGCAGTGATACCAAGACACATTCATGTATATTTATTCTAGCTATTAAAGATGTTCTTATTTTGATCTGGACAGAAAACTAACCTCAGTCTGTGAGTTAGATTTACTTAACATGACAATGGCAAAAGGACACACACACAAACACTGACACTGCATGACACACAGTAGGTCCTGATGTGGGCTAGAGGAGAGGAGAGGACAGGCTGAGCAGAAAGTGTAGATTACTATTATTAGGTTCCAGTATACCAGCACCACTGACCACAATGGCCACTTCGTTCAGTTAAAGTAATTTCAGAAAATATTTGTAATTTGAAAGGAATTTGTCCTATCAGTCATCTATGTATCTTACATTAGTGGTTTGTTTCAACAGAAGAACTGAGTTGTTGGCATGAGCAGCAACATTACCGGATACTCTGACTGACAGGTGATCTCTGGGAAGTCGACTGTGGTAACACCAGCAGTTAGTTTAGAGAATACAGATATATTAATTATATACTACTTAGGATTAAGATAATAATCCCCACTGATCCTGCTCCTCCGACACACCTTTGGGACTGGTAGGGATTCAGTATCTGATTAAGGAGCACATCAGAAGCAGAGATGCTTGCTGACATGATGGCTTAGTCAGGGTCAATATTATTGCATAAAGAGTTGTATGTTTAAAATGGCAGAATTTCTTACTCCTTCCGAGCATTCCTGCACACTCAGAGACCGACACTAACCATTTCAGCACATTGATGTAGGAACTGAATTCGCTGCATGTGCACCTGTCATCAACCATTTGTCTAACTAATCGTGACTAAATATGATTTAGTGAAGATTATATCAGTAATAAAATTTTGTTTTATATAATATGGTAATCTTATCATTCTAAAATGAGCCTCTGTGTTCATATAGGAGAGTTGATCATTTAGTGCACACGTGAATGATTGTCACAGTCATGTTTCAATTATGCCAACATAATCATCACCATTTACTTATAGTGATAGATATTGTGATTGTACAGATTTTATTATGCCATTAGCCTTTGTTTTTTATTACTTCCAGCTAACTGGAATGCAAGCCAGCCAAATGCAAGAGCATGAAGAATCAAGCTGTTGCTAGTTGTTGTTTAGTCCAGCGATCAAGGAATCTTTTCTGTATTTTGATGCTTTTTTATTGCTACAGTAGGACTGGTTCTAAATCATCTTCTTCATTGATTATTAGCTGTAAATTTTAGCTTAGCTGGAGCCAGTGTTGTGGTTGTTTTGGAGGTCACAGTCAATATTATTTTCTGCATCATTTCTTACACTCTATCTTCTGGTGTGTAAGGATAGCCATCTCGTGTCATTGAGTGTACTGGCATTTTCACCCAGTGCCATATTCAAGTCTTTGAGAACATGCCACATTTCATCTCAATATTAGAGGCTAAAGAGACCATTCCCTTCAAAAATATGTACATCAAAAGTCACATGTCCTGTCAAAGATTCAGTAGTGCTAAAATGTAACCACTGTTACTACTTAAGAATTGTAGATGTGGATATTAGGAACCACTTTCCTGATTTAAGTTGTGTCATTCAGGTAGGTTCAAAGATTTGTAGTCACTGACTGTGTAGCTAGGTCAAGCTTTCTCATCACTGTTCAAACGCACATCATTGAAAAAATAGTTTGACATTTTGGGGAATACGCTTATTCACTTTCTTGCCGAGAGTTAGACGAGAAGATTGATACCACTCCCATGTCCGTGCGCTAAATATGGAGCAAGAGCCAGCAGGCGATAAGCTTAACTTAGCATAAAGACTGGAAATGGGGAAAGAGCTAGCCTGGCTCTCTCCAAAGTTAAAGTTAGTTCTACCTGCACCTCTAAATGTTACTAATTAACACGTCGTGTCTTCTTTGTTTAATCATAAACAGAGATGTAGAAAAGACAAGTTGTGGTTTTACAGGGAGTTACGTGCTGGAGCTAGGCTAAGCTGTTTGCCCTTGCTTGTAGTCTTTATGCTAAGCTAAGCTAAGTGCCTGCTGGCTCTAGCTTCATATTTAGTGTACAGAGATAAGAGTCTCCTCATCCTACTCTCAGCAAGAAAGCAATTAAGTGCATTTCCCAAAATGTGGAACTATTCCTTAAAGCAGTTAGCGATTGTGGCATTGTTTATGACGTTGTGAAATGAAGGCGCTGCAGTTCTTCAGTTTAGTTTCTGATTCTGAATTTGCTTAAACCTGTTGCTTGTTCCAATGTTTCTGTCCTATGTATTGTTGAAAAGGTTAATAGCTCGGCAACCACCTATCTGCAACATATTTATCACATTGTTTCTGTGGCTTTCATGGTGCTTGACTAAGCTTTTAACCAGGAAGGAACATACTGCTACAGTACCAAAAAGCTTTTGATTTGGTCATTGACGCTGGTGATTCAGTATGCTCTGTTTAGGTTGAGGATTCAGTGTTAAAAATGTGTTTGTTCATGTACTGAACACTTCTAAACAGTAGCTACCATAAACACAGACTTGACACTAAGCTTATATGTTTTAGTTGTACAGTAGCTCAGTGCTACTCACCTATATACAGCGAGGAGTCCTTCCTGTGAACATGGTCATCGATGTAGGACACTCCCAGAGGCTGGACAGGTGTGGCTCCGATGCCCAGCAGAACCTGGGCTCCAATCAGCAGAAGGTACATCATGTTGGTGTTGGCTCGGTTGCCACATTTAAACCCAGAGTCTCGGTTTTCTGACCTGGAGTTGTTGGAGCAGACGTCTCTGCCGTCTTCAGCGTGCCACGAGTCCCCGGCCTCATACTCATACTGATGAGTCAGGAACTCCGGCAGGGCTGACAGCAATGCCCCCAATGCCATGACAATCCCACCACAGCCAATCAGGCGGGGTCTGTGGGCCTTGGCGCCAAAGTAGCTGACAAACAGGATGAGGGCCAGGTTGCCGATTTCGAAGCTGCTGGCAATGACGCCCACATCGGCACTCTGGAGGTTGAAGCGTCTCTCCAGAGTGGTCAGAACACTTACCTGGCAGAGAGAGAGAGAGATAGGGAGAGAGAGAGCAAGTGTTAAACAGTGTTTTTACAACTAGCAGCCATTTGGACTGCCAATGACATCATAGCCAACCCACTAACTGTTTAATGCAGGTTTATACACTTAATTTTATATTCAGCAATCAATAGTTTTTTGTGTCTACACTATTAATTGCTGCACCAACCTGTCAGAAGTATAAATTTTATATATTTTCCGTTCCATTTAAATGTTTGTGTAAAATAATAAGGCAGGGCATTGAGCTTCAGGTGTTATTCACTAAAAGCAGGTATGAAACAGCCATCTGTCACCCAAACCAACAACAGCAATCTGTTGATGAGTATGGGCTGCTTCCAACATCTTCATCCCCACACTCCTCCTCCTCCACCCAAAACAACCCTGAGGCTAGCCTGATGGCAACCTGAGAAAAAGGGATATGTGCATGTGTGTGTGGCTTTAGGCAAGAAACCTCATGCAGCTGTTCTAATTTTGAAACGGACACAAACACATTGTACCAGCTGTGTGCTGGGTGTGTGAGTGATGAACTGGCTCGTTGCATCAAATGTACGCTTGGTCATCTACAGGCCTGACGATAAAAGGTTGGTCAGGAGTTATTTTAAGCTTTTATTAATCATTCATCCACAGCAAAAGGTGAAGTATAGCCCCAAGACTTCTTGAAGCAATTTCATATAAAAAGGAGAATTTAACCATGACTATGCAAGTGAAGTCAGACGGATCATGTGTAATTTCCATTCATCTTTTTTCTATATATATTGCTTATCCTGTTTATCCTGTCACACCAAACTCCACTGCAAAATGAGACAATTTCTTGTTGTCTTCTTTATCACCAAGTAGGGCTACAATTAACTAGCGACTATTTTCATTACCGATTAATCTACCAATTAATCAATTAATTGTTTGTTCTATAAAATGTCAAAAAAGAAATAGTGAAAAGTGCCTGTCACAATTACCTAAAGCCCAAGATGACGACTTTTTCCAACAGTCCAGAAACAGCCCCAAGGATATTCAGTATATTATCACATAAAACAAAGAAAAGCTTCAAATCCTCACAATTCAGAGGTTGGAACTAAGCAATGTTTGGCATGTCTACTTGAAAAATTACTTTGACAATTTGTCTATTATCAAAACAGTTGATAACAAATTTGGCAATCAACTAATCGTCTAATCGTTTCAGCTCTAGCACCAAGCTTATATACTTTGTAAAACAAGACCGAGGACCATTTCTAACATGTTGGGGTCCAGATGAAAAATATCTTATCTTCCAAAGGGGATTCAGGTAGAAGAGGACTACTTCTGGGTAAACCAGTACAACAAATTCTATGTTTATTAAAAAGTGATTATATTTAACTGTACCATGCGCCCTCGGTCCAGTCATGCTGTACTGGGCCTGTCCTTGGTGAAACACCACCAGAGGTGTCTGGACAGCAGTCCAAACAGCAAGACAACTGGCAGCCCCACAATTCACTTATAAAATAGGAAGATGGCTGTCACCGGTCTATTATATCAACTGTGGAACAGTAACCTCGTTCTGTCACCATACAGTACACATGGTGGGACTGACAGACAAGACGTTACAGCTGACAGCCTGACAATTGGTTAAAATTATTTTACATTTACTGAACATTCAGCTCACACTTGTGTCCACTGTTCACTTAGAATGATTACAAAGACGTAATTCATAGTTCCCTGACATTGCAAGCTGGGAGGACACAGTTCAGTGGTCACATAATCTAAACGACAGGGTTAAGATTCACACTTGAGGCCCTAAAAGATTTATGTATGGCCTCATACTGGATGCGCTTGGAGAACATCCATTTTACACCTTTTATATTCCAGGTTTGGCATTTTAGTCCAACCTACTCCAATGGTTACAAACAATACAAATTGTTTTGGAGCTTTAGATAACAGAGAAAAAAAAGAAAACCTGCCCATTTCAGTTTAATGAATGTAGTAATGCTGCTGTGCTGACAGTGATGATCTTCAGTCATTATAGCTTTGTCCTCTTCAAAAGTTTCACTGTGATTTATTTGTAAAAAAAATGTGCTACTGAAAAAAGAGGAGAAAATAAACACACTGCAAACTAAGAAAGTGGCTGAATTAAAAAAAGACAGAGAACAAAAGACGATGACAAACAATGTTTTATACAGGAGAGGATAGGCAGTGCCTCCACAGTTCTTTTGTCTGCAGCAGGATTTGCTAAAGGTGCACTTTTGGTTTGGGATGCTGGTTTAAAGGAGGAAGTTCCACTGCAGTCTTCAAGGTAAACACTAATGCACTTTAAATTTGTGACTGGTGCAAAACACATTAAAACCAACTCTGTTGTGTTTCTGCCAAGCTGCAGTCTTCACCAAGCACCAAAGCATCACGGAAGAAGTTGTTGCATCTTTTTCCAAACCAGGGCTTCTTTTCAACATCTCTATGTGACTGTGTGCAGTATGACTGGATCCTGGACATCAGCTCATGTTGCTACAGAGTTTATTTCCATACAATTTAGGCCTGTTGTGGTTTTTCTCATTCGAACCAGCAAGCAAAAGCTGCCAGATCTAGTGAGAGTCAAGCCACTGACCTTTGAGCATACCTCTTTTTAAAATGCCTTCCCAGACTGTGTTGACATGACTGTGAATGAACATAGGTACTGTGACAGCTAAGTGTTCGTCCCTCATGAAGAATAAAATTAAGCCCCAACCTGCAACTATTTATAGCATCAAGACTGTGCTGACACCTATCAGGGGAATTGGCTTTAATCAGGCAAATAGTAATACTGATTAAAGTGGCATCCTTCATATTTATACAGATTTACATTAAGTGGTTGGGCCAACTGTGACATTAACAACTGCTGTGGTTGGTTTATGCTACACCATAAACAGCTACCATTACTCCCATTTGCACTTCACAACTGATTAAATAAACTGATATCTACATTTTTAGTACAGGGTTTTTGAATATGTTTGATGTTATGGAAGATGCTTCTCTTTCACATCTGCATCCGTGATTGTGCACAAAATCTTTATTTTATTTTAATCATTTTTATTTTCTTTTGGCTCCTAAACTCATTTTAACCCATCTGTTCATCTACCGAATAGAGTGCATTTCTCATGTTGACATCAATCTAATGATATCCATGCATAAAATAGCACATTATTTATTTTAAGCAGCGCAAATGAGTGAAAATGAAAGGACGCTTCTCTGATAATACAATATAAGCTATTGTCGCTTCTGTTGTGGTGATCACGCCATCTCCTAGGCCTATATCCTCCGGTGTCAAAGGCCTCCTGCGTTACTGAGGCACAGGAGTGCAGGATGTAGCAGAGCCGGCAGGTCGGATGGAGCTCCTGACCAGTGTTTCGTAACGTGCTCTCCAACAGACCATCCATATACGCATATAAAATTCTCCAGCAACAACGTGGAGCCTACGGCCGCTGTGACGCGCTTTCTGTCATGCAGATGGTGCATAGGCCTGATGGATAATACGCAGCAAGTCATCAATCAGTGAAAGCACCGCGTCCCATGGTCGCTGGAGGATGTGATTATTCTAATGTGATCAGAATAATATGATTATTAACCGCATCAGCTGAAGCACCGCATCGTTACTCACTGTGCCTGTGCCGGTTTGAAGGGCGCTGCGTTAACCCGATGCTACCTGAGATATTATGAGATACGACGTTCCCTCAGACCAACATTGTGTCTATGGTGTCTGTTCGGTAGAAACTCACCAGATAGGCGCCCACGGTGCCCTGTGCCAACATGAGCGCACATTCCGACACCAGGAAAATCTTAATGTTGGAAAAACACGAGGTCTTCTTCTGGCTGTCATCCTGCTCCGGGTCGTCGGTGCTGCTCCGCTCTGTGCAGATCTGGTTTTTAACCTGCATCCTTCGGCTCAGGCTCCGGTCGGGTTGGACGGCATGAAACTGAACGGGTCCGGTCCGGCGGAGAGCATCTGGTAATAATGACGAGGTGCACTGCAGAAGAAGTGCGAATCTCTTATCAATAGCCCGTCTAGGCTGGAACATACAGCGAGAAATACTGCTGTCCACTCAGCATTACGCACAGTCAGTCAGCGACCTCTCTTCACCGCCTGTCCAGCCAGTGCTTATCGGCTACATCATATTTAAATACGTAGGCTACGTATGTATATGTATGACGGCTTCTAATACCCGACGTAGAACTACAAGACGCTGCTTCCCCACATCCGGGATGTTATATCTCCACCCAGGACCGGTACCGACTGGATTTGGTTTCTCAGCCCGGTTCCGAGCCGCAGCTCTGCGTCCTTCAGGCGGCGGTGTTATGACGCTTCTCCTCCTCCTCCTCCTCCCATCTATAGACCGAAACACGGCGGGGGAGGCGTAATCTCTGTGTGTCTCTCTCTGTTCCACCCCCTCTCCGTCAACGTGTTTCTCCACATCATCACTTTACCTGTGCAGCTTAATCATTGCCACAAAAAAATGCAACATTTCATCAGAGCACTAACTGAAGGATCCCCATAAAACACACACTGACAACTCAACTGGATATAAAATGACACAGCACATCTTTACTTGTCAATAGCAAATTTTGTGTCCTTATATTACTTTGCAGATGAATACTGCAACAATAAACCAATATCATAATACTAATATGAGATAGAGGTTTACATTTGGAGGTGTCCCTACATTAGACACCATCTTTTTAGGACTTATGTGTTTGGATGTGTTTCAGGCCCTCATGCTACCAAATTCATATTATTTTGTGTGTTGACACTTCCTCAGAATAAATCCAGCCCGCCTACTGCACAGCTCTGCTGTTTCCTATTTTATTTCCACTATAATGAAATTCACCAGGAGATATCTCACTTAGAAGAAGGTCACCACTGTCCTCTCTGATTCTTCATCAGTGTCTGCTGAGGCGCAGCGAGACATGAAACACCTCAGCTTCTCTAATGGAGCTGCCGAGTGCTGCAGGAGTGGTAGACAGAGGTTGCATTGGGCAGCTTCATGGTGCAAATGCACAGAGCAAAGTAGCTGTGAAGCTGAGAGATGTCGATGAGGATGCTCAGTCACCAGGGTCATGATATCTAGAAGTAAGAAGTCAGAGGCAACTGGATTTGCTGTTCAGTCCGTCCCGCTGAAACGCTTCGGCAACAGTTCTGTCACATAAAAGCAGCAGACAGTAGAGCGTTTTCAGTATGACCGAGAAGATCAGACAGAGAGAAAAGTCAGGCAGGGATGGGAAGAGGGAAGGAACAGTGGACGGCAATGCTGGCCTATCACTGCTCTATTGTGTTACCATTGTATTTCCCCTTTATTAAGACTTAGTGCCTCTTATGGCTTTATTACTGTTTTACTATTAGTCTATAGTTACACCAAATGCTGCTGTATTCTTTTAATTCCAATATTATCCAATATATGGTTTTCAAATATCTCATTCCTAAATATCTGGAATAACCTGAAAGTGAAAGTTTTATTTTCCATGGCTCAGTATTTAAATTTGTCTCTGTTTTTCCCCTCTGTCTTTTCCATTTACATTGTGCTAGTTTGTGTCACGTCTACGTAGATTTCAGTCACTGGATTGACTAGATAAAGCTTCACTTTATTTGCAGGTGGGGTCCAATGAAGACACTAAAATAACATTGGAGACAGCTACAGTGTCACTTATCATCATCAGCACCATCTTTAACTTCCAGAGATGATGGTCATTGCCCCTGTACCTATATACAGCATGCTTCATCTTATTATGTTATGTTATTGCAATAGTAGCTTTAGCTTAGGTAATCTATCTTCATGCTTGACTGAAGTGTACTCAGTCAGCTCCAGGATGGTTAAAAATTCAACACTTGCCACACACTATTACACACATCAGCAGCCCACTGTATATTGTACTGCTGCAGCTGTTCCACATGAAAACATTCAAGGTGAAGCACTGTGGTATCACTGTGGGCAAATGCTCAGGGACCATTACAATCTACACCATATTTATTTTATGATTTTCACTGTGTACTTTAAGTGTTACGCTTCTATATTTTGACACTTAAGATGGTATGATTCTCTTCCTTAGAGTGACTAAATGATGAGAAGATGGTGTGTGTCTTGTTAAAGGGAATATTCGTACAAGGTACTTAATAGTTGTCATGAGAACAGAAACTGTGATGTCTGTAACCATTACCAAGCATGAAGGTAATAACTGGCATGGTGCTTTTGTCCAGCATTGATTGTTTAAAAAAAGAACAAAAAAAAAAACAGGACTGGTATTGCTGGTGCAGTGCGAGCTATCCAGCTACCAGTCAAGCAGATATAATGTAAGTCTCCATTGTGCTATTTAAAGTTAATGCCTCCTGGAAATCTGGATGCGAGGGTTGAATTAGACTAGCAGCACCCCCAAAAGGGCTCCAGGCTGTAATACTCCCATCCGCTGTACTATGATCTTGAGTTTTACGTCACTAAAATCAATACTAAATTTATTTAATCAGGTTTTACCTGGTATAAAACGCAAACATTCTCTCTGAATCCTAGCACCAGTTCTCATTCATTTAAATAAAAAAATATCCAAGTGTTTGTCTGGTTTGTATCAGGGGATGATGAAGTTCATCCGCAAAGATGTTGGTCATGCAGAAGAAATGAAAATGACAGCAGAGTGGCGGGACAGAGTGCCACAGAGACAGCAGGAAAAAACACAGAGCAAAAATCCTCCATCATAAGCGCGAAATAAGAGAGCACTGAGTGCCAAGGTCACTTACCACTCACCCCACAGCTTTTGGCTTACAATATTCCTCGGACCATTCAGATGCTCTATCAAGACCAATTCAATAGCATCTGAAGCAGCACAATCTATCAGGCAAACTGTAGACTCAGCAGGATGAGCGTCCATTTCTCATGGAGTCACTCAGAGTACCCGCGGTGATTTAAGATCAACCACAGTGCCTGCTGATGCAGTGCAAGCCAACTGAAGACATTATTTTAGGATGCCTCTTAATCACAAGGTCCACAGAAAGAAGAATGCAGTCATGCATTTATCCTGTAACAAACAAATAAATTACCAGATCACAGATGCGAATTACA
The DNA here is from genome assembly GCA_008360985.2 of Macquaria ambigua. Classification (NCBI taxonomy): domain Eukaryota; kingdom Metazoa; phylum Chordata; class Actinopteri; order Centrarchiformes; family Percichthyidae; genus Macquaria; species Macquaria ambigua. The sequence goes on along the minus strand of VMKM01000219.1, from coordinate 132,853 downwards.
TCATAGTTTACATTTAATGCTAAAACCTTTGTAGGTTTTGGCTTTGTTCTCGGAAACTAGTGTATTTTTGCAATATGATATGTATATTATGTCTTTTCTGTGATTGATTTGTCAATGATTGTTGAATATCTGCACAAAACAGTGGCTCTAGGAACCTCTTCAACTTTCATGTCAAGTGAGTGGCACAAAAACTATTGTTGAACTGTGTGTCTGAATGTTTTGTTTTTTTATTTTTGGCCAATTGTCCAAAGGAATGAGAAAAATGCACCAAACCAAACAATGCACCCAGAGAGGTACTACAGCAATATTATTTTACACTATGTAAAAATTATCTCCAAAATAGTAATAAAAAAAGTAAGATATCCATAGGAAAAAATCATGATTTGAAAACACGTGAATTGAAAGCGTGGTTCTTTCTCAGACACGTTTATTTTAAATTTTAAATGTTCATATCTGTAATAAATGCTGGAATGAGAAAAAAAAAATGTGGCCACAAAGCACATTTACCATCACTTTTCAGATGGCCCTTTTTAAGCCGAACCAGAAAAAGAAATGCAAAGTGCAGAAACAGCAATAGTTTTGCTGGGTTCATAAGACCTCTGTAACAGATGTTGTGTCTCTGACTGTCACCTTACTGTTGGCTGCCTGTCATGTTGGTGATAAAGTGACTCAAGGTCATTCTACTCTTGACCTCACTGGACATTTCAGTAATTAACAGCATCATTTAAATGATTTGCATGAGTTACTATTCTATTGGGTGGATTTAAGATTTACAATGGAATCTGTTTGCTGAACCAGCTACTATTTTAAACTGACTTTCTATCAGAGCAGTGGGCTATACAGTGGGCTCGCAGGAGACAGGTAGACAAAATGTCCGAGACTGAAATATCTTTTGATTGATTTCCATGAATAATTGGACAGACAGGATAAATCCTAATGACTTTGATGATCCTCTGACCTTTCCCCTAGCAACACCATGACAGTGACATTTTCGGCTTTTATTGAAATGTCTTGACACCTGTTGGATGGATAACTATGAAATTTAGTACAGACATTCATGTCCACGCAGGATTTATTGTAATCATATTGATGATCCATAGATTATATTTTATCTAACTCCATTATCAGTTCAAAGTTTTTATGTGTCCAATATTTTGGTTTGTAACTAAATATCTTCAAAAGTAATGACATTCCCATCAGTATCAACTGTGCTTTGTGATAAGTGCTAATTAGCAAATGTTAGCATGCTGACACACTAACTAAGATGGTAAACATGGAAATCATTGTACCTGTTAAACATCAGCATCTTAACATTATTATTGTGAGCATGTCAACGTGGTAATATTAGCATTTAGCTGAAAGCACTGCTGTGCCTAAGTATTGCCTCACAAAGCCACTATCATAATTTAAGACCGTTAGTCTAGTATGTTTGATGGTTTGATTGAGTACAGGCAACTAAAAAACTATTTCATTGTATAATAAATAAATAAATGGTATGGAACAGATATCAACATTCTTGGTCTTAAAGAGGCAAAAATATAAACAATTAAGATTGGTTAAACAAGAATAATGTAAATTCTTAATGGTTGAGGACAATATAACATGTTTAGTTAAGCATGTCCCATCTAATAAGCAGAGATAATGAACCATGTTTAAAAAGCAGGTTTGTCTGTGGAGTCCTCCCCTCAGAGGTTTATTTAGGCCTAGCAGTGTGGACCCCAACCCATAATCCTCCTGCAGACCCACCTGTAGAGGAGAGTATAAAGAGCCTGGACTGAACTGAGTCCAACATCAAGCTTCAAGGAGTCTCTCCACAGAAGCTCCACAGCCGCCAGACCGACCCCGAAGATGACTCCCTCTGCCAGCCTGCTGCTGCTGCTCCTGCTCGGCCTCTCTCAGGCACATCCTCCCAGACACAGTCGACATCACCACCAGGATTCTGACCTCCAACAGCGCCACCAACGAGATCCTGCTGGAAGGAGACCTGCTGGCTCCCAGAACCAGAAACGCCATCGTATGCTGGTCCCAGAACTGCCTGTGGGAGAAAGCTTCTAACGGCTTGGTGATGATCCCCTTCACCGTGAGCAGTGACTTCACCAGCGGGGACAGGCAGGAGATCGACTACGCCATGGAGGAGTTCCACAGCAGGGCTTGTCCTACTGGGACATCACGAGGATCAACAAGCTCTACAGCTGCTAATAACAATACTGATGCTAAATGAACAAATTCCCACTTCTTCTGTCTGTCATGAATCAAAAGCTACTGTAACCTATGGAATCAATGCTACAGATTCTTTCACCATATTATTTCAAATGTTCAAACAACCCCCCACCCCCCCACATGCCTAAATTATCTGTAATAAAGGTAATGCATAATGACTGATTGCTGTCTAGTTATTTGTCTCTATTTGTGTGCCTGCAAGACATCATTTTACATAATGCACACACTAGCACAAACACGTAATCACTGAGCAATGAGACTGATTGCTAAATGACTGTTGAATATATGTGCAAAAAGTAGGAATCTCTTCCACTTTGATTTCAAGATACTGACACAAAAGCCCATTGTCCAAGGAATGAGAAACATATGCTCAAAATAGAAACAAAGATGTAAATAATTCTTAGGAAAAAGATCATAAGATGTGAATACATGAGTTAATTTAGAGCACACTTCTTTTATTAGCATCATATTAGCTTTGAAATTGAAATCTTTACATCTGTAATAAATTCTGGGATGCGATACTAAATATCCATGCACTGTATACAGTATATACTATACTGAACCAGCTCTGAGATATTATAAACCGCTAAATGATTCTCAGTGAAGGTACTGGGTTGTATTACAACTCCCGGGAGATCTGGAGCCAAGAGCTTTGTTGTAAACTGTTATTACAATATATCTAACGAATGAAAACAACACACAGCCTAGTTGTTTGTCGAAATGTCAGATCAATGTAGGAACAGGACCCTCTGATAATGTAACATATCTAGGGTACATTATCAAGGCACTTTAATAAACTCTGCACTGTCTTACTCTAGATATTTTTATCATATCAACAAGCTCTACAGCTACTAACAGCAATTCTTCTGATGTAAAGTTGTCTTTTAGGAAGACAAATGAGCTCAATGCCAAATGCAACAAATTCACTTTTTTTTCGCAGTTGGCTGTAATCATTTAAAAGCAACTATACTTTTGATTCCAGTTGCTCTTACTATATTCTTTTAATATTCTGCAATAAAGTCAGTGCAAAATTACTTATTATTGTCTTATTATTTTATGTATTAGTACAAACATGAAAATCTATGCTGGGAATCACAGACCCCAAGAAAACAAAACTGGCCATTGGAACCGTATCCAATGGTGTAAACTGCTATACAGTAACAGGAACACTAACAGTCTCTCAGAGTGACATCTGAAGAGCCGTTCTATCTTTTAGCTCCACAATGAAACAGGTGTTCAGATCCTATAGCCAGGTGGGGGTGTGATATGCGTGGGTAGGTGGGGTGGGGGGGGGGCTTCATCTGCTGTTTTAACACGAGTGATGATAGATATCAGCCGTAAAGATAATGTTTACAAAATTAGGTCTATTATTTTTCCAATACTGGTTAAGTTATTGCTTACTTTGGGTTTTATTTGTTTTATGCACCTTGGATGAACTGTTGGGTAGTAACACATTTTTTTTATTAACCTTTACCCCAGTGAGAGGCAACCATCGCGTGTTCATCCCATCTGTTTTCACCTTCCTGTGGTATCTCTCACTTCGGCTGCCTGCCTACCAATTATCTCTGCCATGAAGTGAGGACATTTCCTACAGGCTCGGCAATGCATATGGAGGACCCTGCTCCAAGACAAAGCAGACAGGCAGAAAGCTGCCTCTAAACCTCTGCTCTGTTCTGCAAATAAACGTCCCTCACAGAAAAGATCTGCACACCAGCAGTTGTTTGTGGCACTGTAGTATCAGTCAGACCAATAAGGCATGTGCAAGAGCAAAACGCACACAGTGCAAAAGGTTTGTTCTTAAACTTCAGAAACACATATCATACAGCCATCAGTGCACCACATTTCTAATCAAGTTAAACTTCGTGCTCTGTAGTGCCCTCTGGAGGCCATTGAAATGAATGTCAGTAAGGATTCCATCAGTGATGGAAGAAGTATTCTCAAGTAAAAGTATCAATACCACAATGTAAAGAGTATGGTGGAGACCTGCTCTATATGAAAAGTGCCCTGAGATAACTTCTGTTAGGATTTGGCACTATATAAATAAAATGAAATTGAACGGAATTGAATATAAAAATACTCCATTACAAGTAAAAGCCCTGCACTCAAACTCTTACCTAAGAAAAAGTACCTAAGTATTATCCTCTAAATGCACTTAAATTATCAAGTACTCATTGTGCAGAACAATCTGAGTGCATGACTTTACAGAAATGCCACATAAATAGCTCATTTGTGTGTGTGTGTGTGTGTGTGTGTGTGTGTGTGTGTGTGTGTGTGTGTTGTCTATTACCACCTCTGAGAGGCCCCTTAGACAGAGCCTCTGATGCTGTTGTTTTGCACTTGCATTTTGAATTTCTCCCCACAGAGTTGAAGGGCCTATATTGCATGCAGTACTCAGGCCCTCTAAAGTCCTATAGATAAACTGAGGGGATAAACACTCACTTAAAATGTATAATGATGGTTTCTTTCCTGTGACATGACAAGTGAATGTTTTGGCTATTCCTTCAGCTTTTCAGTAGGATTTGTAGGACATGAATGACTAAGCCCTTTGACTTTGTGACAAGAAAATGCAAAGTTAATAACAGCGACTTCACGCAAAGGCTCTGGCTTAGGGGCCCCCTGAGCCCTTGAGCCCCTGGGCCTGGGCCCGGAAGGCCCGTTCGGTAATCCACATGTGATGCTGGGTCACTGTCACACTGTCATGGCTTATTGGGACACGTGCAGAGAATGGAGACATTGTTAATGTTATTAGTAACCCTGTGATTTTCCTACTATGACAAATTACAATGTACTCTGTGAAAACGGCCTATTGTATTTAGCATTGAGGCTATTACGACATAAATGTATTCAAGCCTTTTTGTGCTGTACTGTATGTATCACGCCACTAGATGGAAGCAAAACAACTAATAATCATGTTATTCTGTCCCAATAGCATGAACATGCCATCTTTGCACTCCACCAACCTTCTAATGTCTACACTATATTTGTCATTCATGCAGAGTGACTGCATTGTTGTTATGTTTTTTCCCCCTTCCTGAGTCTACTACTGTCTCCTTCTGCTTTGGCACAATCCCCCAACTGAGATCATTAAAGTTTTATTTTGTCTTGTCATATCCTGGTCTAGAGATGACAGGAGGTCACTCCCCTGAGAGACTGAGGAAGGAAATGAGAAACTCATCCCTTTCATCCCTCAACATATACTATACTATATTATATTGCAATATTATATAACATACAGTGCCTTCACGGTGCAGCTGGGTTTTACTGAGCAGATACCACTCTGCAAACTGTCTCTGGAGACATGAATGTTTAACACACCAAGCCAGTTTATAACCAGGTTGTTGCCTGTAATGGAAAGTTTGAGCAGGTAGTCGTTGTTGGTGGGACAGCATTAAGCATTCATGTCCTACATTCAGAATTTCAGATCACACAAAACCTCCTCTCTGACCTTTAGCATACCAACCCCCATCTGAATGTCCACACATCTCCACATCTGACAGGGACAAAATTCAGCCCCAGAAAACCAATCACCCCCCCCCCAACCCCACTTTCTCTTTGTGTTTTCAGACTTGACATTTTCTGTGAGCATGGTGTAGCATCTCCTTACTGAGGCTTTTTCAAAGCTTCCTTTGATCCTACACAGCCCTTTCATCTATGGACAGAAATGAAACACTGATAAGGAAAAATCAAGGTGCAGGAGCCAGTTGCAGCAGTTGTTTCATAAGTTCAAATGTAGCCTAGTTTTAACATAATTGTAATATTTAGCGGAGGTTTACGCATGGCTACATTAAAACAGGTTGCACCACACCAACTACTTCTTACATAGAGATTAGTTGTTACTAAATATTTACATCCACTAACTGCCAGGTGTAACTGTAGTTAAATTAACCAACAGATAGAACTAACATTAACATTAGCTTGCTAATATATGAACTGTTTTGGGTGAAGATTAAAATAGGTAATAAGGAATAGGGTCGACATATCTGACGTGAAACTTGCTGTTTAATAATAATGTAAATCTTCAAAAAATCATAAAACTTTATGAACTAACTGAAACACACATATTTCTCCATGTTTGCAGACATAAATAAATAAAGTATTACAAAGACATATCTTTTGTGCCTCTAAAACTGTCATTTTTGGAAGTTAGTTAGTTTGTAATGCTACAGTGACTTCCTGTTTACATAGTTGATTGCTCTTGCTTGGACAGTGCTATAGATTTACCAATTTACACATTTCAAGTGTCTTTACTAGCTAAGCCATTTCCTAAGTTTCAATGATGCAACCACATTTAGTAAATCACTAGTCTGAAACTAGCAAGTAGTTACTGAGAACTTACTGTAGGAAGGACTTTATTTTCAAACGTAGTAATGTATTCATGACTAGCTGTTCCAACCCAATCCTGAACTCACCGGCAGCCATATTGTTTGTAGTTCCTGCCTCATCTACCTCACCCACTTACATACACACCTGTCAGAAACAACACTCACACTGGGGCCCTTTTATTGTAAAAGCCAGTACATATAGTTCCATCTTGGCACTTATCATACTTAAAATCCCCAACAAACCAGCCACTCTGATAAAACTCTATTGTTACAAAACGGCTCCAGCCCCCCCGCGCCCCTCTGAGGATAAAGCGGTATAGAAAATGGATGGATGGATGTTGAATAAGGAAGTAATCTAACCAGCAAAGCGCCATATGTGGATTTGGAATGGACAAAAACTACAAAGCATCTGAATCTCTAATATTGAGACATTTTGAGTTGCTGTGCAGGGTTTGTGTGTATGTTCATGCTTTTATCCAATGCTTTCAGTGAAAATTACTCACTGTTATGTTGTTTGGTGTGAGCCTTGAAGCATCAGTCCTAATATAAACGACCCAAGTCACCATTTTCATGTGTGGAGAAAAGAACTATCGAGCATGTACACTCTTTGGAAAAGAATTAGGCATTTTAGCAACATACAGTATTTGTACTGTTTGAGCATCTAAGCACCAACCTAGCTATTCTTCTGTATGTTTGGTTAGCAGTATATGGGATGCATTTGGCCATAGATTGGCTGTCAATATCAGAATGCAGTAATCCCAATGTTTGACTCATTTGTTGAAAAGGAAACCCTTAAACAGGGCTTTAACAGTATTTTCCATATTATGGATCACATGATTATGTGTAATGTGAAAGGAGTCGCTTGCAATGATGAAAGAGAATTATCACCCTACTCTGCAGTTCCCCTCAGCTCTATGGAGCATTTCAGCATATTTTAGCTAATTGTTTTGGTATTTAGGGCCTGCAACTGTACTGTTTGGTTCAGTCTCACTGCTCTGATATACCCACTACACGCTACCTGCAAAGTTAGTGACTAAGGAGCTGGTGAACATACTGTAGAGGAGCATTTAACAGCTGAAGAGCCAGATATTTCCTACAGGAGTTGGTGCAGATCGAAAACTAACTAACTAACTAACTAACTAACAAAGCTAACCAGCTGCTGGCTGTACCTTCATATTTATTGTACAGACATAAGAGTTCTATCAATCTTCTCATCTAATTCTTGGCAAGAAAGAGATTAAGTATATTTCCCAAAATATTAAACTATTCTTTTAACATGTCACTTAGTCCTTAAAGCTTATTTGTCTTACAACAGGACAAAATTCTGCCAGATGGACGAATTTTCCAAGTCAGCAGTCCAAATATGTCATCCTATGAAGAGGGAACTACTCTAAATGCTTTTGTGCTTAAAGTTGAATTGGTCCGCTTTTTTTTTTGTTCTCTATAAAGGCTTAAGTGAACATCATGGCAAATATCATATATGTTTCTGTCATTATATGGGTGAAACTGTGATCATTTGTTTAAAGGAACATTTTCAGTCCATTTCAAACCATTAAAAAACAGCATTGTTCCTTGAATTTCTGGGTCCATTTTGTTGTTTAGTGGAGCATTTTTCTTATTTCGGTAAGGGATGGCCCAGAAAAGCACTCCACTGGGCTTATTGATTTTTGTATTTTTGTATGAGATATTGGAGTGTGAAAGGACAAACACTTTGTTTCATTTAAAACATCAATGGTTGCCTTAACATCAGATTTTGGTGTGAATCACTCAGAATTAAAGAATAGTGTCAGTCAAACACCAGAATGTCCTGTAAAATGTCCTCCATTTTTATTTTTTATTTTTTTTTAATTTAATAAAGGACCTTGACATTTAGATTTTTCTCAGCTAAAAGCTGTCTGGCTGTTAACATCAATATGGCATCATACTACTTTCTAATCCTATACATTAAAAGTCTAGTTAAGTTCTCTGGGCATTTCAACATCATTAATGTCAGAAATTGTTTACAGACATATGCACAACAAAGGTACTTAAAAAATAGGTATTTAAAAATATCAATAAAAAGTGACTCATGTAAGGAAGTTTCCTTGAAGGAGGGCATCTCTTAATGGATACCTGCTATAGTCAATCCTCCAGTGAAATTGTAATGATCGGAGCATTGAACCATACTGGCTCACTTTATTGCTCTGGATGGAAGTGTCAAGTAGATGTCTGAAGGAAGTATCAGGAATAACAAGAAACCAATATGATGGTTAAGATATTTTTTGTTTCTTAAGTTGTTTTGCCATATTGTTATTAGTATATTTAGTAAACCTGTCAAACCCGATGTGTGTTCCATTTTATTTCGTGTAAGTCTTCTTATTCCTTCAAAAACACAAGTGGAGACCAGGTAAGGTACATGAGACAATGACAATGAATAAAATAAAATTTAAAAAGCCATAAAAGAGGACTATAACTATTTACAGAAGGTAGCTGATAATGATGTGTCTAATTACCCTCCTGTGTCTGCTTCCCTCGTTGTCTCCGCCCCTATATATACCGGTCCTCTCCCTTTGTTCTGTCGGTTCATTGTGTGTTGATGTTTTTTGGTTGTCTCTCCATGTCAAGTATCTCGTGTTTCCGCAAGTTCATTTTTGTGTTAAATAAATCATCGTTCTGCACCACTCAGCCTGCAGTCGGTCTGCGTTTGGGTCCTTTCCCCTGCTGCCTAATGGCTAACCGTGACACTTGTTAAATTATAAGCGTACTGGGGAAGGGACAGAATTTGATACTAATATTCATTGTGGTTTGCACTGTGTTCATTATTATGAACATAAACAACCATTAGAAGAGAAGGTTCTCTGGAGAGTTTTAACTCTAAAACGGTGCATGCTGGGAAGTCTGCTTAATATGCAGATCATGTTTGTTTAAAAAATGAATTTGAGTTTAGTGAACTCTCAGTAGTACATTCATTCAACTCATTATTTCAAGTCAAAAGGCTTCAAGTCAGAAGAACTTGTTAGTAAGTTCTGAAGTGGTCTGAAAATAAAAACTAGACATTTTAAGTAAAATTAACTTGACATTGATAAAACATAATACTTATGTTAAGTTAATGACAAAAGATTAGTTGATTTTCCACTACGTTCCTGTATGATTTACAGTGTTGTGTTGGGGTGAGATAGCCCTCTGCTTCCCATGTGTACTTAAATGCGTGTTTTCGGTGTTTAGTCCACAATGTCGTTTCAAAATGTTCTTCTGATGAAGCCCATCCTCATATGCTTTTCTAAATGTTTAATATTTTATTGTCTGGTATGTTTTGGAATCTTATGGTCAATATAATAATATAACAACAAAAAGACTTTGTCTCAGAGTTCCTGGAAACTCATACGTGTTCTCTCTGAGTGTGCTAATAATCCAACCTCTGGATTTCTTCATGTTATGTTCAGTGAGTAAACGTCCTATAGGAAATGATTCAAATTTCAGATACTGTCTTTAACTTAAAGCATTCAGTGATTTCATTCCACATCTTAAGGGACTCAGTTATCCCAGGATTATTATTATCTTAAAGCTGGTTAGATACTGATAGGTTATTCATTTGTGCATTAGGTGCAATTCCTCCCCTTATGCACTTTTTTTTTACATCAGGTTTGTAATCTAGTTTACACCAACCAGTTAAATGTCTTAATTGGGCTGCATGTACTAATCCCTCAAACAGGGAGGTGCCAAGCCCCCTTTATCCTTTAGTAATTACAAGGTTTTATATTTTATCCGAGGTTTCTTTCCCACACACTGTGTCTAGTCATTTATCGAAGTCCTGCGCTTCCTTTTCAACATTTACTGCACTAAAATTAAAGTTAACTTTAGAGATAACAAAAAGAACACTTACAACAGCACCAACATTGCATTGAGTTTCTATTTTAACAAGCTAGGTCATGAAATGTATATTGGTAAAGTGGGTGTACAGTGAGGGAAAAGACACAAACTATTACATTAACATCTCATCCCCAGCCAGCAGGGGGGAAAAAAACACAGCCTCCCTGATTAACCGTAAACTGAATAATCGACAGACACAGAGGTGAGGACGTTCTCCTTCATCCTCCTTTCTTGCTTCCTCACAAAAAGGGGAGTAGCATTTGCCATCAGTCAGATAACAATGCTAATCAGTTGCAATGATTATTGTTTTTTTTGAGTCAAAGGATAATAAAAAACAATTCCAAAACCTCTGGTAAAAGGAAAAGCCTGGTTTGCAGAGGAGAAATTTTTCTCAGCAATTTACATGAGAACATACAGTTCCAGTGACTCCTGATGCAGTTACACTACCTACCAGGATTTATTTAACTTGAGACTGTGCACACATGCATAAGCCCCAACTCCCATAATTCACCATGAGTGATGAGCACATCCCTAACCTGGTTTTGACATAAATGGTGATCATCAGGCCAGTCTTGTTCAGTCCTTATTCTTGCATTAACAGAGCCAATGCAGCAAGTGTGTGTCATTACAAACTGTTCCTATATATTGTGAGCCTTAAAGGATACGGCTGGTGATATTTTTCTTGTTGCTAACAAACCCTATGAAAATAACAAAAATGACAATAAGTTAATTTCCCTAAAGTGTCTGTGGCCCCCAAGCCCATTCGTTCCTATTGAAGACGTAAATCTTTAAGAAGGGGACACTGTAAGAGCAAAATGTATCTTTACATATAACTTTGTATTATCCTCACTACATATAACTTTGTATTAACCTGTTTTGAAAGACTGTTCTGATGTTTTCCCATGTGAAAGTTTCATCTGAGGAACATCTGGTGTCCTTGGGACATCTTGGTACGTTTGAGGTTTAATAAGTTTGGTTTGTGAGAAAGAACTTTGCTCGTTACAGGAAGTGATAAGAGAACAGTCCTCCTTTCTGTGCTCGTTAGCTCAAGACAGATATGATTTAGCTCAAGGCTGATAGATGTTCCTCCCTTACCCTCTGTATGCCATGTTGTAACTATAAGTATATGATTGTTTCTGGCCCTCAGGGTCAGACTCATGTAGTGTGTTAACGCTGTATGATCTCTGTCCTTCAGCTGAATAGATTGACTCTGTTTGCTCTTTATTATTATTCTTTATTAAATATACAAAAGACAACTGTTTGTTGTATCATCATTTTATTTGTTCATTTCTCCACAAGGAAATACACAATTTCCACCACAGACACTAATAGATATTTAAAACAGCGGTGGATTGCAGTCTTTTGCAAATGTTTCTTAAACTGGACTAGATAGCATTTATTTAGCATTTATTGGAGACTATTTTCTGCAGCTGGTTTGGTGCTCTACTGAATATTTACTGGAGCAGTAGGATGAAGTCAGAATAAATTGTACACAGGGAACATGTCACCCAGTGCAACAGTGTGGCTCCTTCATGTGTTTTAATAGGTTTTGGACAACAATGGAGGTCTATAGAGTTGAAGGGAGACACACGGAGAGAGATGTTTTTAAGATTTCTTCACTATCAAAGTCATCTAGTGATAGTTGTCTTCACATCCATGTCTGTACTTTGCAAACAGAAATGGCTAATAGCTAATTCTAAATAAGATATATCTTATTATATATTTTATATATAATAAGGATGTTGAGGCACACTCTAACATATTGTATTCACAGTGGAAAGCATGCATGTGCATATGCACAGTGTCATAACACAGGCAGCACCTCACCCTCCTGAATCAACAGGAGCATGTGAGTGCTAACCTGTACTGGGGAGAGTGGGTGGAGAGGATGAGCGAGCTGCTGTCCCAGGTGTATCTGACTATGGAAGGAAAGACAGAGATGAAGCACAAAGTAAAGCTCTCGATCTACTGCTTGATCTTTGTTTTTCTGTAGGTTTGCTAGTTTCAGGAGGTCCAGCAGCTGCTCCGTACTGTGAGGAGGCAGTTGAGGAGGTTCCGACACCTGGTAAAGATGGTGTCTGTTCTGATGCATGATGGGCAGGAGCAACCAAAAATAGATCCTGAAACACACCTGGGAAATGGGCCAGAAGGACGACGTTCGCCATCCTACAGTATGTGAGAGTAGGAGCCGCAAGAAATTGCATGTTAAAAGAAGATGCGTGTTGGCCTCGCTTCCTCCATAAAATTTGACTTTCCTGAGTGCAAATATTGAAACAATGCTTATATTCATTTAACTGTAATACAATAGCTGTATTATTATTATAAATAACTGTAATCTAACTTGACTGAATCAACATCGATTCTCATGTGAATTGATTACTTAACTGAGTACTTTGAATGTGTCCAGCTTTACTTCGCAGCAGAACTCAAAGTGCAGTGGAGTTCCTGATAGTGTTGACATATTTGAAAAGGTCACTATAAATATGTTAAATGCCACTTTGACATGAATAAACCACTTACCAATGATTGTAGCTCGCTATATCTGGAAAATGAGGGCTAGGCTCATTATGTGCCTTTAAGACTTTCAGCTATCTCTGCACTTTATCTGCACCAATGTTTGACAGCGAAGATTGCATTCGTCTGTACAGTAAAGTGGTTGAACTGCACCAAGGTTTCAACCCAGCAAATCTTACCTGAAACTGACCTTTTAGAAAGCAAAGAGATCTGGTTCCAAAGTGAGATTTTGCCCTTTTTGGGGGAAAAGAGGGGGCACTTTTTCTGACACAAGTCAAACAAGATTTTTGTTGACTCCTTCGTCTGAATTTAAAGCTACTTAATGGTAACTTAAGGTGATGTTTTCTTTCCCAAAATGGAACCGCAGGACCATATAAAAACAGCACAGAAAATCACAGTAATAACTAAGTGATGAGGCGGTGTACACTTGTGTGAAGCACACTGAGAAATGAGGCGTTCCCCTGCTCCCCTGCTGCAAAATATGGGCTCGAATAACTCCACTGTGCTCATTCAGGAGTGTTACTGCACAAAGAAGAAATGTCCTGCAGTTTGACATACTGAACAGTCAGTGTTCAGTGTTTTCAACAACACCTGAATAAGACGGTACAGGCACAGAGAATATAAGTAATCACTGTATTGTAGTACACATACTGGTACTCCTATTATAGTTAATGTACAATTAGAGCAACTGGACTGAATCCATGTGGAGAAACGAACCGCCAAGGCCTAATTGCTAGTTAAATATAAACTCTACGGGCCACGGAATTCATTGAAGCTTACAACAGCTAAGCTACTGTAGGCCAGAGAATGTATTCAGGCTAATAATATCTCAGTCAGAGACATCATCTTGCCCCGCTGACATAATGCGAGAAAAGTGAATGAGCAGTGGTGATTTCACCAGAGGCTGAAAGATCCAGACCAGCAGTTGGCTGATTCAGTGCTATGAAACAGCATGCTTTTGATCTCTGTAAGGAAAGCATTATTTACACAGAGCCACTGGTCTGTAACACTGGACTGTTCTCAAGTGGCTGTATTGTGCATATCCAGTACATCTGTGTGGGATTCATGTAGATCAGTACATTGAATTGCAGGTGCAATGAGGCAAACACAAAACATGTACGTTTCTCGGCTTCAGCAGCTGTCCTTTGGCAAGCTACAGGTGCGTACATCTGTTTTGTGAGCGGTGCGGCCGGGATAAATGTTGAAAGGAGGCCAGTGTGATGATGCGCTCATCAGACGACGTGCTCCCCTCTCACTAGAGGAGACGTGATAGAAGTGGACAGGCCTGGGAAGCATCAGTGAGCAGTGAACGAGTTGGCATTCTCCATCTGAGAATAAATGAAAAAGAAAATGTGGGCCAAGTCCAAAACAATGTAAGTAATAACTTGTTCTACTGCAACAATAAACACTCATCACACACACACTATCTTTCACTCTTGGCTGAAAATAGGATTACACTGAAAACATCTACAGTATCAGTGATATGGATCCGGGCTGGTGACCAACCAGATTAAAACAACAGCATTGTTATGTGTGAATGTTTTATTCTTTCATTAAGCCTATGGCTATTCAGTCATTTCATCAGGACAGAGTAACATCATCGCCTTTGACCAGATGTGCTGACTGCTCTGGTAACAGGGACCTGGCTTCAGGGTCTCCAGAGGATTCAGAGCGACTGGTTGCGAGATGACAGCATCAGTGATAAAATGTTCTGGGCTTACAAGTCCCCCTAGAGACTCTGACAGAGACTTGGGCCATCCACTTTATCCTGTTCAACAGAGAAGCCAATCTAGACAGAAAGTTCTGCCCAGTAAAGCCAATAACAGCACTGTCTTCACAGACGGTGGCACAGGTGGTGTCACAACAACAAAGTCCATTAAACTGTACCATGATGGGTTTAAGATTGGTTCATACTACTCTATGTCATAACTTATGATGTATTATTAGAATAACTGAATAAAGTTAAAGGAATAGTTTGACCTTTTTTGGAAAATACACTTATTCGCTTTCTTGCTGAGAGTTAGATGAGAAGATCTATACCACTCTAACGTCTGTTTGTCAAGTGTGAAGCTAGAGCCAGAAGACAATTAGCTTAGCTTAGCTTAATTTAGCTTAGCAGCTGCTTAGCTAGAAGCAGGGGAAACAGCTAGCCTGGCTCTGTCCAAAGTTGAATAAATATGCCTACAAGTGCCTCTAAAGCTCACTAATTAACATGTCATCTATTTTTAAGTACAGTAATAACAATGTAAAACAACAATTTGTGTTGTACAGATAGTGGAGACTCCATCCATAAACTTGCTATTTGTTTGGCAGTAGTTTCACTGGTTACCTCCCCCTCTGTTTTTGTACAGATTAAACAGTCACGATATAACATGTTACTGTTCATGTTCATAACTTTGAAGAGAGCCAGGTTAGCTGTTTACCCCTGTTTCCAGTCTGTAGCTTCATATTTAAAGCTGGGGTAGGCAAATTCTGTGCAACCTAGGCAAAACCTTCCACCTCTCTCT
Organism: Macquaria ambigua; assembly: GCA_008360985.2. Lineage (NCBI taxonomy): Eukaryota > Metazoa > Chordata > Actinopteri > Centrarchiformes > Percichthyidae > Macquaria > Macquaria ambigua. The sequence goes on along the minus strand of VMKM01000219.1, from coordinate 117,441 downwards.
CTGCTGCCTCCTATCACTCTGCTAAGCCCCTCCCACCAAACCCACAACTCCGACCGGCAGCAGAAGGAGTCGGTTCCCCTGCGAAACCTCATCCCTCGTAGGGCTCGCTCTCCACGGCGTGAGCCTCACCAAGACCGCGGTCTGCGCGATTTTCCGCCATTCAATCAGGCTTTCACCGTCTGAAGGGACGTACACACACATCTGCTCTTGTAGTTTAGCCAATACGAACACACCATCTCTCTAAAATAACCGGTGATAGGCTAAAGTCTACCGTCACGGGCTAGATTTTCTGAAGCCTGAAAACAGAGGCAAGAGGGGGGGCTGAAGTAGAGGTCTGCTCTCAGACCACTTGAATTACAATATGCTGCACGGTTAATATGGCATATTTGCCCAATGACGCCAAAAGAAAACTGCCTACCCAACCTTTAACGCACACGAGGTATCAAATTTCTTCGCTAACTCTCGGCAAAAAAGCAAAAAACGTATTTCCAAAAATGTTGAACAATGTGTTTAAGTTAAAAGGTAAGCCTATGAAGCAAGTTTGGACAACGCCATTTGTTTAGGAATTCATTTGAGGTATTAAAAGCTGAATTTGTTGCTACTTTGCAATTCGTTGTTTGTGATGAAGGCTATAATAACTAGAGTGATCCGTTTTGTTGTTGCAAAAAATTCCTTGCATCAAATTTAATCAGAGGTGATACAGAAGTAGTACTTCAAAAAGCAGGCTGACAGACTGGAAGGGGAACCATCGGGATAAGTAATCTATATTGGTACAGCAAGTGGTAAATTGTTGCACAACTAATATTGTTCCGGTGGCATCCTTGATGGGTGCCAGAACCCACAGGATTTGATTTTCTTTGGATTTCTGAGCTCCCCATAAATCTCCTGAGACACATAATTTTGGCTGCCTGGATCACTATCCCACACTCATGGCTCAAGAAAGGGTGGGGGCTGCAATAAAGATTGTCCAATTAAATGAGCATTTTGCCTTGTGGCTCAGTTTTCTTTCCAGCCTCGTGGTCCATTACATGACTGCTGCTCACGCACCCTACCACTGATGCAATGCTTTATACTATCCTGACACAGATATAGATGAACACTGTATTTATGTTTATCATATTTTTTATCATAACATCGTTAATTTGATAAATGCTTTAATCCAAACCCTCATCAGTGGATCTATTAGCTCTACAAAGAGATTCACTGCCTTCTGTGCAAGCAATCAGGAGATTTGTGGGCAGCCCATGCACATTCAGGATGTCCAAACCAATGGCAGGTACTGTGCTTAAGTTCTGAGCTCTACTGAGAACTTTTATGAAATGAGCAAAGGTGCCTACCCAATATGTAAAGGGAAAATCTGCTCACCCCACCAGAAAACAGGCAGGGATTTAACATTGAAGTAGTCCAGAGGGAAGTAACTTTTGACGTTATTTGTTCATTCACCCGTTACGAAAACGCACTAAATAGCTAAGCTGTCGAACCTTAAGATTTATTGCATTAAGCTAATCCTAAACCTCACCACAGTTCTTTCTTGCCTTAACTTGACTGTTAGCCAAACGTTTGGCATTCACACTCAGTGTAAAGGTTGTGTCCTATTCATGCTTTTTAGACGTTAATTTTGTGGTGCAGAGGGGAGCATAACATGCTTTGATTTGTAGCGGTGTCTTTTGCCTGGCCACAGCAATTCATCTCTAGTGTTTCGAGGATTCTGGGCTCATTTAACAGGATTTTATGAGATAGAGTTGGAGCTGTTAGAGCCACCTGATGCTAGCTGGAGACATCAATTGGATGTTTGCTTATCCAAGGATAAACTGGAGACAAGAGCATGTCAAAATTGATATCACAGTTTTGCTGAATGAATTCTTCCACAACACAGAATCATTATGGTTCAAGCTTAAATCTAAATGAATTGTGTTACCAATCATTTGGTAATAAGTAATAAACTAGCTGTATGCTCACCATTAGCCCCATCCCCTTTCTTCTTTGTTGAGGCTACACTTAACTTCAGCTAATTACCGCCTGAGACTCATTTGTTAGAAATGAATTATTAAAACCTTTACATTTAAACAAAATGCTAATGCTCACTAATTAGCAATCTTCCAGTGACGTCATTTTCCTTGTAAGATTTGTGTTGTTTTTGCAATTTATTTTGATACATTTGATGAGCATGTATTCGCAACAACACACATTTTTTTGCACCAAATCTGTGAATTTTCATTACATCTGTTTAAACTGCACCCAAAACACTAAAAACCTCAATATACAGTATGTTAAATAGGGAGGTGAACCACAATCCCTTCATATGCCATTTCAAAGATTCTGAGGGAGGATGGACCCAATGGTAACAGCTAGAGTTGAACAATTAGCCAATCAATCGATTAGTTGATTAACAGAAAATGATTCAGCAACTATTTTGATAACTGATTAATTGTAAAGTAATTTTTAAAACAGAAATAGGCAAAGATTACCTTGTTCCAGCCTTTAATTTATGAGGATTTGCTGCTTTCCTTTGTCTTATAAGACAGTAAATTAAATATATTTGGATTTTGGACTGTTACTCGGGCCAAACATGTCATTTGAAAACATCAACTTGGACTACAGGAAATTGTGATGTGCTTTTTTTTTGCCAATATCTGACATTTCATAGAACAATAGAACAATTCATAGAGAAAGAAGTCGCCAGATTAATTGCTAATATAAAATAATCGTTTGTTGCAGCCCTAATAACAGCACTATATTAACATTGTATCAGCCTATTCCTGGTGTACAGGTGAAATTAACACCTGCAGTTAATCCAGATGTCAAATCAGATAATAAGCAGCAGTCAAGTTGTTTACATAATCCAGCCAATGGAGTCTAATGTGAAGTGGTGACAGTTGCAAAAGTAGCCTAGGCCTTTAAGAACTTCTTTTATTACTGTAATGTGCATTAAAAGTGCATGCAGCAGTCTCCCCCTCCAGCAGTTGTCCTGCATTATCTCAGGATTATCACTGCAGGCAGTTATTTCTTTAATGTTCCATACTGTAAAGAAAAAATCACAAAACACCAAACTCTGGTGTTTCTTAACAAACTCATTACCAGTGTATGATGAATAAGCTGGACTGGGCGATACATTTCTAAAACGTCTACTGTAGACTTGTTTAGTGGCAGCTGCAAATGAAAGCTCTCAGCCTCAGTAACCATCGTCATTTGAGGCTTCCTGACATGTAGGCAGTGTGTAACCACATACAAAACACAGTGCTGTTGTGTAACCTTACAGTCACCATCTTCTATTTTTCATTTAGTCCTGAAGCTTTTTCCGGGCCATGGTGAATGTATATTGTGTATGGTCGTCTTAAAATGGGAGTCACTTACAACAACATGCTTACCAACATGTTTACTTTGTTCATAAAGATGTTATATAACCCTTAAGTAAGATGGAAAGCCTCAAGCAACCACACACACAAAGACACATCTAGGTGATGGATATTTTCTGTTTTCATACTTATTCTACACATGCATGTTCGGTGTGATTGTGGAATAAACATGTCCAGTATACAGATGAAAAAAAGGTGAAATAGTTCAACCAGTTCAATCAACAGTATTAAGTCCCTGGTTCTACTCTGTTTTTCTCATCATATTGGGCTCTCAGCACTGAAATGGCAAGTTTGTCCTCCTTCTCCTGACAACACAGTCAGACACCTGCTGTCAGAGGAGTTCGCCTCAGCCTGTCCACAGCTGCTGCCCTTTTCACCAGCAGTCATCCCTCTTTTAGGTGGCAAAGCAGAGGCAGTACATTTCAAAGACTCCGTTATCACGTTAGTGTTAGCATTAGTTTCCAGGTTTGACACCACCGTGGCTTTGCGGTAGCAGCTCCTCAGCCCCTTGCGGAAGCGTATGGTGAACAGGCCGTAGATGATGGGGTCCAGACAGGCGTTGAAAAGCCCGAAGATGAACAGGATGTGGGTGAGGGAGTGAGAGACTTTTCCCTCCAGGTCGTCTGGGAAGAACCAGTACCACAAACCCAGTAGGTAGTACGGAGTCCAGCAGACTATGAAGCAGATCACTATGAAGATGCTCATTTTCAGAGTTCTCATTCTGGCTTTGGGGATGTTGTTCTTTGAGCAGCGGAGATGTGGCTCATCTGACGACACTGGAGGAAGGAGAGAGAGTTGGATATTAATGGGCAGCTGGGATGTGAGCATGTAACTCAGCAATATAAAAATAAATGCATCAAATGCAGGTCTCCAGTCAGCTGCGTTCTGACCAACCAAACACCAGGCTCAGCCGTGAACTTACAGTTCTTTTTTGTCATGCGTTTGGAGATCTGGATGAAGATCCTGGTGTAGCAGATAATCATTATGACCAGCGGCAGCAGGAAGAGGCAGGAGAAGGTGAACATGTTATAGGCCGTTTCCTGCCAGTGAGTGACAAAGCTCCCCCTAGTGGTGCACTGAGTAAAGTTCGCTGGATAGGTGATGGTCACATTATGGAAAATGAACATCTGTGGAATTAAAAATTGGAAAATATTATGATAGCATTTTGCTGGCAGCAGTTGTAATCCGGTATTTTTGTTGCCCTGTCTGTTTGGCAGAGGTGAGATGGACAAATTTAAGTATTATGTAATACTGATGTCCAATTACGTCCATGAAGGCCAAGGAGAATTTCATACTACATTATTTTGTGGGGTTGTATGTTATGTCATTTCAGCCAGCAAAATTGACAGTCACTGGATAGAAATGAGAGGCTGCTTTAGTCTACCTCTGTATGAAACCAAGGACCCATTGTTTCAAAAATGACTAAGAATTTTGAGGGGTAAATCTGCCTCCGTTATCACTATAACTGTGTGAGAATGGAAAGCTTACGGTAACTAAGTGGTGCTTAGAGGACAATCAATTAGTGTTGACTTTTTTAAATATTTAATTATGAAGATCATTTTTCATAATTACTGCTGCCAATTATTTTCTTGATTAATGAGTTAATCATTTTTTCTATAAAGTGTCCCAAAATAATGAAAAATACATTATACATTATAATTTCTCATAGCCTAAGGTGACATATTCAAATTGCTTATTTTATCCAACCAACCATCCAAAAGGCAAAGATATTCAGTTGACTATCCTTTTCTATATCACTTTATTGGTTTCCATGGAAAGATCCTGAATAAAATATGTGTTTTTATTTTTGTCATAAGGAAGACATAATGTATATATATATATATGATCCAATGTATATGGAAAAGATTAGTAATGCCATAATATCTATTCTGTATGACAAAGAAAATCATTAATATCCTCACATTTGGCATTTATTCTTGAAAAACAACTTAAAATTGATTATCAAAATAATTACAAATAATTTTTCTGTCAGTCAACTGACTGATTAATCAACTAATCATTTTAGCTTGAATCTTATTGTATTTGCTATGTGTGGGTGTCAGAATCAGAGTCAGAAATAAAATATTCAAATTAAAATATATCTGTTTTAAAATGGAAAGAGCAGTACAGTGTTTAAAATGAAGAGGATGGGATGTGCAAAATCTTGTAGGAATTATTGCTTTAAAAACACTGGTATTGAACATTTCAAAATGTTGCCATCAAATGTAATCACTTGTGCTGTTTTTTCTCACAACATGATCCACACTGTTACATGCTAGGCTGCCATATGTCTCATTGGTTACAGTGAAGCATCTATTCTGCCAGGATTAGGGATTCCTATCCTTTTGTAACTCAATGATAGAGCCACTAATCCCTAACACCGAGACCCTGTGGGCCGTTTAAATCATGCAGCAGTTTTTCTTGCATCAAAGCCACAAAAATTGCCACATTTTATGTAAATGCACAGAGATATGTAACTAGAGATTATGTGAATTTCCTCTAGCATGTGTAGTTTGCCTACAGTGTAATCCTTGTATGATACTGAGGTAATGTATGCAGATCCAATCATGTGTTGCCAGATATAAAGACCTATAGCCTGCTCTCTGTAATGCTGTATGGAGCATGGAGCAGAGGTTTCAGCTGTACATAGGAGAGCCTAACACAGGAGAGGGATCAGTTCACAACCTATCCTATAAGCCAGCACTTCTCTCTGAGTCACTTCCTTCTAAGTGGCCATTCTCTGTGTTTAATTGAACCAAACAAGCCGTAATCACCTGTCTTGTCAAACCAGAGTCACCCGGCCTTACCTGAGGGATTGAGAACAAGGCGCTCATAGTCCACGCCACCATCAGCATGACCCTGTTCCTTTTCGGGGCCATGCTGATGGCCAGAGGGTTGAGGATAGCCGACTGTCTGTCCAGACTAATCACTACTGTGACGAAGGCGCAGGAGTACATCGCCTGCAGCTTGAGGAACATCAGGAACCTGCAGGCCAGGTCGCCGGCCAGCCACTGAACTGTGATGTTCCACACCGCGTCCACGGGCATCACGATGAAGGTGACCAAGAGATCGGCTGCAGTCAAGTTGATTATCAGCACTCGGACGTGGGACTTGCGCTTGTGGCCATTGGCTGCCCACAGCACAACCAAATTGCAGAAGGTGGAAATGCCACACAGGATGAAGGTAATGATCACTCGGACTTTGGCCGCCGTGGAAAAGGTAGGCAGCTGCGGCGCACTGTCCACTGACGTCCAGTTACAGTGAGGAGCCGACCAGTCACAGCTGGCATTGAGGTCAGCCCCTGAGCTCTGCTGATACATGGTGACTGGAGGATCACAGCAGGAGGAGGCATTCATTTTCTGACCCTCACCAAGGAGTCAGCATTTTGTTCCGCTACATGGAGGCTGGTGGCACCAAAGGGAGATAAGGCGAAATATATACATGAGCATCATGCAAGTTGGAGCAAAAGACTCATCTGCATGGATTTGCATAAGTAGACTTATTATTTCTGTGAGTAGTACAGTGGCTGACGGAGAGCAGTCTGCTGTGTGGGCACATCTCTCTGAAGCTCACTGATGTACAAAGATGCTGTAACAAACCACATTATGTACTGTAACAATCCAGTTAATTACACTCTAATGATAATATTCTCTTATGTAACCCCCCCTCACGTTTCTTTTCCGTAGTGGGATTCAGCTTGGTATTTATAATACAAAACATTTCCATTCCAAAGAATAAAAGCTTAATAATGGCTTAATTTGCATAATGTGGACTATTTCTGCAATAATGTAAATATGCAATCAACAGTTAAGACTCACAGCCAACGAAATGAATTGTGTTATTATCTTGAATTATATTTGGTTTCTAATGAGCCTATAGGATTACTTAAGTCTACATGTTACTTTACACTACTTACACTATTAGCCTACTGCGTGCGTGCCCCTCTCTCTTTCTCTCTCTCTCTCTTTGTGTGTGGTAGCCTATGGTAATAACGCAAAATGTGTATAAATACAAGAAATAGCTGCAACAAACTCACATTTATGTCCGTGTTGTCGTGGAGCGATGTATTTCCCAGGTCAGATAGACATTCAACCAAATGAAATCCTCTTTACAGAAGTCCCCGACCCTGCTGCGGCTCCATCTCCCTGCTGGACTCCTTATGATGAGTATAATACTGAGTTTCTGAGTAGTCTGTGTGTCAGTCTGAGGAGACTCCAGTCTTCCCTCGCAGTTTTATCTCGGTTTTATATCTTTTTCAGATGCATTTTGTACTCCCTCAGCGGGCGCGTCAGTCGCTCTGTGGGCGCGGCTACGAGCATCTCCGCATCCCAGGAGCGTCAGTTCAATGAACCCTGAGCTCCGGCAAAGGTTCTAATTTTAATCCTGCCAGACTAAATGTAATGAGACACCGCAGCCCCTGTTAGCATCATTTTCATCGAGACCGAACCAAACCTGCTCTTATTAACTGCATCAATTATGTCTGGCAAGGTTATCTGAGGAGTGGACACAGAAATTACAAGAATGTCTAGGCCCTATACAAAATAAAGTAATGGGGGGGGTGTATACCTCTTCCAGTCTTACATCTGTATTGCAATATAGCAGAATATATTTAGAGAAAATGGTCCTCCTCCATCTGCTGTGAGGTTTAACATAAGTAGCTCAGTAGCCTGCACACAGTGAGTCTTGTTTACTCCTTGTGTTCACCAGCTTACTCTGTTCATTTCACCTGCAGCACAATTTGCACTATTAAAGTGTAAAGAAAGCTATGAAGAAATCCTCTATTGTTGATATCTGCCCCAAAGTAAAGCTGATGTCAAACAAGCAAAGTGTAGCTTTGTACAGAAAAGGCAGGTAACATCAAATAACAGCCCTTTTTTCTTTTTTTTTACCCCCAAGCCTATATTTCCAGCACATCTACAACTCAGAGCATTGAGGGGTTGTTTCAGATTCTCATTATTATTATATAAGACAAATAGATAAATAAATAAAAACATAATTTCCTCTCTTTCCACAAGTAATATTGAGTCATGCAGTTTTACTTGCCCAGGTTTTGAGATTTCAGAGAATGAGATTTTGAGTGTGGACAATCTAATTGTGGTGCTCAAAGTAGGAAAAATTACCTTTGATTTTTATGATTAGGGTGCACTATGCCTTTAAGTACCCTACAATGGATCGCATGATTACTAGTTAGTGAAATGTACTGTTTGTAGTGATGGACCCACAGAGAAGTACAGTCCAACTCTGCAGTGTCTATGGTGCTTTTTAGCATCTTCCAGCTCATTGTTTTGCTTGTCCTATGGTGGCCGCTACACGCTACAACGGCCCAAAACATTTCCATTAGGAGAAACATGCTGCAGCTTCAGAAACGATGCAAAGTCAAAAACACACAAACCCCGAAAACAAATGCAATAGAAAAACATTGCATATCCAGTCAACACAATGAAAGTTCTCCAGGACTCTAGGTGGAACAGCTTGATTTTCGACCCAAGAGAGAAAGACCAGACGAGAGAGTGTGTTTGTTTTTTATTGTTTTTTAAGTGGCCAAAAAAATTACTTAATCCTGGTTTAAACAAACATAAACTAGGAGGTATAACAAAAGATTATACACTCTTTTACACTCTTCTTTCTGGGCTGACAGTTGCAGCAGGCTACTGCGATGCCTTGTACTTGATCACACCGTCCATGACCTTAAAGGCATCAAATCAACATTTGACATTTAACTGAGCGTAACAATGGCCCAGGCAATTATATGTTATAGATATGCATGTGCACAAGAAATGGTGACCAGTGAGTAAGTCTTGTTTCCACACATACAGTATACCCGCACATTTCAGCTCCTCAACACATCATTGTAAGAATGAAAACAGCCTGCAGACTTGGTCTCTAAAGCATATTATCTAACACCTACACCATACACTCACATAATCTGAGCTCTTTATATGAAGTAACAAAAGAAGTCTTATATGTGCTTCTCGTATAGGCAGGAGGCGATTTGAGGAGGGATGAGGGGGGATGCCATCGTCCTTGTTAGCAAAATAACCAAAATGCATCCCCCTTGTTAACCTGCCACCACCACCACCACCCCCTCCAGCCCCTATAACAGAGAGAGAGTGCAGACCTTGGGTTTGAGAACATTCGTGGTTGTGCCTTTTTAACCCTAAAATCACCAAATAACATCCAGCTCGCTAGGCTGATCTCTTTAACCTTAAACCAAAGTGGCCATGATTCATTTTCAGAGGAAGATCTCAGGCATAAATAATATTCTTTATATATATATATATATATATATATATATATATATAATAGTTTTTTTCTTTGAGCAGTGAAGTCCCACTTCTCCGAGAGGGCAGAGGGGTTGTTTGGTTGAATATTAGTCTAGTCTGCATGACTCATTAAACCTTTATCTGACTGAAGTTTGTGCAAGTTACCCCGACCACAGCTCTGAAATATCAGTAGCTTAACTGTGCTGTGTATTGATAAATCCATGGCGCTGTCCGTGGTGCTGAAGTAGGAGACAGATTTGTAATTAAGCCTTTTTCTCTCAGTCGTGCCCTTCTGTCAGTTTCGTTTTTAATCTATAATATTCTCTAAACTATATACTATAAATACTCAATTCTATATTATTGTAAAAGAAAAACTAGGACAGCACTCCAATCTGACTTTTCAATATTGCCACATGAACATTTTGGACAAGACGCCCTTCTTTAGCATGTATTCTGGCAATTTCACAATCAATATACACTGGTGGGGTTAATTATAGGTGACCTCAACCAGCACAACAACAAGTACATGCCAACATGCAACTACATTGTAGCCTCTATGCTCTGTAGAGTAGTGTCACCTTCATGATCAAAGTGACAAGTTGCAATGTGTAGTCACGGAAGAGCGAGAGGATCATAGAGACACTCTGCTGCCTGTAGTATTCCTATAATATTCCTATAATATTTCTATGATCATGTAGTTGCGTCTGTGCTGCTGAAAATACAGCCACAGACCAAGCCACATCTGTAACAATATATTTTAGGGGAGACATGAATACAGATATAGTTTTTACTATAGATGTTTGGTGTAACCTGGGAGGAGAGCAGGTAATGTGACTGAAGAAATGAACCTGCACTGACTGCACCGCTCTCAGCTGCTACAGTTACATAATTTGAGGTAAAGTTAATCTCAATCACCTGCACAGGCCACCATCCCCTTTGTTAAAATTTCACCAATCAACCACTGCATATAGGCAGAAAAAAGAGGGACAAAAACTAGAAAAGGTGCTTAGTGGAAGACATTACTGATAATACCACAGTCAGGAGTTAAAGATTTTGTATCAGTTTATAAAAATGACAAGTGCTGACGTAAACCAAGTTGTTTTGATACGGTCACAGATTTATAGCTGACCCAAACCTTTAAACCTTACGGCGAATATGAACCAAAAACGTTGTTGTTTTTTGCTTTAGAAAAAGGAAATAACTGCAATAATGATCTAAATTAAGTCCACTGAATGAATGACGTGCATATTTGGAAATTTGGAATTTGGAGATTTTTCCTTTCCACTTAGACAATAGAGAGTGAAGACTGACGGAAATGGAGCGATGCCTGTGAGCTAACTCAGGCAGTCAACTCGAGCTGCACTGCTATACACAGGTGACATGCCTCACTCTCTACAACCATCTACTGAACACACCCTCCCAGTTTGGTGGGCTATTTAAGATGAAAAAATGTACTGCCTGTCAATGCCACTGCTGCCCTGCATCAGTATTGCCGTTTGTTCTTCCAGCCCCACCGCCACCACCCCAGCATCCACCTGCAGGCTCCGGCTAGGGGGTTTAAGATATTTGCTCAGGTTGGAGCCTAGACACCAAACTCTAACTATGTTCTGCTGTAATAAACATTTCAAACGTAAGTTGTCTGACTGAGACAGGATGACATTGTGGGAAAGGTGATAACCTGGATTCAAACCAAGTAGGCTAAAACGTAGACTGCTAAGCCATCACTGACCGTGCTCCTCTTCTGTTACAGGATGATTGTTTTGACAACATGATAAGGCATCAGGTTTTAACAGAAGAGATAAAGGCATCTGTTCCTTCCCTTCCAGCCACAGAAAGTAGCACCTGAGTGCCAAAACGTGAGATAAAGTAGTGGTAATGTGTGTAAGACCCACTTGGTTTGAATCTATAAGGACCTGTACCACATATCATTCTGCTTTTTAATGTACCTCATAACAGAAAACAGTATTGACATGTTTGTTGTATTCTTGCTAAGCACAGTGGTCCATAACGCTTGTATTACCCAGGTTCATTCTTACAAATACTCAGGTGTACATATTGACTGTAATCTGTCTTGGAATATCCATGTGAATTCTGTATGCACTACGATCCAACAACGACTCTCCTTCTCGCGCAGACTCAGGGTGTGTATCATGCTGCGATAGAGAAGATTACTTTACGGAATCTCAGCTTGGTTCGGTAACATATCAGATAAAGTCACAAATCACAAATAAACAGACTGTACTGGACAGCGTTCCTCCTTCCAAATGCTCTTTGAGAAGACTATAGTTGAACAGGCTAGGAAAATGATCGCTGACCCCTCCTGTGTCCTGTATTCAGAATTCAAACTGCTCCCACCAGGCAGACACTACAGGGTTCCAATTAAATACAGGAACAGATACCTGAATAGGTATAAAAACCCTTTCATCCCTCTATCAGTGAATCTGCTGAACTCAGAACATAAGGAGGGTGTGAACTGAGGGGCTGTGTTGTATGTATTATTTCTTTGTGAAGGCTTTTGGAAATGTTTGATATATGTTTTTATTTACACTGTTCTTACTCCTTTTTATTTGATTTTATTCAGTTTGTTGCCAATACTTCCCATGTGCTCATGTTTGCTCAGCTGATTCAGATAAAACTGTATTTCTTTTCAAAGATAAAAAGAAATGGGATGCTAACCAGTACGGTCAACGCTCTGTCTTGGGTCCAAACTCTCTTTAGAAATTCAAATGAGAGCTTCAATTACAACATTCTGTCTTTCATGTAGGTGGAATCAATTATTTGATGTAACCACTACAGACTGGAAAAGGTTCCTAATTAATTTGATAAATAAAGGCACAGAGGAGAAAACAGACATATTGTTGGTATGTCATTGCCTTACCTCTCAGCTGCACGCTCTCCTCTATTCAAACTACAGCAGTGGCTTATCAGCAGCCTAGCGTGATGGAGCAGCTGATTTGTGCTGGCTGTTGGTTTATGCAGATGCCAGACTCTGGGCTACTGTCCAAATAGGCTGTGACCTTCCCAGCTCCACAGACATCAGACTCATTTTCACGTTAATCCACAGTAATTGTGGTGCTTGTATTGAGGCTAAGTATTATTATCATTCACTGCTTCACTGTGATCTTGCTAAAATCCCTCTCCTTCCACAACCAACGCATATTACTACACCTGCAGGCTTGTGAAGCCTAGGACAACAGAGTGCTTAACCTATTAGTCATAAAACCTCTTGTTCTGCTGCTTCTACAAGTGCAAAGAGTGCTTCGACCTTCATACAGATATTATGTTGAGCCTTTAGATGCATGATATAATATAACATTGATATCACAAATGTGAACCTCATGGTGGCGCTAGAGGAAAGGTCAGGGGATCACCACAGTCATTAGGATTCATTAGGATATGTCATTCAGCATGGCTTTTTGTCAAGTTTGGAAACCTTATTATTTGAATTAAGTAAATCCTCAGTAATGGTTTAAACAATAGGTGGCCACACAGCAAGCCTTAGTAATAAGGACCTACATGTGGGCCAGATGTGTGCACACAGTACATGTCTAATGATAAAAGTATAAGTGATGAGTCCAGCATGTGATTAGCCCATTTTACCACAGACTGTACAGATGCTTTTATAGAGGATCTAGTATGAAGATACAAAGCTCCAATATGTAGTTCCCACCTGCAGGTGTCACTGATTTCAGTAGTATTTCCTCTTCCATGAATGTCAGTCCATCCACAATTATATGTATTCTTATTATTTCAATAGATGTGAAATAACCACTATCATAACACATCAAGATAAGACATCAACTGATAGTGATTGGATCAACATGTTTATTATTGACTGCATAATCAAACCTCTGAGCTATATTTCTAATCTTTCTTTTCATACAGGTATGAAAATAGCAAAGGTGATTCCCACAAAATGGGAGATAAACACAGCTTTACTAACTACAGACAAGTGTCCTCGCTATTGCAAATTTCCAAAGTGCTTGAAAAACTGTTGGTACAGAAATTAGATACTTTTATTGAAAAGAATAAATTGCTGAGTGAGAGTCAGTATGGCTTTCGGACAAATTGATCCACAGCTGTAGCATTAATGAAAATAATGGAAAAGATGGAAAAGGAGAAGAATTAAAAGCTTTAGCAGAAAGCATTGTAAATGAAATCGGTTAAGTTATCCTTAAATTTTTTCTTATCAAAAAATGGGTTAAAACATTTCACTGTCTATAGATGGAGTTTATATTTAAAGATGTTTGAATTTATATTTTTGGGTGTGATAATGTATGAAAAACAGAAATCTCATATAGCACATGTAACAACAAAGGTGTCTAAGAAAATGAATGTTTTGAACAAAGCAAAGGGTTAGATTACAATGCAATGAGAATTCTGTATTGTTCATCTATTTTGCCATATTTAAGCTGCTGTGTGGAAGAGTGGAGCAACACATACATTAGCAACGTAAAGCCATTGTTTATATTACAGAAAAGAGCAGTATTATTATTATTCATAAAGTGGATTCAAGAGAACACACAAACAGACTGTTTATTAAGTCAGGACTATTGAAACTTAAAGATTTGGTTGACTTATAGACATCATTAGTTGTGTACAAGGCAAAAAGCAGAGTATTATCAGAAAATGTACAAAAGCTGTTTGTTTTTAGTACGAGGAACCATAGAAGGAAATTTCATCAGTTCTCTACAGAATGATTTAAAAGGTCGTATAGATATCTTTCAGTTCAAGAAAATGTAGAAAGAATAATTAGACTATATGAGGTTCTCAGGTAATGTGTTTCCGTAGTTGAGGATGAATTATTGTGCATGGCTCTTGATTCTTTTTTCCTTTTCTCATGTTACTGTAAGTATTGGCTGTTAAGTAACTGTAACTGACAGGCCATGTATTTCTATTGTTTATTTATGCTTTAAGTAAGACAAGATTTCTCTTCTCCCTGCTCCTTTCCAGTCATCCATCCATTCATCCATTATCTATACTGCTTATCCTCAGGGGGTGGCGGGGGGGCTGGAGCCAATCCCAGCTGACACTGGGCGAGAGGCACATAGAGACAGACACACCTATAGGCAATTTAGAATCATCAGTTAAGCTAACCTGCATGTCTTTGGATGGGGGGAGGAAGTCAGAGTACCCGGAGAAAACCCAAGCTGACACAGGGAGAACATACAATCTACACCCAGAGGGGCCCCAGCCGGCAGGTGGGTTCGAACAGTGCTGTGAGGCGACGGTGCTAACCACTGCACCACCGTGCCGCCCTCTTCTGGTCATGAAATGTATAAATAGAGTTTTAATTGTGAATTGCTTTCTTTTCTTTTATTTATTTATTTATTTCTGTGCATTACCATGAGCAGAACAAATAAAAATGAAATGAAATATCATCAGAATTCAATCTAATAAAATGTTGATGAGCCATGGCTGATCAAGTTGTAGGACAAAAACGAAAAGTAAATGGCATAGGAAATGAAATAATTATATAATTATATTTGAGAAATTCAATACGCTGTTCAATAGTTATATATCAATAGTTTCACCAGCTACCATGTCCAGCTGTTACAACTAGAGTGGGAGAGCCTTAAGAAGCTGTTCCACTAATGGGTATCAGCTGGTGGCTCTACAAAATCTGACTGTATTGTACTGACACATGTCCATGTAAAACACTGTAGCAGCATTAATGCAGTTTTTACCAGAACACAGTGAAGTGACCCTTCATCATTCATAAATGTTGTCATGAACTGGCTCACAGTTCAGACAAAGAAGGAGGAAGAATACACATGAGGTTTGAACCAAAACTGAAAATCATTTTTCATTAAATCATTAAAGTAAACTGTTTATTAAGTATATTATGTGGAAATCAGTTATGTAGGTGTGTACATGAAGGAGTGAAGAATGTTGTAGGCTGAACACTAACAAAGCAAACCTAACCAAAACCTAACCTTCTGTTTCTGTTCCAATGTCTCCCCCTATTCCTGCCGAAACGTTTTGTTTTTTAAACAACTGATCAAGCTATTTCTTGCTTTTTATATATTGTGGAAAGACACCCAGAGTCCATAAATCTGTACTTCAGAGATGTAAGTTCAATGGTGGATTGTCTCTGCCAAATTAAAAAACTGTATTATTGGGCAGCACACATCCACAAAATTTCACTTTGGTTTAAACAAACAGATCCTCATTTCGAAGGTTTATAACAAACTTCTGTCCTGTGACAGTTCAAAGTCAACGCTGCCTGAGAGCGAGAACTTGGCTTGAACATGGAGGATAATTGGTGGGATGTCGCTCTTAACAAAATTCATACATTCACACTCACACAGTTCAAGGTACTTTACATTTAGGATTCATTTTTCCAAAGCTCCACTGTCACAGATTTATCCCAATATCACCGACAGCTGTGACAAATGTCATGCTTCATCCTTCAATCCAACCCGTATGTTCTATTCTTGTGCATTATTATTTTACTTTTGGCAGAACTACTTCGATACGATTACTGGCAAGACAACATCTTCTTCTTCACTGGAAGTCTACTGAAGCTCCCTCCAGCACTCAGTGGCTCAGTGATATCATGTCCTTTCTTAAGCTGGAGAAGATTAAATATTCACTGAGAGCTAATTCTGATAAATTCTATAATAAGTGCCAACCTTTTTTAATGTTCTTCAACTCTCTTCAATCTCTGTCCCCTGATTGACGGCATTGTTTTCTCTCCTTATTCGCCATATTTCTTAATAAAAATATTAAACAAACAAACAAAAACAAAAAAAACATAGGGGAGCATGCAGGAGAGAAAGAGAGACTGAGCAGGCCAGCTTGAAAGGCTTCCCAGCCCAGCAGCCCGGGTGAACCTCCTCTTGCTGACGACCTCCACTCTGCTTGGCTTCTTCCTGAAAGGGGAGGACAAAAGAGACCACCTAGCCAAACAGAGTAGGGAAGCAGGAGGGGTCGTCACAATGCTAAAACCTGTCCAATCAATAAACAGATCAGTGACTGAGCATTTCATTATCTGTGGACAAGCGATTCCTGAATTGAAGGTCATCTGAACCAAACGATTTGATCGGATAATGTTACATTCAACCTGCTGGAGCAAAGTCAACCGTGACTGGAAGCTGAGCTGACATGTATTAAGATACTGAGAGCATGCTCACTGTAAACAGATTAGCTTTAGATTGCAGAGTAAGGACACTGAAGAGATGACCAGCCAGGATCTCTCAGCCTATAACAGGCACTCTGTTTGTGGATGTGAGGAGGACTGCAGGTCCATTCTGCCATCCTCAGATCTGTCTCTGTTATATTGTCTTTATTTTGCAGGTTTGTTTGGTGCTTTTGCAAAGCGTCTGCCCCTATGCATACACTTCATAGTTCATAGTGCTGTACTATGCAACTTACACTTACACTCCTCCCTCTATGGAAGCTGCGAGGCAAGTACTTGAGGCTCAACACTGAGCAATCCAACAATATATGACATTGTGATACATAATATCCATGGATGCACAAATCTAACAAGACTACGAATCTACAGCAGCACTTCGAGCGAAACTCTAATGTCAGCATGCTAACAGACAATGATAGCATGTCAGTGTTAAGCTAAGCAACTATAATGTTTACCATGTTCACCATTTTAGTTTAGCAAGTTAGCATGCTAACATTTGCTAATACGAACTAAACACAAAATACAGCTGAGGCTGATGGGAATGTCATTAGTTTCGCGGGTATTTGATCATAAACCAAAGTTTTGGGCAAATTGTAATTTTGACCTGATGATGGTGCTAGGGGGAAACGTTAAGGGGTCACTAAAGTTTCTGAGGGGGGCATGAATGTCTGTACCAAATTTCACAGCAATCCATTCAACAGTTGTTGAGACATTTCACTCAAAACCACAAAGGTTAATCTCATGGTGGTACTAGAGGAAAAGTCAGGGGATCACCAAAGTCAGTAGGATTCATCCTCTGGGGACCATGAATGCCTGTATCAAAATTCACGCCAATCCATGCAATAGTTGAGATGAATATTGATGACTGTGACTTCTATTCTAATCCATAGTCACATGGAGCCAGACCTAATTCTGTCAATTCATGGCCAAAAAAATGTACATCTGGAGACAGCTGGTTGAAACTGCTCTGTCGATTATGCACATCTTGCCGTCACATGAGAGATGATGACAAGGTTAATGTCACATGGGAGTCATGTGATATGCGGTCATCTGTCACATAAAATGAGGTGTGAATTGTGTAAAATCATGAGACACGAGAAATGGTGTCTGGGTGGCATTGTAGGTAGCTGAGTGCAGAACTGATGAAGCCTCTCAGATGAGATGATGCTTTGACTTGTGTGTTATATAGATTTAAGGTGCAGTGTAAGGCACCTGCCTTTCAGCTCACCGTATACAGCTTTGTCTACTTCCCTCTGTGCTTAAATCATGAAGTGTGTGTTTCCAGGATGTGAAAAAAGATAGTCATTAGAATTTAGAAGTACATTTTGATTGTTTTTATACTTACATGCACTGTGCAGAATTACAATCCAAAATCCAGAATACAGTGTCAACACACCAGAGGATATAACATACTACATCCATGAAAAACAGATGGACCAAGGACTGTAGGGCAGAGTCTATTCACTGAGATGTGTATGAACCACTGAAGCCTGTTATTGCATATTTAAGCATAATGATGACAGGTTTATTCATATAAATAAAGAATCTAATTAAAATTCTGGTATGGTATGCGGAAATTCTGACAAATTAACAACACTATTGCAGATCTCTGCAACATCGTAGGTGACTGAATGTTCCCTCAGTTTAACCAAAACATGTACACACTGTGATTTGGTTAAGAGTACCCTCTAGTGGCAAACAAATAATGTCAATACAGGGGGATATTTGAATACCAGCAGCAGGCATTCCTTCTACCAAACCAGAGAGAAAGTCACTTGTACATCTGCATACATGTCTCTTATCTCTATTGTTCATACAGATCACAATAATGGTATCATTATTATTGTAATTATAATCATTAATTGCATGTTATTGTAGGCTATTCCTGCAGGTGCGGTGGAGATGTATGGCCATGGGCCCACAGGAGAATAAGCTTTGCACGCTCTGTAATGAAAGGGAGAAATAGGTTTTGTTGAGGCCAGGATGGGAGAGACATTTTCAAGCAGTTACACTGCAGACCCACATTTGGGAGAAAATACATTCTATGTCAATAAGATCAAATGATTATTTTGTGCCTGTATTTTATATTTTATTATACTAGAAATGTGGTGAATAGCCATGGGGTATATTTTACCACAAAAAGAAAATATACTACTGGCATACTGTTGTCATGGTTATTTATTATTATTAATGTTGTTGTTGTTATTATTATATTCTGTGCAAGAAACATTATTCATTCTCATTGAAAGCAAAAATAGATACACATTTAGGCACATTTAAAGATTAATGTCAAACTGTAATACAATTCAAGTGTAAGCAAGCACATTAACTTGTGACACACAACAAGCAGGAACAATCTGAACCACTGTTGTATAGTTACAGTTATTTTCTCTAAAATGTAATGCATTTACTGTAAATCATTTCCCTCTGATTGAATTAATTACAGTCAAGCTTAAATTATTTTGAAAAACCTCATACAAATTTGTAGCAAAAAGTCAACTAAGTCTAGACACAAAACAGTCCTCTCATTGCTTATTAAATGTAGTATATGTAGCATGCAATGCAATGCAAATTTAATATAATGATGCCATTTCAATTCTAAGCTATTTATTTAAGTTAGATAATTTACTTAAAGGTACACTCTATGATCCCATTGCAAACAACACAGAAAGCCAAAAACAGTATAAGAACTTGCTATCAGTCCCAAACTGACTGACAGATCTTTTTGTGTAAAGGTTGGTTTACATCTGTAATGTTTCTAAAGATCTCTCGCAAAACTTTTGCTTCCTCTCAAGAAAATGTAGGGACTCTCTCAAAAGTTTAACTCAAAGGTCAACGTATTTCTGAGAAACAACAATGTGGCAGGTAATTTGAGCTCGAGTTTTCATTTGAGCTTGGCCTCGAGTTCAAAGAAATTAAGTCAGTGCTTGGTTGTAGGCATGATGAAATGATCATTTTAGGCCTACATTAAGCTTTTATAAGGATTTAGGTCTGACTTAAAAATATTAAATTGTAGAACTTCCCAGACAAGTCCTCTTTCAAACAAGCCTTCTAAAATGAGTGTTGATGAGTTTGGCTTGACCTCCATCTTCATCCTCTACTATTAGGGATTTGACTCAAAGCAGTTTCATCCACATAAAATATTTCACAAAAGAACACAAAAGTCTATTGAGAGAACATACAGTTAAATGGGTCTTATCTTCCTCCCATCCATAATATTTTCCTCTAAGTCCCTTGCCTGCCACACCACAAAATGAGAACGCAGCTGATCTTCAAGATTTAAGACATCAAGATTAACAAATGATTCCTCTCCCAGCATTCACAGTTTTATGCAGAGGAAGTTTTGTTTCTCAGCACAGTCCATTTTGGTCCACTGTTGGTCACTGGGAACCAGGGCGCCGCAGTGCTGCTGCTGGGCTGGACATTGAGGAAGGTTGGAGCTGTTCAGCGCTTCACCGCTGACCCAGAACCACTCACCAGCCAGGAAACGCAGCCCGACCCACACCTGCAGGAAACAACAGGAGCCATTGGTATGGGAATACACAGAGAACAAGATTTATTTATATTTCCTTCTCTCTTCTTTTATACATTTAATTCCCTCTTTTTATTGTTATTTCTACCTACTTTCATTTTTATTATCATTGTAATTATTCCTAATATTAATTTTCCCTGCTACATTATCTTCTTATTGTTACAATTAATTATTCCAATTAACAATTACTACAGCTACCTGAGATGATACTGTTGTTTGTTTGGTTGTGATAGATTTGTGTGTCATACGTATGGTTGTCATGTCTCTTGAACATGTTAAGTCAAAAAGCGAAAAATAAAGTTAAAATATTTACAATTTTCTGTATGAAAGGATGACGGGGCGGGACTCAACAATTTAGTCCAGGAGACACCACTAAAGTTCTGCACCCTAGATGCCACAAGAGCTGATCGACCCATTGTTACGCCCCCCCTTAGGCGGCCCTATGGGGCGAACAACCACTCCACCACTGACCCAAACCAGCCACAGAGAAACACCTTTAAGACAACCAAAGCCATGGGATTTATTAACATAAAGACATACAAGCAACCAAGACACTAAATCAAGGCTGACATAAAACACTAAGTTAAAACACAACAGCCACACAAAATCCCAGACTGGGAGGCAGCAAGACCCGCGGTCCACCACGTCAAATGTCTCTCTCCTCGGATGCTGGCAAGGAGCTTTTAAACACTTAATTCCCAGGCCAGGTGCACCTCAATCAACCCACCCAGGCCTGCTTTCCCCTGTGCCACACCATAAACAGGCTACAGAGAGAAAACACTGCTGCTCTGCCAGTGCTAACTGTGTGCCTTGGCTTTATTAGAATTAGCACAGTGCACATGTGCAGACACAAACTCGATCAAAAGTTTCTACAGCTATCAAACCCAACTGACAGTTGATCCAGCTGCCGCCATCATCAGAAACGGACGTTGCTTCACGTGACGCTTCAGAGGAAAGGACGTCTCATTTCTCTCTCCTCGCATGGTTTCCTTGCGTCTCTCCATGCATTCCCCGTGGGAGGGACTTAGACGCAAGGGAAAGACGCAAGTGATGGGACTTGAGATGTACCCCGTGTTACCAGCCCTGAACCCTCAACATCTCCCTGAACCCCAGCAAGGAAAAAGAGATGCACCACAGATGATGTCCTTGTTGCAAGATTGGCACACCTGGACCAGGACAATGCAGACTCTCTGTTTGCTGAAGTAATTAGGGACATGCTGGCTAATGTCAACTCGGTTAAATTTAAAGTATACCAGGTGATGTTTGGGGCAGAGAGGGACTTCCCAGAAGACAGCTGCTCTTTTGTATATAGTTTTTATTTTTGATTTACGTGTCAACAGTACACAAAATAGTGTAAATAAAAAGTTTTTGTATCCACAATGTTTGCGTGTGGCTGGTTTTCACAAGATAAAATAAAATAAAAAAACATACACATCGCTACTTCAAACTGCCTCTCCTAATGACTGTGTCCTGCCAGGGCACAGGACCCTGTGGTGTCTGGAAGTACGACTTCAGCTCGTTTCGGACTGCAATTGCAGCCTGCGATGCCCTCGCAGTTGAGCATCGTCCCGGCTCCAACAGGGTGTCTCGGGCAACCAGCCTCCTCCATTCACCTGGCAGAAGCTCCCCTGATGCTGCTGTCCCATCGACAAGCTTAGGTGGAATGTATCTGGCTGTAGGAGAGGCTGCTGCATCGGTGTACGCAAGAATGTTATGTAGGGCA
Source organism: Macquaria ambigua (assembly GCA_008360985.2). Taxonomy (NCBI): domain Eukaryota; kingdom Metazoa; phylum Chordata; class Actinopteri; order Centrarchiformes; family Percichthyidae; genus Macquaria; species Macquaria ambigua. The sequence continues at coordinate 95,426 of VMKM01000219.1, read as the reverse complement.
ACACAGGCTTTGACTATGTCTACAGTCTTCTCAGGGTGGAAATCTATGGGCCGTCTCAAAATCCTCCAGTGGGAAGTCATGATACCGAAAGTGTTTTCAATCACCCTCCTGGCCTGTGAGTGTCGGTAATTGTAGACCGCGTGTGCATCATCAAGGTTGATACCTGCAAGCAAAAAGACATAAGTGAACACATGAGACCACATTGCAATTAACTATAAACACTGAGACTTTGTGATGCTGCACAGTTTCAACAAAGACATGGACATTTCGCCAAAGTTGTATCCAAAATCACTGGTGTGCTGAACATTTTGAGAACGTATTATGTAGGGAATAATGAATGTGTTGATGTCAGTGTAAAATGTACCTGAATAGGGCCGCATCCAATGTACATTAAGTGGTAAGACTGCATCTCCCAGCAGGGAGGCAGGTGGTGGAAGATCTAGGGTCCCCCGTAGAAGTCTTGAACCAAATTTACTGTCCTGGAAAGTTTCGCCGTCAATGGTCCAATGCGATGCAGCAGCTCATTAAAATGTGTGCCTCATATGTGAACCCAGCGGGAGCCTTCGCGTTTGACGCAAAGACGTCATTTTTGGAGGCTGTGGCTAGACACCGTGCACTAACTGGTGCCTTATCTTTATATTCTGTTGCATTATGCCTCATGGAGCGGTAGGACTTGGTCTGTATCAGCATCTTCTTGCATAAAACTTAAAGGAATAGTTCGACCTTTGGGGAAATAATGTTATGTTTAACCCTTTCTTGCAGAGAGTTAGATGAGAGGATCGATACTAGGAGAGTGGTATCAATCTTCTCATCTAACATCAAGAAAGCGAATGAGTGTATCTCTCAAAATGTCGAACTATTCCTTTAACGGTGACATAATCTGAGCACAAACACACAAACTCTGCAGAAAAACATCAAACCTCATTGGTGGATGCGTTCAGTGCTATTGCCTCTCTGTCCAACAGAACGTTATTTGTTTCTGGCAGGCTGGCGAGGTCGTACTGGTATGAGGTACTTGCAGCAGTGTAGCCCCAAGCCTCCAGCTCTCTACAGTGCAGCAAGGCGTCTTCCCATGTCTTCATCTCCTGGACCAGAATCAGTCTTTCATCGATACACAGGAAGGGGTAAAGACCATTGCAGTTTTCGCTTTTCCATTTTAGGGATGACATATAAACACACGTGTGGCCCTGATCACTGTATGGTTCACCTACAAGAATAATGAGAGAGACTGAAATAACTGTTTCATGGTCATAACAGCATTCTGGTAAATCTAAGAATAATTTAACAGTCCCAATTTAACAAGTCTCCAGCAGGTCAAAGTTTTCTTTGAGAGGGGATCACTAGGACTCATTAGGACTCATCTGCATGACACCATGGATAGCTGTACCAAATCTCATGGCAAAACATCCAGTATAGACATTTATAGACAATAAAATAAAAATATCCACCTCATAGTGGCCCTAGAGGAAAAGTCAGGGAATCACCAAGGTCAGTAGGATTCATCCTCTGGGGGCCGACAGACCAACATTGCCATCCATATGCAGCTAGCGTGGCTAAATATCCCTACATTAAAATTTCAATTGCATCAAGATTGGATGTAGCAAAGGTCAACAGTGTTCTTTCATTATTGTTGTTAAATCACATTTGAATCTCTTAAATTGTGGAGTACATTAAAAGTAACAAGTGTACACTAAAACTGGACTTGAGTACTGGACTTAAGTAAGTATACTCATCTTCCTTGTAACCCTACTCACCAGAATCCCAGGAGAAGAATGTGGCACTTTTGTTCCCACTGGACCATTTCCATACACCCTTCTTGTCTAGATGCAAACCAATCCAGCCGTCATACCAGGCAAGCGTTTTAGCCTCATCTGCGTTTCTGATGGGAACCAAGTCAGTATAGTGCTCTCTGCAGTAGTCCTGAGCATCCCTCCAGGCACTCGGACCAGAGACGTAGACGAACAGAGAAATGCTCAGGCCTGAAGTCGCCGCACACGGAGGAGCGGGGAGGACGAAGAAGATGAGGTGGATGAGGAGAAGACTGTCTGTGTTTCTCCCCATGTTTTCTTCAGAAAGGCTTCAAATTAGAGTTAGGTCACTTTTCAGGTATTTCATTGTTACATTTATTACAACACAATGCAATAATTACTTACAACTAATAATTACAATGTTACTTTAATTATAAAACACAATTTATTTATCAACTGATCCATCCATCCATCCATCCATCTATTCATATAGTTCCACTGAGAGGGATATCTGGCTAATGTCGGCCACACTCAATCAAAACCACATGAAAGGTAACTGCAAAGTCAAATTTCACTTATATGAGCGCTCATAAGAGAACAGAGCGGCAGGATTAGGTGTCAAGCCAAACATAAAGTCAGTTGGCCACCTCTTTCTAGTAAGCAGTAGCTGAGGATGAACTCTCTGCTGTAAGAGAAGGAATCCCTCTGACTACATTTATTCATAAGCTTTCTCTGTGTCCTTAGTTTATTCCTCTATTAAAAGATCAGCACAAGCAAAACTGAAAAGCTGAAAAGGTTAACAGATTTATAGAAAAAATAAACAGCTATGAACCCAGAGTATATGTTCAGCAGCCTGACTGTTAACACCACCACACAGCACAGTTAAGAACTGAACTCTAATGCAAATGTAAACCATAACCCTAACACTGTCAGCCTGTTTCTATGTTAACACTCACCATAAATGATGGCACCAACAAAGGGAGCACAGCGTAGTGGAGTTTTGTTAAAAAGTTTTGTTATTCAAGCACAGTTTTGGTAGAGGGCTGTGTATTATGTAGGACCTTTGGTAACACGTTCCCCCCACATCACCTGTCAGAGCTCTGATACGCCTGATTTCCACTTAAACTGACCAATCAGAGCAGTGCGTGAAAACAGTCTGAGTCCTTTGCCTGGACATCCACCAAACACAAACTAAATCTTTAATCAAATCATTAGTCAAACGTAGTCAGTGATACAAATCAGAGCAAGACCAGGGAGCATTGTGTATACAGTTCTCCTCACCAGACAGATATAAACATCTTATTTGATTTGCCTTTGAGATTTACGTGTAGATTTGCATATTCTTTTACAAGAAGTACAACCCCAGACTGTCATGCTTGGTTGAAATAACACAAACTATAAATTCAAGACTACAGTTCACTTTACCAAGGGTAGTAACATTTTGGCTGCTTCACGTTTTGCACATGGCTGCAAAAACTGGACCTGTCATTAAAGTATCTGTCTCAATGCGTTGCATTAACGCACATCTTTTGGATTCATATCTTGCACATTGCACATATTCTTTCTACTTCATATGGGGAATTTTGGCACATTCCTTTGTCATTATTTTGCACATTCCTGCACAAACTGTACCTCTTGAACCCAGAATCTCCAGGTACTTCAACCAACTATGCCCCAGTGCCCTCAGTTTTTACCTTTCAGATTAAATTTTTCAATGAAAACATGTTAACTCTTTACATAGAAGTACTTAAATAATTTATAGACATAGGCTATACATAGCAATTATAACAACAAAAAAAAAGTACAGATAGCCACAGGTCAACTCTCGTACTGTATTTACTTCAGATAGTTGAGAAGGCAACACAAATTACACCTGAAGACTTGCTTTAGGCAAAAAAAACAAAAAACAAAACAAAAAAAAACACTGGTTGTATTGTGTTTTGCATACAGCTGCAAACTGGACCTGGTGTTAAAGTATCTTTTGTGTTCCTGCTATTAAGAAATGCACCAGAGAATTATCAGGCCCTGAAGCAGTTTGACTGTGATTTCACAGTTGTTAACAATGCTTTATCAAAGCACTAAACCCCAAAAATAATGTCACATCATCGCTCCTGGGTGGGCTCGAACCATCAACCTATGGTTTAAAAGCAGAAGGTGCTGATGGATTAATGCTGATTAATACCTTTCTGCCAGGGTTCATGTGGTCAATAAATTGACATGCAATCTGCAAACAAATAAGCCAAACTAGACTCCAAGACGCAGAAAAATGGGCTTTCAAAGGCATATCCTTCTGCAGTAAATGGTCTGAGAACACCTACAGACTTTTGAACTTGCATATAAGGCAACAACAATTAGAGCTGTGAAACCCCTGTAGGAAAAAAAGGTAGATACCTCTGTGACTTTTAAACTACATAAAAAACAGTCAAGTGCAAGGCCTAAATGACAACTACCTTTCATTTAATGCAACGTAATCGAAATTGAATTATTACAGTTATACCAGCTAACAATTCCTATTTCATGGAGTCAAACTTTTACCCATTCTTTATTTAGTTCAAATTTCACCAAAATTCCTCTTAATATCTCAACAACTAATTTAATTGTTTGGTTTGGAAGTTCATCACAATGTGAGCCCACACACAAAGTGTAATTTGTGCTACTGTAAACATTTTATATCTAGTAGGACATGTCAGAGCTTGTGGTAAATTGTGTTAATTTAAATTTAAATGTTTTAATTGATTTCGTAATAGAAATTAATGTGCAATTGACTATACATGAACATTTCAGAACAAATTAAATATTTTCATTATTTTGAGTGTGAATTTTCCTTTTTCCAGCCTCGATTTTTTACAAATCAAAGCAGAATGGTCTCGTCTCCTTCAAAATTATGTCGACTAAATAGTGGAAACAGTTTTGCTGATGGAGGTGGTAAAGAAACCATGTGAATTGTAAAATAATTTGTTTGAAAATCAATGTGAGAATATAATTGTTTCAAATTTGACTTTACAAAAATGTATTCTGAAAACATTTAACACTAAATCACATTTTTTCCTTTATGACTGAACTGGTCACCTTGTTGTTGCTTGCTATAATCGTAATTGTGATCCCTTGGCCTTGAGTGTTCTGGCAAAAATACAATTACTCTTTGCTTTGTCTCTCAAAATGAAAAGAAATCACAAATCCATTTGAACAGTGGCTTTCACATCTATTACACAGTAACACCGCTTTATTTCAGCATCACTTTTTGAAGACACATAGAAACTGATGATGGTAGACAAAGTCAACAGCTACACAAAGTAGTTGCTATTCATAGCAATAACTCAGCAGGTATCTAATAGGGCTGAACGATATGCAAAAAAGAAAAAATCATATTGCGATTATTTTTACAGATTTTGCAATATGAGTCATGATTTTAGTGGGAATGGGTAATTTTTGCATTTAATTTTCACTGAAACAAAAAAAAAATGATGATGTGATTTTTGCTCGGGTCTGTTCCAAACAAGCATTTGGTTCCCTTACGTCTGGAGAATATGATTTGTAGGCAGAGGCATCTCTGTAGCACCACGATGCTTCATTTATAACGGTATGTTGTGACATGTTACCTTTATCAAAAAATTGCAGCTCCTGCGATTTGGATATTGCACTTGGCCATATTGTGATCTCAATAATATTTTGATTAATTGTTCAGCCCTAGTATCTAATCTATTTGCTCATCAACTGTCCAATATTAGTCCAGCCCATACCAGGCAACACTGATTGCCATTATGCAAATGACCCCGCTCCATTTTCCCACAGCTCTCCGGCGCACGTTGCTAAATTCTTCGCTAAACCCCAACATTCTGCTCTCCCCGTGAAGCGACAGCAGGTCTGGCCTGTATGTATGCACTGCAGCAGGTAGCACGCTGTCACAGTTTTTAGGAGGTAATGGACACCATGTTGTTAGGACTCAGAATCTCAATCCAGTAACCATCAGGGTCCTGAATGAAGGCCAAGCCTTTCATTTTACCTGAGAAGAACATAAGAGAAGGGAGGGGGGTGGAGGGCAATGAATTGTTAATACTGTATGAATTAATGTACAAAATACATAAACAGAACAAATTTAAAAATGTCCACAATTGTACGTTCTAATCATAGTGCAGTAATGAAACGACAATACACTGAAGAAAAATACATTACAGGTACTGAGCAGGTGCTTTCTGCTGTTATGTAATGAGTCTGTACATGGAAAGGTATATAGCCATATTATACAGTATATTAGAGCAATACATAATTATTATCTTATTATCTTTTGTCACTTACTTTACAGGTGCACAAGTACACATACTTAGGATTATTTGTTAGTTTAAAGTGAACTGACCATATGTATTGCTTTAATATTCTTGGGTGATGTGAATGAAACTCAAGCTGTACAGTCTAGAAACCACAGACTGTAAAGATGGATGACAGCTCCCCAAAAGTGAAGCTAAAACATTTCCATCGCCCCCTGGTGGCTGGCTGCAGTATAGGTCATAAACCCCCTCCATGCTAGGAGATGGGACATGGGCCAAGTACATGTCAAGTAAAATTTTTCCCAAAGATGGTTTCTGTCATTTTAGGTAGTTCTTATCACGCTGATGTTTGTTCAAGTGTTAATTTTTCTGACAAGTTTGGTTTTAATTAGTTCTTTGATGTTATAAAAAGGGAGTGTGATGTTATGATTGACAACTGTGAGCGTGCTCGCGATTGGTTCAGGCGGGTGTATGGGCGGGACCTCGATTACTACTGCGCAGACTCTGGCTCCAAATGATGCCACCAGCGCAAGATTGCAGCGCCCATATCTGAGATATTTTGACTTCATTTTTGTACAGTGGGAGGAAGTGGAGACACGTCATCTATCTTTATATACAGTCTGTGAGTAGAAAAGAACAACGGTCTTGGTAGATTTTGTTACATTCAAGAAGATTTCTGTCCAAGCTGCCTAGAACTGATTAATTTTGGTGTAACAATCGGTCCACCATCCCAACGTGAAAACAATAATAGATAGAATAGACCAAATAATTGCCAGTGACGGTGCATTGGGGAATGGTGAACGAAACATTTTAGCTTGTGAGTAAGCCAATTTTCACTGTACTGTAGTATATTTTAGCCCTTACTGCCTGTTTCTTCACACTTTTCTCCTCTTTCAGTTAGCAGTGACAATACAAAGCATCAGCTTTTTGAAAATGTGAAGCAGAGATTTTAAATAAAAGATCTTCTTTACTTGAATAAATGGTTTCAGCCCTACTTTTAATTTTCATTAATTCCATTTTAGTGTATGGAATTGGAGTGTATAAGCCAATTAAAAAGGTAAATGGAGAAAGAAAAGGTGAAAAGAAGTGTACTAAAAAGGCTGTCGAGCCTGTCAAGTTTTATCTGTTTAACCCGTCTATGACCTTCATATTCACAAACACTTCACATCTCACCATCATCCGGCTTCTTGACAAACGTGACTCCTTGCTCTTCAAACAGTTTGCAGGCTGCATAGACGTCAGGAACTGCAATTCCAATGTGTCCTGTCGAATGTCAGGTAGACAAACAAGAGACAGTTCCTTATGAATCCACACTACAGTTACACATATCCACAGTTTGCACTAGTGAGCCGATACAAATACATATGTACATGCACATATCTTCAGACAAGAAGCAACAATATACCCTTAAAGGTTTGGTGCATTTCAATTTTTGAAAACACTTTGTAAAAACTGATAGCTAATGCTCAACATTTAAAACACAGATCAAATTCAAGTCCATTGGTCTTTCCTGTCTGTTTGTCAAACAGGGACGCAGCCTTACCAAAGCCACGTGGATCTGAGTTTCCATTGTGATAAGACTGGCTCTCGTCAGACTCAGAGCCCCAGTTACTGAAAGACAGGAGGGACGAGAGGAGGAATGCAAGAAATACGAGAGCAAATGAAGAGAAGAAAAAGGAGGAGGAGAGAAGGGCAGACAATTTTCAGAGAGATCAGATATAATCATTAATTCTAATAGTAGCTTCTCCTGTTAATAACTGTAAAATGAATGAGGACTGAAACATTTTAGATTACTTACAACACTAACGGTAGCTCAAAATACTTAAGAAGCCGATTTAAAAAAATACTCCACCACCCAGTAAGACAATGGTGAAATAAGAAAAGCAAAAACTGAAACATTTTTGTTCAGCAGGATTTTAACCATAGAAGATAATTCTAGGAGGAAAAAAAAAAAAATCAAGGACCGTCTCTTAAAGATGGGCTTTACTGTGAAAGTGTTTCAAGTGACAACAGAGACCCTTACTGCGTCAGCTCAATGGTGGCTCTTCTGGAAAAGGTCCAGGCCGTCTTTTCCTTCACATCCGTAGGAACCTCCTTCTTGTCCTCGTAGCCCAAGAAGAAGAGGGAGAAACGCATGGAGGGGAAGTCAAACTTTTGCAGGAGCCTGGAAGATTTAGCGCACCAGAGAGAAAACCCCACTTTAGTCACCAAATCAAGTTGATGTATAGGAAACGGTCCAAATATTACACACACACAGCCAAAACCAGGATTCATTGTGTCACTTTTTGGGAGTCATTTGTTGCAAGTAGAATAAAGTTTTAATAGGAGATGAATTGAAGTGTACATTGAACTGAAGCCCACAATTATAATTAATACTCACGTCATGCCGAGGATTCTGGTGTAGAAATCCAAGGATTTAACTGGATCTTTAACCCGCAGCATAGTCTGCTGCATCATGAAATCCTAAGACAGAAACACAATAACAGAGCTTTATAGAACACTTCAGGTCAAGTGGTCAGCAACACTATTAAGCCATCACAGAGATCACAGGAGGGTGGGGTATCGTTTCTTTAAAATCAGGGTTCGTACAGCTTTTTAAAGAGAAAAATTAAAGCTATTTGCAAGCACTTTCAAGGTACCTAAACCAAAAATGTCCAGACCCTCGAAGCCTTTATTATTACATCTAAATTGTTACTATACATGCCAGGAGACAACCAACAAATATGACGACGAGATCATTTTATTTAAAATATTAAAAGATTTTTGGTTCAAATGAGTGATTGTAAAGATGATGAAACGCCAGATTATGTTGAAAATCAAGCATTTTTCAAGGAGTACATTCGAATTCAAGCATATTCCTAACCTTGAAAACATAATGGTTAAAATTAAGCATTTTCCAAACTTTCAAGACTTTGTATGAACCCTGTAAAATGCAGAACAGAAATTCAAATTAGAGGGCCGATGTCTGGCATTTTGACATAATCGAAATCGGCCAATTCCTGCGCTCATGGGGCCGATGAACAAAAAATGTCTGCATACACATCTGCAGTGTTTAATGAGAGATAGTAGTGGATTCGCGGGACAGAATCGCCGCTCTGTCACATTGTTGTCACTTGGTAGATGATACGAGCAGGCTTCGCAATGCGAGTGAACAAATAAAGTTATTATTTTTTAATGTGTTTGATCGCTTAGATTGGCTATTTGGCTTATAACCGAGTCTGTCAACAAACATACAAAAATATGTCACCATCATCTTTTCTAAATGTTAACACGTTTCTCCCGTCTGAAATGACAGCAAATCTAATCTAAAACCGTTACTGGCTAGTGTTAAATATATATTGTGTTATAATGTATAGAATAATGCAGTTGAATGATGTTGCTTCTGACATACTGTGCCTCGCTCTCCCTTACATACCAGTCACGTTCTTAAATCTACAGCACAACACAATGTATTTATTCTATTTCATTAATTAATAGAAATTCCAACTAAAACAACATGTTACTGGCTAAGATAAACATGTATATTAGATTGTAATGTGCATGGAATAATGGAATTATACATGACTTTTCTTTTTTTTTTTCTTATTAACCCAAATACTGACCCGACATGATATCAGCATTATACTGTATATTGGCAATTGGCCGCCCTGCTCTCTAGATATCGACATCGGCCATTGAAAAACCCATATCGGTCAACCAGTAATTCAAACAGGTCTTCCCAAGAGCAGAAACAACTATTTTAATAGCACAAATATCTACTGTGTGTGCCTGAAAACTCCAGGAAAAATAAAAATACACTGAACGGCTGCCCATAAGTAAGTGTAAAATATGTCACTTTTTTAAACAAACAAAAAAAGAATGAATATATATATATATATATATATATACATATACACACACACACACACACACACACACACACACACACACACACACAAGGATTAACACTTATAAGATTTGAGATGTAAGGTAACAGGGATAGCTACAGAGGTGGAGCCTTGCAGATAAAGATGAAGCAGTGTGTGTTATATTCTTGTGTTAGAGAGCTCAGAGAAGCCTTCACAACAAACTTGTTTTGCATGGAAGAATATCTCTCTATGGCTCGGTTTTTCCAGCTCGGGAAAATTGGGATCCTGGCACTCGCTTGTGAAAAAGGGATTTTAGCCAAACTGCACTTCTGTGCAAACAAGCGCAATGATCAGCTGTGCATCAGTCAGTATTACCATTCTGAACAAATTAGGCCTGCTTGGACAAATTACATTGAATCCCTTGTTTCCAATGCAAAAACAGGTTTTACATGCCATGCCAGTGCTGAAGTCTAATGATGTCCTGAAATGTATTCTGTACTAGGGCCCATTTCATTAAAGTGATTTATGAGCACTACTTACACGCAGATAGCAAATGGTGGTGCAGCATCTCGTGTTACAAAGGATTGTTGCTTGTAAATTGCAAATACATTTGAGAGTCCTGCAGGGATCTCACATGCCAGAAGTATGGTGGTGTGCATTTTTGATTAGCGAAATGTGTCCAAACTAACGCTAGAAGAAATGATCTCATACAAACCGTACAAACTCCCAATTTGGTTAAACAGGCCCCTGGTTTTCACCCTGATCCTGATATTTTGCAGTGCATGACATCCAAAAGTGTGAGTGTTTTCACAGTCGAGTGTTTTTCATTTCTGTGGCTAGCCAGTGCTCCCCTTTCCTGTGCCCTTCCTCCAACTGTGTGAAGTTTTCACAGTGTAAAAAAGTATCAACACATCCATAGAAACTCCCCAAACACTGCTGCAGCATACGCCATTTCTCCAGTACTCCATATGTTTTGCCAACTTGTAGCTAAATTCATTACTTGTGGCAGGGTTTCAAAACTTAAAGAGGGTTGATGGGATGACACAGAAGTAGTGCGTTTAGCCATATTACAGCAAATCTATGATTACGTGGAAAACTGCTGCAAGAGAGGTCTGAGAGGTTTCTATGGACGTTTATCAAGTTTTATGAAGTATCTTTTATTTCTCAGGTCAAATTATAATGAATGTGAACTTTGACCTGTGAGTCTGCTCGAACTGCCAGAGCTCACACATTCTGGAAAACTCAACTTTTTTGAACAAGGGCCTACAAAACAGAGGGAATCTCCAATGTTGTGCCAGTTTGGGAGATGTGGTAATATTGACCTGTCCTAAAGCATTTGTTTCTGTTCCTGTGTATACATATTGTATATACAGTTTAAGTTACATAATGTCTATGTATCAGTGAAAGAATACAGGCTGCACAGTAGGAGGGAAGTTGAATGACTGGCAGTGAGTGCCAGCACTGTGTCATAGTGAGGACAATATAAAGTATGGTTAAATATAAGGAATATCATCTTTAACTTGTTTATGTTTTTGTTAGCCAGCTGGACAACCAGGTTAGCTCCAGCAGCGTATGCTTGCAACACTGCCCAACATTAGCCATTTCCAGTCCCGCCTGCTTTTCGCCACATCATGCGAGTAAGTTGGTCTGACCGCGCCTAAATACCAACTTTCTTGTGAGTACGTACAGACAGTTCTAGCTTTACGAACACACATGTTGTACGCATGCTCTGACAGACTGCGTCGCAGCTTTTCCCACCAAGTTTGGAATGAGTTTCTTTCCACACGAGAAAGTTCGGCTGTAAGTCAGCTAGCATACAACAGCCTTTAATAAAAACCACCACACATTTGTTACCTGAAATGTGTATGTCGTTACGCTCGCCATAAGCATTGGCAATCATGTTTAACATAACCGAATGACTTGCCACCGGGTGACCAATGCATATTTTTGTAAAGAAACGTGTCCCTGTCCGATAATGGGCGTAATGCACATAGTTGGTGAACCTGTCTGGGAGTCGTTGGCCTGTTGGGTTGGCTGGGTTTGACAGTGCCTAGTAGAAGTTTAGTTCAACTTCAAGAAGGACAACAATCATCTTACCTTAGTAATTGGGTCTCCATCTTTACAAGCTGTTGCCGCTGCCTCGTCTGACAGACCTTTGTCGCTCATTTTTGTTAACAGACGGTACAAAGCTAGACCGCAGCTCAGCGGTGCAGGTTGACAGGGAGTGGGATTCCGGTGAGGGAATTTTAACAGAAAGACCTTCCGGTACCAGCTTTCAAAATAAAAGGCATATTGACGACAACAATTGTAATGTTACTGATTTCAGGGCAACACTGGTGGGGCATTGACACTTCAAAAGACCTTAAAGGACATTTGCACCCCTTTATAATTGAGGCTGATTTGATATTGCACATAGAATGGCATATTAAATAAAATCATATGCTATTAACATGGCTATTAATTCCTGAATTACATTTCATAAAGCTTTTATGATCCATTTGGAAAATTAGGTTAACAGCAATAACACAGAATAAGATATAGGTATGGATAAATATACTGGGAAGAATAATCATAATAAACTACAACATCATCAATACAGAAAAAGTTGAACTAAAAATTAAAATATCTGCCATAAGGCTAACACATATCTAGCATCATTTAAGGGCCATGGTGGTATAAAATCACTTAATCTATAAACAAGAAAAGTACAATGCGAGTGAGTCTGGCAAGGCAAATATTTTGATACCTCATTGGTTTGGGCATCATTTTCCAGTCAAGATTCAACATCCACCCTGAAACACTTAAGCAATTAAGTAGGACTCAAATCTCCTCTTTTGAGCATGCAGGGACCCCCAGCATTTTATCACATTTCCTCTGCTTCCTCCCTCCTGTTTTCAGACTGTCATTCATTTCGAGGAGTCTTCTCAAACAGCTGTTTTCAGAGGCACCTGCTTATGAGGACATATAGGGAAAAGACATTTTCAATGATCTGGATAATAGTGGAAATTGCCTAAGAGGCTAAACTCGGGAAAATATAATCACTCTTACCCCATGTCAGTACTTTGGCTCTGTAACCAGGTTCAGTTTTTTCTTTTTTTTTTGCACTTCACTTTAAGTGGAGCGCAAGTAACCCAACACGTTATTTTGAAAATACAGACAGGAAGTGTCGGTTTGTACATGTTTGCTATTCAAGGCTCAGCATTATGTAACCAAGGAAGCTTGCTGTGGAATGCAGAATGCAGCATTCTTAGCCTGCATATTCCACTACATATACACCGTTACCTGTTTATTAGGTACACCTGCACAATCTAATGCATTCCCATACAATAACTCTGTGAAGCTCACAATGTCCAGTATAATACATCCAGGGTCAAGGATTCCCCAGTTTAACATCTCCACCCATCTTTATCCAGGATCAAAAACAACACAGGGCAGTTTGCCATGGAAAATGCTTTATTATAGACAAGTTGTAGACTAGAGTATTGTATTCTTTAATGAGTGTCAGAAGGCTACAATACTGGCTATTAACCATATACATTTCATCACAGCTTTTCATCATTTGGCTCTGGTGGATCTGAGGAATTTGTGTTAAGTTGTGAACCATAATGTACATACTGTAACCAGTCATACAGAGACGGGGTTGATTAAGCTGTGAGAATTAACAGCCCAGCTACAAGCCTGAGTACCCGCAGAGTTCCTGAGACCGTTTGGCTGAGATGGGACCACTGGCAGGCAAAGAGTACTTTTCCCCCAGACAGCAGTAGTCAATACATTTCTCAGGAAATGTTTTTGGGAGTTTTTCCAGATTTCAAAAGGCCCAAAACCCTAAATTTATAAATGTTGACAGAAACTTACACTTTGACAGTGATAAATAGGCAGTTATAAGTGGTTTCCAAAATCGACCAGCTGCTTTTACCATTTTACTTGCCATGTTTTGAGAGAACTCCAAAACATGACTCATTATGTGTTGACAAACCTGCCAGACATAGGAAAGATGTAATACTTGCCTGGTTTCTGGTGGTACTTCCCATCCTAACACAAACCACTGCTGGACAGTTAGCGTTCTTTTGACATGGCCTTTAGAGAGTAATCAGCCATGTATGTAGTAGAGAAACAGCGCTACAACCATTTTCTCTTATAAAAGGAAACAGTTTCTCTCACCTCCAATTTCTTTCAAATGCGTCATAACAATGTTAACATATATTTAAAAAAAAACATATTCCCATTCTAAAGCCCAGAGTCCAGTCACCTCCATACCCCCTATTACCCAGACATCCACAAGAACAGCAGAAGAAGAAGAAATAGAAGAAAGGTAGGAAAGCCCTTTTCGACTACAGTGTGCTCCAGCAGAGCAGGTCTTTAGTAGCTGCGTCCAAACAGGGTGTAGTACTGGGCAGGCTCCTTGCCGCTGACACACATCTGACCAGGCTGCAGCGTCCTTAGGGGTGAGAACGGGATACAGAGGCTCTTTGCTCCCATGGACGGAGCTCCAGGCTCCAGGTCCTGGTCCCTACAGGAGGACAAAGCACAAAAATGGCTCTCTATTTAACATTTTGTATTTTCCCAAAACATGATGTGAATGGGACAAATTCCGAATGCACTTTACAAATAACAGTGAAAATCCTGAACACATGTATTTGAAATGACTCCATAGAACAGCAAAATGTGCTTATTGTATGTGTATATTCGATGGATATTTTCTGTACAGATAATGATGTGGTTGTTCCCTCAAAAGGTTGAGCAAAGCACCGACTCTATCACGTCAGACAGTGACATGTTGGACGTACTTGGCAGTGGTTTTTTTGATCCAATCCTCGCACTCAATTCCTCCACAGAACGGGATCTGGACAATCTATCAAGCAAGACAGATGTATTGTCAATTTTATTTACTCAGGTGAGGACCGACAATGAAACGCTTTGTGCTGAGTGGGGGTTGTGTTACTCACCTTGCCCTGGTCCAAGTCTTTCTGGAACTGCTCCATCGTGTCTGCAGCCACCATGTTACTCTTCAGGTCATCTGAAGCTCTGACAAAACACACACAAAATCAATCTTCAATCTTCCTGTATGCTCATGGACACCATGTAGGCATCTCTTCATTTTGCCATAATTCTGTGTGTCAGTCTGTGTACATCATTTATATTCTAACACAATGCTGCCCTCTGCTGGTTGGGATGATTTTAAACCTGCAATAACTGATGGTTTCTTTTTGGCCACTTGGGGGCAGCGGAGCCTCAAAAAAGTTGCAAACACAACTTCGACATAATAATCACCTTTTTAGTTGATATGGCAAACTTGTTAGCAAACAGTTGCTTCTTTACACATCCAGTAGATACAGAGCAACATTATCATTCATTTGGAGTTGTGTTTCTGTTCACATGATGAATCTAAGTCACTCTCTCTTTTAGCTCTGTTTTTGGTGTCTTCCAACTGCTAAGTGAAATTTCTGCCTATTTAGCTGCTTCATGTTCCACTATGTTCTCCAGCTAGTTGCTAATGTGTCTGTCTGCTGTTTGGTGCTGAGCAGGTAGTGTACAGTGAGTTTTTAGAGCTTTTTCACCAAACACCCGCCTGTTGCAGCCAAAAACAACACTATGAGAGTGAACCAAAACAGTAAAGTTGCAGGCCGGACAGCTACACAATGAGCTGAAACTCACTATAAAGCTCTGTCACATTGTCATTAAAGAATATATAAATTATAGCCACTTTAATTTACAGTGTGTAAATGTGTCAGGTTATCCTAAAGCAATGACAGCAGAAGCACTGAGCAATCTTGACGTTGACTGACCACATGTCACACATATATCAAATACAAGTGTATTTTATTATTTAAAAAAAACCTTCCAGCTGTCAGTTCCATGTATGTTTATGTAATATGTATGTGTGAGTAAAGTCTGACTGACATGAGAATAGGAGAGTCAGTAGACTGACTCTGAAACAGACTTTTTTCCCCTATCACATGAGACTAAAGCCCACAGTGTTCAAATTCTTTCAGTTTCACTGCAGTTTCTCCATACTCTCAAAACCACCTTCAAGTTGTCAAGTCGTCGTTGTAATAAAAAGCCCAATGCCTGCCAAGCATAGTGCAAGTCTGACTCTGGTGTGTAGTGCTGCGTCGTACTTCTTGAACAGGGTGTCCTGGATGTCCTCCAACATGGCGACCAGCCTCTTCTCAACCTCAGCCTCTGGAATTGTCACCTTTGCGCCAGAGTCTCTCCTCACGGCGACACACTGACGCTGATGCATATCTTTGGGACCCACTTCCAGACGGATAGGAACTCCCTGGAAGAGAGACACAGACAGACACACGCATAAACAACAAAGAGAGAGAGAGAAACAGCTGCTGTCATTATCAAGGCCTTCACAACAATCTTGGCTGTTGTGACTTGTTGACTTTTATCTTTTTTTTATTGTTGAATGTATGCCTTCAGGTAAAGCACTTCATTATCTACCACTACCACTGTTGTTATCATTTTATTTCTGACCTTGAGTTCCCAGTGGTTGAACTTCCACCCTGGGGAGTAGTTGTCTCGGAGGTCAGTCTTCACCCTGACGCCAGAATCCAGCAGCTTGCTCAGATATTTAGAGCACTGGCTCAACACTGCCTCCTTCTCCTGCTCTGGCAGGGAGACAGTGATCCCACATGGGATGATGACAACCTGGAAAAACAAAGAGAAATTGGAACTGTTTAGTGTATGTTTTTTTCTCCCTGCATGTATCAAGTGTTTATCATAGGTCGGTTGTTCTTCATCCATTCTTTCAATTCATATAAGAAAATAAGAACAGGATAAAAAAGCAGGGGTCTTGTGCTTAATGGGTGTATCATTACACATTTGTCAGTTAAAAAAAGTTAAATCGTCCATAAAGTATATCTACTGTATTTCCACGTCTCTGTGTGAGAGTGTGTGTGTGTGTGTGTCTACCTGCAGACAGGCCACCCTGGGTGGTAGTACAAGTCCCATGTTGTCTCCGTGGACCATGGTGAGGACACCGATGGTCCTGGTTGTGATTCCCCAGGAGTTCTGGAAGGCCAGCTGTTTCTCACCCGGCCTCTTCGGATCCTCAAACATGATCTCAAACATCCTGGAGAAGTTCTGGCCAAGATGGTGGGATGTGGCACCCTGAGGAAGCACAAAGCAATGCCAAGGGCGAGATGACTTCATGGGTTGTTTTTCTTTTTTCTTTGAACAGTTCAATGTTTACTTGGTTCTAAAACAGGATACCCCCAGGGTTAAATGTAAGACTTTTTAAAGACCTTTTTAATACCACTAAGAATGTATGTATGAAGTATGAAGAATATAATGGAAAATCAGTATGGATTTTAAGCCCTAGAAAATAATTATTTACCAAGTACTTCAATTTAACATTTTATTATAATACTCACATTCTTATTTAATACACAGTAGCACATGCAACGTGTTTCGCGCTCCTCATATGGAAGTCCAAAGCTATAACATTAAGTCTCATTGTCTAGCTGGAAAGATTTTCTCCTATTTTGGATTCTGCCGTCACTTAGAGTTACAACGACACTTGCCCATTCTGTGGCGACGAGCTAACGTTAGCTTGTTAGTAGCAAAGTGCGAGACGTTTTGTTTTCTTTCCTGACAACTGACTGATTCGCGGCAGAGCTCGCGCACACTCAACAGTCAAGAGCGTAAAGCCAAAGCAATACACTGACGTAAACAGTACGTGTCATACTGTCGTAACATCCAAGTCACACCAGCTTGTGATCCAGTATACCACCGTACCTGAATGGCACGACCGCTGGCAGAGATGAACGCCTCCACAGTAGTGGTGTAATCTCCTCCTGCAAACTTCTCCTTCTCCGTCTTCCTCCCCTTCACCACAGGGATCGCCATCAGCTCTTCATACACCCTGGCGTACAGATCCAGGATCTGAAGCACCTACAGATACATAAACGCACACAAAGACAATACAGCATAGTTAAAACAATAACACTCATTTTGGTACTATAAATGTAGTGCACTATTATGCATCTCAAAAACAGTTGTTGTGTATTTCATTAAACATAATGGATAGGGGGAGTGGTTTGTGCTAGCTGGCTAAGGCAGCGTAGCTGGGGCTGTTACCTCCTCAGCTGCCTCCTCTTTAGTAGCAAAGGCTGTGTGTCCCTCCTGCCACAGGAACTCTCTTGTCCTCAGGAAAGGCTGGGGGTGTTTGAACTCCCATCTCTGGAGGGAGGAGTGGGGGAAGAGGAAGAGGGGAGAAGAGAGAAACAGACTTCAGGGTGGCCAGCCCTCTGTGTACCAATTTTCTTCGACAAGCTTGAAATTATACAGTAAAGAGCAAGTAAGAGGTGTGGAATAGGAATTGTAGATGAAGAGGGTGTGCATGTGACTGTAGGAGGATACTGACCACGACATTACACCACTGGTTGAGTTTGATTGGCAGGTCTCTGTGGGACTGGACCCATTTAGCATAGGCAGGGTACATCACTGAAGCAAAACAAAAACAAACCACAAGTTCATGACCAAACACGACAAAACAGCAAAACCACACCACACGCTGCACTAAAAACAAGATGTCTAAAAAAGTGATTTAGACATTGTATATGCTCAGTATATGCATGTCTGCATTGATATACAGTACCAGTCAAATGTTTGGACACACTTTCCCATTCAAGTGAATGGGATGAAATCAGAGTTCACTAAAAGCTGTGGTTCAGACCTGTCTCACTGGTGGGTCTGACAGCAATGGGCTCTGCCAGCTCAGTCTTTCCAGACCGGGTTACCCAGGCAACCTGACAAAGATGACAACATCACTTTATTAACGTTGTGCAGCATTCATTATCTTAGAATAGTGCTGGTATTTTCATTGTTTTATTTATTTCCTCGGTGGTGCAATTCATGCCTTTTCCCTCCATTATGTTGTTTTATCCACAAGAGGAGAAAAACTGGTGCTTTTACCTCTGGAGCAAAGTCTTCAATGTGGGACTTCTCCTTCTCCAGGGCAGCCTGAGAGACGAACATGGGGAAGTAGCAGTTCTCCACACCCAGTTTCTTAATCTCCCGGTCAAAGAACTCTTTAATGGCCTCCCAGATGGAGAAGGACCAGGGCCGCAGCACATAGCAGCCGCTAACGTCATAGTACTCAATCATCTCGGATTTAGTGATGACCTGGAAGGGAGGCGCAACACTGCATTGAAAGGGGAATTTTCCAAAATAAATTTCAGAAAATACTTTTTAAAGTGTTGTGTTTTATGTTTCTCACAGCTTTTCTGCAAGTAGAAAAAGGTTTAGTTGGAGTAAAGGGGACCTGGGTCTAATTTAACTCACCTGAGAGTACCAGTCAGCCAGGTTCTCCTCTTTCTTGGCCTCCAAACCCAACCTGTCAGGAGACACACAATTAAGTTAGTGTGATGTAAACCTTGAGATTAAGATACAATACATATTACTTATGTAATTATGTAAATGTGTGTTATGGTATTTTTATTTTGTAAATCACAAATTTTAATGTATTATTTTGGAACCAAAGTCTGTCTGTTTTACTGTATCAGAGTATTATTATCTACTCAAATTGGTATATTATCTTCTCGCTGAAAGAACTATTGGTGTGGTGATGAAGCACTGCCCAAACACTGATGTGTCTGATTATAGTTAGTCTAGGTGCAGGTACAAGATTACTCCTGAGTTGGCACTGATCCACTTTTTTTCCCGATCCGATAGCTGAATCTGGATATCTGCCGATAACGATACTAAACCAACTAACGATGCAGCACAACTTCCACCCCTCCGAATGTTGGCTTTACACACATTACAAGTTGCTGTCTAGCTTTTCTGTGTTTCAAGACAAAAATATCTCCAAACTAAGGCCATGTTGACTTAGACAACTGTTACTAGTTCACTCAGTTGCAGACCGTCTCGCGTTACATTACGGCGGGTTCATGGTCCAGCGCAAGCTACGTCTGTACGTCTAACTCATAGAATTCTGGGAGACAAAGAAATATGGGGACTACTGGATATCTTTGTAGAACTGTTTAATTACTAATTAATTAATTTGTACTACAACATATTGGCTATGGGCTTAAAATTGCATTATGACATATTTATAATTCATAAAAACACTAAAAAGACTATGGAATCTGGATCGGTGATGTCAGTCTGATATCCGATGAGTATCTGCACCTGATGCTGGTATTAGATCAGTTCCAACTCTACTCCTGAGTGCATTCAAACAATTCTAACAAAAACACACAGCCGTTCCCAGTCCAGCCAACCAACCATGCAACTCAAAGCTCACATCAGTTGCCATTAAGCTTCTTACTGCAAAACACAGACATAGAGCTGCACCATAAGGGCAAAAGCATAATCCCCATTATTGGTGTGATATTATGATCATGATTATTAGTCTTTATCTGAGGAACACAAGTTTTTATTGTACTTTTTGCATCTTATATCAACACCTTGACTATTTTCAACTTCAGCAGGTCTTCAGAATTCAAAGGGTTTAGGGACGCCGATGTGCCAAATTTCTGTATTTACTATGGACAGAAAAATATGCACAATATAAATGTCTATATTAGGGCTGCAACTAACGATTATTTTCATTATCGATTAATCTGATGATTATTTTCATGATTAAATCGATGAATCGTTTGTCAAAAAATGCTCATCACAATTTCCCAGAGCCCAAAGTGACGTCTTCAAATAGCTTCTTTTGTCCAACCAACAGTCCAAAACCCAAAGAGTCTTCATTTACTGTCAAAAATGACAAAGAAAAGCAGCAAATTCTCATATTTAAAGAAGCTGGAACCAGCAAATGTTTGATATTTTTGCTTGAAAAATGACTGAAACGATTAATGGAAATTAATTTTCTTTCAATTGACTAATCGATTAATCCACTACTTGTTGCAGCTCTAGTCTATATCTATTTATCTAGATAGATAGATAGATAGATAGATAGATAGATAGATAGATAAGTAGTGCAGCACTATCAGAGTTTCATCCTTGAGGCTGACAGCAGACCACAGGCACGGATCAAGCAGATGAAAAACACACCAACCATTTAAAACTCACCAATCTGAGTACAAACCCCCCCCCTCTTCAGTCGTTAAGCTACAGTAGCAGAGGGTCGTGCTTACAGATGATCCATCTTCAGTGTCCAAGTAACAAATCCAAGTACGTGCCTCTGTCCTCACAATGCTCCAGTATTTGTTTAAAGGCTAAAATATACAACTCATGGCATCATAGGGTTTGAATAAAACTATCCATCAACTGCCAGTTACTGTATGTTCTGTGTTTTGTGGTAACAATTCAACACCTCTGTACAACACAATAACTATAATGTGCTCAAAACAGAATGCTGAGAAGGCGGTTCAGTAAGCAGCTTTTAATTGGCTCAGACATTTTGACTCCGCTACCAGTCGATTTCAGGCAAATCATTTTCACGTGATATCGCCATACAACTGTTCACCTAACTGCCTACATGCATACACTTTTCTTCAGTCTGCAGAGCCTTGCTCCACATGTGGGATGAGGGAGACACATTTCCACCAGTCACTATAGTTAGACGCCAAAATGAAACTGAAAACAGGTTGATGTTTTGAAAATCAAGATGTGAGAGGTTAAATCTGCACTTACAGAGAGACAGAAAGAGATAGTTCAGAGTAGAAAAGTTGACTTTAGATGCAAAAAATAAAATAAGATTTTGTTCCTCAATATCCTCATAAAGATGTTCACAGTATTTATTGTAATAAAGGGTTGTCATTTTATCTGAAATCAGACAAGAACTCACCATTGGAGTCCCATTTTATACTAAACATTGTGCTGGCTCATAAGGTTTCAAACTACTACCACATGAAGAAAAGGCTTATTTATCATCGTCTGGATTTACTTCTTCAACTCTCTCCTTTCATCTGTTTCCAGTCTCTCACCGCGTTTGTTTCTTAGGTCCTTGACCCTCTCCTGAGCCTCCTGCTCCTCCTGAGGCCTCCTTGCCCTGGCTGGCTTTGTCTCCTTTCCCCTTCTTCCCTCCTCCTCCGCCCTGCTTCTCAGACTTGTTCTCCCTCTCCTTGCGGTTTTTGTCCTCTCCTCCGGTGGCTCCGGCAGCAGCCACTGGTTTGTATTCCTCTCCAGTAAGCGTCTTGTACTTGGTCTTCAGGTCGAGGAGAGTCTTCACGGCTTCATCCACCTGGTCCTGAAATGGAAGGTCAGTTATAGTTTTTTGCTCTCTCTACTAGCTCTATTTAATTCCACTCTGTGATTGGTTCCTTACCTTGGGGGCTTTCTCAGACTTTAACTTTCTCACCAGCTCTCCCTGTTGGGCCACCTGTGAGAACAGTTTCTGGGCCTGCGGGGAAGAGCTGGACTGGGTCGAGGAAGGGCTGGACTGCGTCTGGGCAGGGCTAACTGGGGCTTGTAAGCCTGGTTTGTAATCCTGTCCAGTCTGCTGTTTATACTCTGCCTTCAGAGCCAACAGTTGCTTCACTGCAGCATCTACCTGATCCTGAAGAACAGCCAGCAAGAAGAGCACCGTTTAGTCATAGCAGCAGCAACAGTCGCAGGACTATTCAACAATATAAACACTCACCGAAACACTGAAAGTAAGGGAAACACTGGTAGTAGATGGATATGTAGTAATAGCCGTGATACTGCAGTTATAGTCTCACCT
Organism: Macquaria ambigua; assembly: GCA_008360985.2. Lineage (NCBI taxonomy): Eukaryota > Metazoa > Chordata > Actinopteri > Centrarchiformes > Percichthyidae > Macquaria > Macquaria ambigua. The sequence goes on along the minus strand of VMKM01000219.1, from coordinate 72,937 downwards.
TGGAGGCCTTTTCAACCTTCAGTTTCCTGACCACTTCTCCCTGCTCAGCAACCCTCTCATAGAGGCCGGTGGCAGCAGGGGCAGGGCTGGGGCTGTTCTGGACTGGGGCGGTGGCTTTCTGAACTGGGGCCGCTCCAGGCTTGTACTCCTGCCCTGTGGCCTGTTTGTACTCTGCCTTCAGGGCGAGCAGCTGTTTCACCGCTGCGTCCACCTGGTCCTGTACACAAGGACAAGGATACTGTGACTCCCTTCATAGCAGTTTTTATAATCCTGTAATGGAAAAACACTGTTGTAACAGCACATGTGCACAATGAAAATGATATATTATTTTATATTTGATTATTTATATATAAAATATTATTAGACTAGCTGTTGATGCCCCACACAACCATAAGTTCTTACTGTGTGTTTTGTTCGCTCATTTGTTATTAAAGTTATTAGTTTACCCACTCTAAACAACTGTTCGAACAACCTGTCACATATGTTCTACTAAGACATGTCCTTTGCATTTTCCTATTATACAATTATTAAATTCAGCACATAAGATGAGACCAGAAACACGTCTAGCTATGTTACTTCAAGGCAGCTTGGAGTGGCACAGACAATAGAGGCTTCCCTACATCAGACACAAGCAAGTGAACCTGAAATTATTCCTACCTCTGATGGGGTAGGATGGGATCAGAAAATCAAAACTTATTTTGAGTTTAGAAACGGGAATGTTTGGTTTTAGCACAAAAGACCAGTTCTGCAGTCCAGTGATCTTCCCCTGAAAACCCTGGCTTCAAATCTGTAATATTTCTCTATAACATTAAATATTCATGACAATAAGCAACAATCAAATAAAAAAAAATAAAAAAAACATCTCTCTCATTTAACTCTCAAAGACTCAAAAGCTAATCTGCTTCATGTCTGTGTGGGTGTGATTTGATCGCATTTGATTGACAGTGACCAAACAACCCACCAACAGTCATCAGATTCTGATTCAAATGTTGCTAAATCTTGACTGGTGCACAGAAGTACGTGACATCACCTTTCTCCAGCTGAGCTCCGCCCACCTCAAACCAGTGAGAAAAGAAAAAAAAAAAAGAAATACTGTAAAACTGTCCCAACTTTGGCAGAAAACTGTTCATTTAGGATCCCGTCACTCACAGTAAGATACAGATTGAGACATTTTCAGGGCCTTTAAGACATCTCACTACTATTTTTATCTAACCACACAGAGTGCAGACATTGACAAAAGTCAACACTAAAATCAAAAATTCCATTCAAAGTCTCTGAGACAAAATTATATAACATACTTGGGGTTAGGGCTGCAACTAAAGATTATTTTCATTATCAATTAATCTGCAGATTATTTTCACAATTAATAGTTTAGTCTATAAAATGTCAAAAAAATTGTGAAAAAACAAATAATCACAATTTCCCAGAGCCCAAAGTGACGTCTTCAGAACAGCAAATCCTCACATTTAAGAAGCTGGAAGCAGCAAATGTTTGACATTTTCGGTGAAAAAACTGACTGAAACGATTAATCGATTATCAAAATAGTTGGCAATTAATTTTCTTTCGATCGACTAATCGTTGCAGCTCCACTTGGGGATCACTGACATTAAACAGTAAACTCATGAGACAGGTAGTTTTGCTAGTTGCAACCAACATTTAGCAATATTTATCTGTAGTCTGGTGGTCAGTCACCACCCTGATCACTGTCAATTTGGATTTGTTATTTGGGTCTTGGCCATTTAAGAAATGTGTCAATTCATTTTTTAAATGGTGTTTGTATGAGTACTGACTACTGTATGAGTTAGTTTGTATTACACTGATACTCACAATTATACTTAGGGCTTTTATAAGCACTGGTCTCTATTTGACATGTTTTTCTACCACTACATCTCTACTGTCTGCGATGTCGCATCAGAATACCTTGGGGGCTTTTTCAGACTTCAGTTTCCTCACAGCCTCCCCCTGTTGTGAAACGCGCTCAAACAGGCCCAAGTGAGAGGAGGAGGAAGAGGAGAAGGTGGTCGCAGGAGAAGGAGCAGAGGAGGCGGGAGTGGGAGGGGCCATCCCTGGTTTGTAATCCTGACCGGTCAGCTTTTTAAACTCCGCCTTGAGAGCGAGGAGCTGCTTCACTGCTACATCAATCTGGTCCTAATGACATCAACAAACCAGCTTATTGTTGCAGGTAGTTAAGGATAAACTTGACTGGCATGCAAAGGACGTGGGGACAAATAATTTGGGACACAAGTAGCGAGCAACTAGACAAACGACTCTGGACACGAGAATTCACTGGACAACGAATGAGGACACGAGAAATGACTGGAAAAATCACTCAGTACAATAACAATGGATGGATGGATGGATGGCTTGGGACATGAGTGCTGATTGGACAAACAGATTTGGACATGAACAGTGACTGGACAACTGGATGCAGACATGATTAGTAATTGGACAAATGTCCAGTTACCTTAGGTGCCTGCTCCGCCTTCAGTTTCTTGACAAGCTCGCCCTGCTGGGCAACGCGGGTGAACGGACAGGAGGCGGAGTCTGTTGATGTGGTGGGTGGGGCTGGGGCAGAGGTGGGAGGAGCCATGCCTGGCTTGTAGTCTATACCTGTCTGCTTCTTAAACTCTGCCTGCAGAGAGAGAGAAAGCAAGAACAGGATTTCAAGTCATTTGAATAATTAAGAGTCTTTATTTAGTTTCACTGCTTTTATAATCACAGCTGACGCACCTTTTGAGAAAGCAGCTGCTGAACTGCCTTTTCCACTTCGTCTTTAGGAGTCTTGGCAGCCTTTAGCTGGCGCACAGCTTCACCTTGTGCTACAATGCTTGAGAATATGTCACCGGATGAGGTTGAGGCAGGCGCTGGAGCAGAGGTTGAAGCAGCCTTGGCAGGGGTGGCAGGCTAAGATGAGAGGAAAGGCAGATTTAGAAACGGACAACAAGAGCGAGAAATCGACACGTACCAGTTTATCAAAGAGACAACTGCAGGTTCCTCTTAGCCTGTCTTTGAAACACATTCCCTGTTGTGATTTAAGACTCAGTCCATCTATCATTTGGCCTACCTTTGCATTACTGGTTAGACCAGTTAGTGATCCTTATCTCAGGTTCCTGCTACTGCTGTTGATGTCCCAAAACTTTCTCTTACAGTGCTGTGAATTTTGTTTCAGTTTGCATATTTAATGTTTTGTTTACCCACTCTCTGTAGCCACCCCAAGCCTGAACACCCTTATAGGAGGGCCTACATACAGTACATAGCTAGTGGATGCTAGGGAAGAAAATATCACAATGCACTAGTGTCTAAATAATGAACAAGCTTACTTGTGTTGGCAGAGCGCTTGCTTAAAGTTGGTCAATGGTTCATAATTAAAAAACATTTGGATCGAGGGTTTTCTTCAAAAGCACTCACTGTGTTTTTGGAGGCCTGGCTCTTGCTCTTGTCCTTGGATCCAGCAGTCGGCATCTCCTTGATGTGTCCATCAGGAATGTAGAGCAGGACACAGGGACTCTCCTTACAGCTGTTAGGACTGTAGATGTTAACCAGTTAGACACGGACAGGGGGACAATCAACTGTGATAGTACTGGGCAGATCCAAGCATGTGACAAATGGGTCCTTTCCCTCACCTGACTGGCTCGTAGGGCTGGTCGCAGATATAGAAGCCCCGTCTCTGGAGCTGGATGATGTCACCTTTCTTCAGGCTCTTCAGACAGGGATCTCCGAGCATCTTCTCCTCCAACTGAGAGAGTGGGAAAGAGATGGCCGACAAAAGATATGAAAATGACCACAGCAAATATTACGCATGCCGTGAGATTAAGAACACGCATGTTAGAGCAGAGCAGACCTTGCTGTTCTTGTTAATGTACTCCTTGAAGTCGTCGTCTTTGGTGACGACGGCTTTGGAGATGAGCGGCTGGTAGTTGATGCAGACGGTGGGCAGAAGCGGGGCGCTGTTTGTGTCAGCCAGCCATGTGATCTTTGTTGTCTTCTTGTAGTCCTTGTTCTCCAGGTTCAGGCGAGCCTCCATGGACACAACCTTACCATCAGCCCCTCTGTGTAGTGAAAAAGGAACATTCACAGCGTGAAAAAGGGCAAGAACATTCACAATGATATGGATTTGCTGAGCAATGATCCTACATACTTGTTGATCTTGGTGATGATGAGGTTTCCCCAGTTGATGAAGGTGACCATCTCTCCCTCTGCGAACGTCTCGGCATCGGCTCCTTCAACCAGAACTCTAGGTCCATACCAAACCTCCTTCATGCCCACCTCCGCGTTCTGGATGGACATAGAGATGACTTCAGCACTTGCACAATTGTACCAATGAGTGAAATGACTATGACTTCTAAAAGCTCCATGTGTCCAACACTACAGCACAGTGTTGTTTGGAACTAAAGGCCAGTTCAGACCAAAGATTCGCGAAGAGATGAAACCGTTTTAGAGGGAAAGTTGCAGCGGTGTGAACTGGCCCATCTCAGCTCGACTCAAGCCGGCTGATGCCGTCGCCTGCGACTCAGCTTGTCAAGCCGCCAGAGGCTGGTTTTAGAATGTAAGGCACGTCACCTGTTTCAACAGCCAATCAGCTTGTACTGAAGTCAGCTGGTCATCTCAACCCTGTCGTTTTTTTATGTTTTCGCCGTTTCATCAATACTAGAAATGCAACTATAGCAAGTAACTCACTATCACGATACACCGTCTGGTCTGTTGGTATAAACTGGCAGGTTACAGAATGTTGCAGACCAGCGCACTGCAGTAGTTTCAAGTTTCAACTTGTCTCGTCGTGAATCTTTGGTCTGAACTGGCATTTAGAATCACTGAATTGAATCACTGTTCAAAATCATGTGTAGACACCAACAGGTCACTGAGCTGCTTCCTGAAATGTGGACACACAGCACATCAGCCTCCCGTTAGCTTAGTGCTTTTGACTTCTACCACACTGCCTGCTGTACAAGGGCACACTATTTCCATAGTGCAAGGCTCTAAATGCGCTGCACAACTAAAAGAGTAGTTCATGTAAGTCCTCCAAGCAAACATCACAAGTTTGAGGTTTGCTGATTACATTATGTGTGTTTATGAGAGAGACTGCTAACCTTAGGGTGTTTGGCCACTTCCTTGATCTCCTCTGTAGCCTCTGAGACGATAACAGGAACCACATAGGAGCTGGACAGAGCTGTATACCTGGGAGCCACCGGGTCAATAACCTAACACACACACACACACACACACACACACACATCAGTAAAAGAAACAGCAGACTAGGGCTTCATAACAATCTCCACATACAAAATGCTGAGTAATGAAAAGGACAAAGCAGAAAATGATGCAACTTTATTCAAAAACACTTTTCTTTGAAAACAAACCAAAGCAAAAATTGAAACAAAAAGACCCCAGCTCAGTAAGTGACAAATGAAGAAAGTAAGACAGACAAGAAGAAAGATGAGTGGCTAAAGAAAAAGTGATTTGAACCGTGATTGTGTGCAGACGAGGGAAACTAGCTTTTCTTCAGCTGCTTATTCAGCCACAATCCACTTTCACTATTTTACCAGCCAGCTTGAGTGTTTCAGAGCCCAAATGATAACTGAGTGGTTTGCAGACGAGACTATCCAAGCAGAAACACGTCACCATCATCCCAGCAGGGGCGAGGTGGTTTACATTATACCAGGAGATCACAAAGAAGCGTTGGCGGATACTTTTTACGCAGACCACTTCACAGCACAATAGAAGTAGACATTTTCGGTATGCAGGCCCCAGTGGGAACAATAATAGACGCTAGTTCTAACAATGATGGAATGGAACCAAACAAATAATCCGTTTTACGAACTTATCCGTTTTACGAACTTAGTCACGCAGATCTTATGGTCATAACTGATTATTATACCAGATGTTGCAAATGTATCTCTTGTCATCTTTTTACAGTAGGGTGACAGTGTTACTGCAGAAACACGTTAAAGTTCTTATTAGTAATCAGGACAGGCTGACAAAATGCAGATTATCTGACAATGACCTTTGACCTCCTCACTAAATGGTTGCTTGTGATGTTGGGTGCTTTAGGAAATAAAGTGTGAAGCACTTTTGAAACCTGACATAAATGAACATGTTCAAATAAGTGGAATATAGTGAATAAATGATGAGGACGTCTCAGCTGCTCACTCAAAAAGCTGCAAGGGACTAAAGGATGAAGGGAAAAGATGGAGAGGAAGACATGAGGGGAGGAGGATTTAACACTGGATATGAATGTCTTGTTAAAAAAAAAAAAAAGAAACAAGAGCTTTGAATTAATGAGGGACTGTCTGACTTTTTAAACATATTTAGCAGTTTATGTAACCAGTCTGTTTTGTTAGTTAGTTTTTACATTTGGAAAATCCCTCAGTGAAATCTACGTATCTTACTCCCTGGTTTTAAAGCACAGGGCTGCTTCCTGTCCACTCTAAGTAAGACAATGCAGTTTCAGTTTTTAGTCCGAATTATTCCCATAACTGCTTTGGTGTTGGGTATAGGCAAATGGCATTTCCTGTATCGTCAAGCTACCATGACATAAACACATGGTGTTTATTTTCCTTCTTTTTGCATGCATTCGTTTTGTTAAGTTTTAAATATGACGACAGGAAACTGAACCCACAAACGTGTTTTGGGCACAGTTTGACAGAAGAGAGAGGGAGAAAACAGCTCACTACATTTACTTCAATATTGCTCACAATCACTTGTGAGGATTTAGAATGGTAAGTGATGAAAGCAACAAACAGGTTAAAAAAAAAAATAAAAAAAAGACGGTTTGCAAGAGAGTAACACTGATCCATCGTTTCATCATATTACTAATTTTTGTGCCACGATACAAGAGGAGCTTTCACATAGGGGGCTGATTCAGAGTTGTACAGAATCCATCCCAAAATAACTAGTTTACCAACCACTTCATTAAATCCTGTAATTACTCCTCTACGGCGTCCTCCACGATTACACTGTAGGTCAGAGGTCAGCTTTAAAACAACACATGGGATCTGAGACTCAGAGGTGAATTCACAAAAGGATTGCACGGCACACATAAAACAAAAGTAAACCGTTGATTCTCAAAGCACCCACAAGGGTGAAATGCGCCCCTAACTGCACTGCCAAGAAAATAGCGTCTTGGTGCTATTTGCATGTATTTAAATTAAGTACATCTGGTGCAAAAATTGTCCCCTTTCTATGCAAATGAGCCTCGTTGCAAAAAAAGTACAATTCACAAACACCAGCACTAATAGCCACACGCAGTTAAAGTGAAAATTATTAGCATCTTCAGAGAGTTGGTGGTAACTGAAGCGACTTTATTCATTCGTTTTCATTCATCTAAGGGGCATCACGCCCGACTTTCCAGTGATCATGGTCTGAAAATGTCAGTTTTCTCCTTCTCTCTGCCTACTGTGTTCTTTGCCACGTGGATAACTGCAATCAGAAGCAAAACAAGGGCAAGTTGCACTCAGCTGCAAACCTGTACCAGAGTGTTTGCGCTGTGATATGATTAGCACAATATCTTTTGTGAATCAGACCTCGGGGCAGATAGCGGGTTGCAAGTGAATTCATGGTGCTATCAGCGGCCACGATCCATTCTTTGTGAATTTGCCCATCAGTGTCTTGCTAAAGGACATGTCTCTTTGACCTACTACTACACGACTCTGCTGTCTTTTACTTTTTAATACTTTTTGTTCTTTGACAGGTAACCAAACATTATTTGGACACACTATACATACTCTGGACATCTGTTGGTCTGGTAAAATAGTGAATAGTGATATATTGGTGGATGTTCAGATAGACCAGCCCATGATGAAAGCAGGGACGGAGTGGGTGAAAATGAGCAAGAGGAGGAGGTGGAGGAGGAGTACCTTCAGACAGCTAATTGGCAGCTTGGAAACAGAAGAGTGAGATGCTGTTTAATGTCAGATACAAGGAGGGAGGAAGAGAGAGAGGAAAGAGGTAGAGACACATTTACATAGAATGGACTGTTTGCATAACTTCCCCTCACCGCTTTGTCCTCAATGCAATGGTCACGCCTTCCTGTTTTTCTTTGTCGGTTATAATTCCACCTCTTGCCAAGCCCCAACTTTTACTCTCATATGGCACATCATGCTAAACCCCGTCTATGATGCTAGTCTGTTATCCAGCTTTTTTTTCAAATACACTTGTTACTATTTACAATCACAGCAAAACTGTCCATTAAATAGCCACACAGGTACAAAAGTTGAAGATTTACGTAAAGTAAAGCAGTTTGGTGAGTCACAAGTACATGGGCTGCTTGCACTTAAGAAGTCTAATTACATCTGTCCCAATTAACATCGAGCAGCGTCTTAGGTACAGTAAGGCATATAGCCCGCGTTCGAAACTGCAGATGAAACAGGTTTTAGGAACCAGTGAGTGATACCACGGTGGAGAAAACACCTCTGTTATTTTTCATTTGGTTTGTTATTCCTGTATTATTAACTATGACTGTGTGTTCACTGAACTCAGACGCTTTAGCTAAATAACGAAACAACTGCGAAGACTTTCCGTGACCAGGGTCTCAATTGGAGTTTTTTCCCCTCACCGGCCACTGTGGCAGGTTACTGAACATTTCTACCAGACACTTCATTTTTGTCTGCCACTGCCGGAATCTACATAGAACACTTTTGAATTGTAATTGTAAACACTGAGTCAGTGGTACCTGACAGTAGAAAAATTGAATATATCATGGAACCTTAATGCCTGACTGTTCTTAACTTAAGAATTGCTTTTTGAAAATAATATAATAATATAAGAAAAACCTATAAACCATGGTGGCAGGTGACCTGAAATTTTGGCTGTATTCAGACCAAATCAGGCACTGCGGCAAAAACTCCAGTCGTTCATTTGAACGTAGCTAGTGCGTTTAGGCTGCGGCAGTGGGGACCGAAAAAAAACGCAGCAGTGGCTGATCACGCCGGCGATCAGACCGGAAGACGCCCAGGTGAAGAACTTTGTTTACCATGTAGCATTCTGCTGTTTACTGAGCAACTGTGAAGATGGAAGAGAGACTGATCGATCGCCGCCGTGATGACCTTTCCAGAGATATACAACCCTGCCATGAGGGAGTACAAAGACGTTAATCGCCGTGCAGTTGCTTGGCGTCGTATCGCTCTTCAAGTTGGGATTGCTGGTTAGTATTTCTACTTGTGCTACAATCAGCATGGCCACGTAGCGACACTCCCACACCGCCGCACAACCCTGAGCTAATTGCTGAATTGAATACAGCCTTCTACCTGCTACAGCCAACATTTACCCTGTATTTGGCAGGTGCTAATTTCATTCTCTAACCACATTTCAACCTGAGCTGCTGTGACACCAACTTTAAATATCACTAAGTTGACATGAAGGAAAACTGTCTGAAGAAGAAGGCGGGGAGGAGTAGTTAGCTTTGATCATGCATATGGAGCCCTTTGTTTGTTTCTAAATCTCAACCTGACGCCAATTGGCATCACTATTTTTTGTAGCTGTTCAATTGTACTTTCTCCCTGATGCATCCAAACCTGTATTCAACTCCACCAATCAGAAGTGATGCAAGACTAGCCTGTCATTATTATACAATGTACTCTCAATTCAAATTAAGGTCTGAAACTCACTAATTTCTTCTTTCCCTGGCGTTAGATATGTATGCTGTGTCCAACCATTTCTTCAACATGTCTCCACTCTCTGCTTATGTACATTTTGAAACTATTAGTTTCGCACCTTCTACTTGACTCGGGGATGAAGCAGCAAGTGCCAGCAAGGAAAAAAGCCACATAGAGGAAGCAACACTGATGAAAACGACATGAATACAAACAAATGTGGGACATGAAATGAAGGAGCTGGTTTGGGTTTTGGAGGTTTTCTGTGTTATTGGGGATCATATGGAGGGTGAGGGTGGGGTAGCGAGGCAGGAAACCAGGTAGCAAATGAAAGCGTTTAACAGAATGAGAACAGCAAAGCAGAAAGAAGCCATGCCAGCAGTGAACCCAATGGAGGATTCTCTGAACCTCTGTCAAATACAGACGTCAGCCTGTAAGGTTTGTGACATATTCATTCATTATATCCCCTCTTCCTCCAACATGCAAACTAGGTCAAACAAACTTATAATTAACCTTTATCCTTCAAAACTAGCACATTATACCAATGTCAGTATATAAAAATGCTCTGCAGTTGTATTTTACAAGATGTAATTCAACTGTCTGATTCTCAGGCAGTCTGGTTCAAAGCTGGGTGGCCCTGATCATAAAGGTAGGATTATTTTACGTCTTTAATTTAGACTTCGACACAGTCAGTGGTCTACTACAGAAGGAGCCTTCGAAATATTTTAAGTGATTCGTACATCTTCCAGTTACAACAATGCAGACCGTGCTTCAATAAAAATGGAGCCAAATTTAATGTCAGAATCGGTTTCTCACCATTTAAGTAATACAGCTAGGTTCAGATGATCAGGCCTAGATGTGAGATGACAAAGGAGGAAAAAAAACGTACCTTCTTATTGAAGGCCCAGATCTTGTCCCACTCCATGTTCACCACTGACCTCGATCCACCCTGGAAGGAGTCGGATAAAAGAAAAACACATTTTCAACTGATACAAAAGCCTTTTGCACTCAATGGATACTATAGGGAAGCCATAATTCCTTAATTTTGACACATTTGCAATATTTGAACTCTCTTCTTAGGTCCTTTATTTCGATATTTTGACATCTGACAATTTTTAAGGATGCCTTATTAGTGCAGACTGTGGCATCCTGTACGCAATGTTTTGAAAGTATACTAAACAATTTAAGCCCATGTGAAAATGAAAACACATGCAGAAAACTCTCTGGTCTGGCATCTCTCACATTTTCTTTATCTGCAATCATCAACTCCCGTCTTTGTTTTAGAGTGGTATCCAGGCTTTTGCCCCCGCCCATCTCTAACTATGACAGATGTACCTGGGCTGCTATGAACTGTTTCAGACCCTCAACGGTCATTCCTCGCCTCAGGACTCCTCTGACAGTGGGGAAGCGAGGGTCGTCCCTGGAGGACGAGATGAGAAAAGTCAAAATGAGAACATGGGGGTAGAGAGGGAAAAAAGTAAAGGTAAAGAGAGGAAAGGGGCGGAATACAGGGGGAATAGATAGGGATAGAAGTAGTAGTTGTAATAAACTAAACATTATGCATTCCAGACAGTCACATTACTAAGCATCAGTCACCAGATAAATCCAACTAAACCTACCATCCATCTACGTATCCCTGGTCGACAAACCAGGTGAGCTTCCTCTTGGACAGCACTGTGTTGTTGAGGTTGAGTCGGGCATACTCCCAGATGTAGGGCTTCCTGAGGCGCAGGGCTTCGATGATCCAGTAGAACTGCTCATCACGATCGTGGTACTCTGTGGTCCTAAGAGCATGGGTCACACCCTCCAAACTGTCCACGATGGGACAGGCAAAGTCGTATGTTGGGTAGACTCTGGAAGAAAGGAGGGAGACAGTTTCAACAATTAATATTAATCATTTCAACTGATAATCTAGTTTTCCCCTCCCTGGACTTATTAAAGTCAAGTACTTGTAGGTGCTTCCAGTGCGAGGGTGGGGAGCGTTTTTGCAGCGGAAGAGGGTGGGGTCTCTCATGCAGCCATTGTTGGAGCTCATGTCAATCTTAGCCCTCATGCAGCAGGTCTGACCGTACTCTGTCCCGGCTTTCATCTCCGACCACATCTTCATGTTCTGTTCCACCGCTACAGAGGAGAGACACAAGTTGCATGTCGTCATGTTGTCAGTGTCAACATCCCCTATGACTGGTAATCATGCAATGGTCCCCCCCAGGCGTACTGTTATTTCTGCATTTGGACTCAGTACGCTGCTCCCTCTCCTGCTTCATCTGCTCAGGAGGTGTGCTGTCAATGTAGGCCTTGCCCTCAGCAAGCAGCTGATCAGCAAATCGCAATATGATGGGGAAATGGTCACTGGTGTAGGTGAACTGGTCTGGATGGATCTGGAGCATGGCAACATCTTCCAGGATCACCTGAGAAGAAATAAAGACACATAGAAATAAGACCACCCATTTATTTTCATGAGCAATGAAAAGACAGTTCTGTTTCTGGTTTCTTACAGGTAGTTTTGATATATTAATGACTAATTCACAATTTTCACAATTCTATTTCTCCATTTGCTCTGAGATCTGAATGGTTTACCTTCTCAAAGTCCTCCTTCTCCTTCTCGGGGTTGGTGTCGTCGAAGCGCATGATAAGCTTGCCTTTAAATGTGACCTGGTAGTGCTGGTTGAGCAGAGCAGCCTTGGCATGGCCAATATGCAGGTATCTGGCCACAGAGAGACAGAAAAAATGGCCCCTGTTAGGAAAGGTACTAAACTCCTAATGCACACTTAGGAATCTAATGACCATGTATAATCTGAACTTCTCTTAAACCTTTGAACTAGAAATGGTCTGCCAGTGTCTACATTGGTATTTTTGCTTATTGTGATGTAATTTCCTAGATTATCTTCAAATGCTTCATAACCCTATCATCTGTACAACCTAAGCTAAAAGGCTATCTAAGTAAACCATAATGACTGATAAAATCATTGAAACTGTGTCATAAATTAAAAAAGTGCCACTGTGCGTTGTGACTGCACTTTGCACCGCACGTAACGTAATTACATCATCAACTTGCGACACCAGCGTACAACGTGATGACATGAAAGACAGAAGCCTTAGCTTTCAGCTGCAGGAAGAATGAATGCTCTAGCTATTAGGTTTTTTATTTTAGATCAACTTAAAACAGGATTATGCAAACAACGACCTCCCACGGCCAGTTCGGGGCGCCCATGGGAGGTCTGTTTTCAGAGGGTTAAACTCCACATCACGCCTTACCCGCTGGCCTCGGGAGGGAACCGAACCACCACCTTGCCAATCTCAGCTCCTGGCAAATCCACAAACTTGCCAACATCCTGCTTCTTCTCATCCGGCTGTTGATGAGGGACACAAACAGTCAGGAATACAACAAGACAGCTGCATTCATTTTGTACTTATTTTGTCACTCCCCCCCCCCCTTTAACATCTGAAAACTTTTGCTAACAATCATTTCGTTTTTCTTTGTTTATTCAGTGTACTGAGCAGAAACGCTTCAGGTCAGCCCTGCCTGGCTTCACAGTAGCTGCGTTTACATGGACCCTAATATTCCACTAATAATGGGAATAATAGCCCAATCAGAATAGAAATGCATCATGTAACCACCTCAATCTGAAGAGACTGGCCTGATCGGAAGGAATTTCAAATCGGGTTGAGAGGGGTGGTGTAAACCTTTGATAATCCGTTCAATCGGAAAATATTAGCACCTAATAACCATGTAAATGCTTAATCCGATTGTTTCTCTCTGGTTGGAATAAATATATTCTTTCTGCGCATGTTTGCGCCACGTGGGGGGAACATTAGGTGACGTGAACAAGTTTCCAGGAGGGACAGAAACATGGCGGCAGCAAAACAAAACTTTTTTGTTGGAGACCTTAAAAGATTTAAGATGAACGAAGCTGAAAAAAACCCTAATTTTCTTCAGTTATATTTCAGGCAGATTAGACGCTTCACAGCGGGTGGAGCCACCGTGCGCATGTCAAAAAAGTTATATTCTGATTAAATGCTTTGGGCATGTAAACGCACATCTTATCAGATCCCTTTATTTAGTGTCCATGTAAACAGAATCTCTAATCAGAATGATTTCAGTCGGGCTGAAGAAATATTGTCCATGTAACCGCAGCTATTGATGATCTTTTTCTCCCTTGTTAATGTCTGAAATTACACTTACATTGGATTTGCTCATTGGAGCTTTCTTACTAGTGTACTTGTTGCCCACAGCAGTGAAGGGAACCTGCGAGCTCAGGAAAGAGAACCAGCGATTGACATGGGAGAAGGATTTGCCCTGGCTTGGCCATTCCCCATGACCTGCAGAGAAACAACCACAACCTGTAGCGCTGCATTTCACCTGTTTAACTACAGAAATTCCACACTAAAACAGACAAGGAGGAAAATGGTAGAGATCCAAATTTGTACATCCTGATGGTACCGACCTTTGAGGGCAGCCCAGACAGAAAAGTCAGCCAGGGTGAGGGCATGTCCAACCAGGAAGGTCCGCAGGGAAAGAGCCTTATCCAGTTCGCCCAGTGCCACGGTCAAACCAGAATGACCACACAGACGGCGAGCACTGAACTCCAACCAGTGGTCAACCTGCGTATACCAGACAGCATCTCAATTGAGGAAAAAGAACACCAAACTGTTACAAAAAAAAAATTTCTAACACACAAACACACACCTCAGTCTGCTCCATCATGTTGGCTCCGTAGAGGCCAAGAGCGGGAGCCACCCGAGCCAAGTACCGACTGATAGAGTTGGCATCATTGAACTGGATTGCACTGAGGGAAGGAAAGAGAACACAGAGTTGAGATAGATGAGTAATAATGAAAACATTAAATCAACAATTTGCACATCCTATAACTTCACATATAAATGTTCTACATGAGGGCGCTGTTTAAGCTCATTTAGCAATTTGATAAAATAATGTCACCTACTCTGAGACGTGAAGTCGGGTGTCTTTTCCTTCCTCCACTGATACCTGCACACTGGCCTTCACATGCTCTGCTGCCAGAAGCGCCTCTGCAGGACAGAGGAGAAAATTCAGTGTTTCTTGTGAGTCTGGGTAAACATGGCTTAACAGCCTAAACCAGCTTCAGTCAGTTTTGGTTAGAGAATCCAGAAGTGTTATGTCTGGGGAAACTGGACGTGCTTTAGATTCTTAAAGATGTTTGGCCTCTCATCCAAAAGGCTTCTTCAGTTCAGAACAAACATACCTTAGATGACTGGCAATCTTCACAGACATTTCGCTTTGAGAACCAAATGAACTGGTTCTGTAATGCAGAACAGGCACACCGCAGTGTTTCAAGTATTCCACTTTCCAGGAAGAGGGCTGATGCTAATCAATTGAAACGCAAATCAGACTGTAAAAAATATACTCAAGCCAACACTAGTTTCAGCATGCTTGCATCAGCCTGCAGTTTTCATTACACACGCACAATGGCGCAGTTTAGCCACTGTCAAAGCTAGTTAATAGATTAGCTTATCTTGGTACAAAACACTGACACGCTAACCCTGCAGAGTCTTGTCAAGACTTTATTGAACAACACAAAATGAACTATCACATATAAATACAATACGTCAGGTTACAGCAACATGTAACACTGCATATGTCCACCCACCCAGCTGAGCTAACCTGCTTTAGCTAATGTCAGCGTGTCAACGGATCCATAATGTATGTCCCTTAATGTGTCCATGTGTCATTTACAAGTTCATAAAGACTTTTTGCATATAATGAAGCAATGTTTATATCCCACAGGGAAAGTTGAAAAGTGGAAGCGTAAAGTGGAAGCTAGCTGCTGTCATTAAAATGAACTTTTAACGACCTGCCCACATGTTTTGATTTTGAGTGCCACGACGACAAGCTAGCTAGCTTGTCAGTGCCAGTGTTACATATACTCTCATTAGCTAGGTGGCTAGCAACGTTAACGTTAGCTGGCTCCATACATGCCCCATTTCAACTTACTGTATATGGACCGTCATACCAATTTGTATTCATATATAGGTCAAGTTACAGACGTTGCTTATTTGCCAAAAAAACACATAGCTTGTTTGTAGCTATTTCCATTTTTCGAGTTGCAAACACCCGCTATTCAATTCGGCTGGTTTCCATAAGACACATTAGACAATCTTAACAAAAGAAATAACTTTTAATATTTTAATATTTAATTTTACTTTTGTATTTATGTCTGCTGTATCAACCATGACATCCTAATGACTAGTCCAGTGTCTTTAATTTTCCTTGAAACAAAATCTATCTAGCTATATTTGATTATAAACAAATAAACATCAAAGGGAAAGACTTTCAAATTGAGTTTGTTTCATTTTTTAGGGTGACACGTAATGCTGCTAACAGCTAGCTAGCCAGCTGTCACTAGCGTCAAGTGCGTGCACACGACTCATTGAAGAAGTATCTGTTCAGGGCTTGTAGGCTGCAACTCACCTAGAGGCGGATTGCTTGTGTTGATGGTGAGGTTTAACGCCATGCTGCGAAATCCTTCTTCCACACAGGTGGTGAAGCCGTTTCCCTGTTTAAGAGACCCAAAAGCCTTTTGGCAAAAGGAGTCAGCAGACCGCCAAGACTACTCTCCGAGGTACCGGAGCAGCACGGCGTGAAGAAGAGAAAGGAAAGGGCTTCTTCTGTTTTTTTATGACTGCTAACCATCAACTTATTGGTGCATTACTGCCACCAACTGTACAGGAGTATGAGCAGACAGACAGACAGGCAGGCGTTAGATAGATAGATAGATAGATAGACAGACAGACAGACAGATATCTGGGCCTCTTATTATTGCTTTATTCCTGGTGCTTTGTAACAATAGCCTACCCTTACCTGACTTTGCCCAGGGAGATCGTTACTTCTCCAGTCATTATTCCAGGCAATGATTTATGATTTGTGATTTCTGGAACCAAATAACAAGGTAGGACAATTAGCATAAATGAACCCCCTAAACTAGAATGTTTTATTTCTGTTATGTTTCGCCAAATCCCCATCCATGACCTGGATGTTTACACAGTGGCTGGTGGTCCTCGCTCACCAAGGAGTGGGCCAGTTCATTTGAGCAATATAATTTACATAAATAAAAATAACTAACTAACTAGCTAGCTAACTAACTAACTTAATAAACAAACCAACAAAATAACTAATACAATTACAAAAACTAAGCAATTTATAATTTAATAAAAAAGATACAAACATAAACAAAGACAAAATAATAATATAAACCAACTGATTGTGTTATGATGCGACTCTGCATTTTATTGGTTATGCTTGTGTACTAAACCTTATTTGTTAAACCTTTGAATGAGTCGCTGCTGGTCGGTTTGTATTTAGATCCCGCCGTTGTGGCGGAACTACAAGAAAAGGCAGGAAAAGGAGTTTCGACCCGGACACGTATTCCTTGTGCACTTCCCGCCATGGTGTGGTTTGTTCAGTGGAAGTGTATTGTATTAAGTTTGTTTAGCGGTGGATTCACAACATCATTAACCTGTGCCGCTGCTCACTTATCTGACCTGGTAAAGCAAATATCGTGCTCGGCCATTACATTATTCACGCTCTTCATAACACTATAATATAATCTTATAATTTCCATTTGTAAATTGCAGAACTTGTATGATCTGTTTTGCTTATATTACTTTTGCATTTTTGTCTACTATGCTAATCTTAAATATACAGTTATTTTTAGTGCTGTACGTTTTCGTATTTTCATATTTTGCATATTTATGAACTATTTCGTATAAAGCATGTTTTACTGTTATTGTGCATATACGCATGTTTTTAATAGATGTTCACACATTTTATATTTAGTTCCCGTGTTATTGACTTACAATACTGACATACTGTCAGTTACGTTTTTCAGCTGCAAACATCCACTACCATTTAAAATGAAATCTGGCTCTATTAGCTCCCTATTATAAACAGTAGGCTAATTGATAGAATAAGTTGCCTCAAAGCCTATCTGTCATGCAAGTTTCATGGATATCAGTTGATATGTTTGGTATAACAATGGTAGCAAGCTGGTGGGGGTGTCAGTGCAGGTAAAATCAGGGTAAAACTTTAGCTATATCAAGTTGTGTTTGGCCTTTTAAATGTTGTAGCTCACCCAGTCTATCAGTTCAGGCTGCTAACATCCAGCATGACTGACTAGTGGCTTTACTTCAGGCCTGTTCTCGAACTGTTGCTCAGCTGATATTTGAACTCTCTGTATCTCTGGTCAGGCATGTCTCAGGACAGTCAACATGGCAAGTGGACCATCTCCAGCAGTGATGATGATGATGAGGCTCTTCCTCTTTCCGGGACTACAACATCTACGCTCCACCGACCCGCTGTATCCAATCACAGCTCCCAGCAGTCTGCCTCTCCCCCCAGACCCAAACTGGAACCACTAATAGCCACCGTGGAGGTGAAACCAGAACCAGCTAACACCCCTGTATCCTCACTCGTGATTGGCTCTGAGGCCAGACAGTCAGCAGCAAAGAACCAGTTAGATCCAGTGAAGTATGAAACTGGTCCGTCATTGGCTGGAAAGCGGAAGAAAGAGGTGTCAGAGGGCTCAGGCTGGGCTCTATCAGATAGTGATGATGATGATGGAGATGTGAAGGGGAAGAGTCTCAGTAACTTACCAAAGAGGGCGCCTCCGAGCCCCAAAACAAAGAAACCCAAGGTGGAGAACGAGCGCCCTCCGAGTCCCCACGGCCGTCTCTACTATATCGACGAGCCAGAGGACTTCTTTGAAACCAGTATTCCTTGTCTAAATGACACTTACAGGTTTTACCTCAACAAAGTCACAGGCCTGGACAGGAAGTACAACAGTGGAGCTCTGCACATCCGAGGTGAGAAGAGTTTCATTTAGTCTGGTAGTGCTTTGGTCACTTTTTTGTTATGTAATGTAGTTTTATCCCCCACCTCTTATCATCAGTCTTTTATACATTAGTTTTATATAGTGATCTTTACTTTTTTCTTTCACCTAGACATCCTCTCTCCATTATTTGGGACCCTTAAAGAATCTGTTCAGGTGAGTAACCATAAACTGTGGAAACTATTTTATGTCCTGTTTTTCTAGGGATGGCAATGTCAGTCGGCCAGTTGGTTGGTCAGCCCACCACTTTAGTTCAGACTGAAATATCTCAATATTGTGTGGATTGCTGTGACATACAGACAGTCCTGGTCGCCAGAGGATGAATCCTACCAACTTTGGTGATCCTCTGACTTTTCATCTAGTGCCACCATGAGGTTGACATTGGTTTTTAGTCAAATATCTTTAGAATTATTGGATAAATTGCCAATTTGGTGCCATTCATGTTCCCGTCAGGATGAAATGTAATCATTCTGATGATCTTTTAACTTTTCATCAGGTCAAAAATTGTATTTGATGTTTATAACAAAATACAAAACTAAAGACAAGCCTCAGCTGTACTTTATTAGTGCCAATTAGCAAATCCTAGCATGCTAACACACAGAACTAAGATAGGAAACATGGTATGCATTATACCCGCCAAACATCTGCATGTTAGCAATAATATTGTGAGCATGTTAGCATGCTGACATTAGCATTTAGCGTAAAGCATCACTGTGACTAAGTACAGTCTCACAGCTAGCCGCTAGCATGGCTGTAGACTCCTGTATACATCTCACTACCAGGTTTGGAGGGTATTTTCGGCCATTAATACCGGTGTACTCTCTTTCTCCATAGTTTAACTACTGCTTTGATATTGCCTGGATGGTTAAGCAGTACCCACCAGAGTTTAGGTAAGTTCTGCTTCTTCTTTGCTACCATCACATTATCATACATATCTCCATTTATCTGATTAGTGGGAATCTGTTCATGTCCTCATTATACTGGTGACAGCTTGTGTGATATGGTTGCGAATGTATTTCTGTCTGCGAGATGTTTTCTCATGATGTTGAATAAATCAACTGGAGAAAAATTTCAAACAAGCTCGTTACTTGTTACAACATAAGTTAATGTTGTGTGCAATTGTGCAGCTAGCCATGAATTAGTTTGTACTTTTATTTAACAGTGACTCAGGATTAAAAGGGGAAAGCCCAATAAGTATATAAACATGTCTGGTAAGCATTTAGGAGATTGTTTGCATGGCGTAGGGTTTTACTAACATGGCTCTTTCAAGGCTATTTGTAAAATTTGAACTTTTTATTCCCAACAATTATTCATGTTTCCTTAGATTTCATTCTTGTCATGGTGGAAAAGCCTCTGAAAGTCTAATTAAACAATCAAGGAACACTAAAACTCCCAATTCAAATTTGGATAATGACTTTTTATTTTTAAATTTGATTCTTGCATTAAATGAAGGTGATACACTATATATATTCAATTATAGGAGAAACTACATTTAAGTAAAGAATTGCTATCGCTCCAATAGTGGCAAATACAAGTACGAACAAAGTGGATCAAAGTAATGATGCTGGTGACAATCCAGTGAAAGGTGTCCACTCTTAACCCTTGGTTTCCTGGTTGTGTTTACAGGGATCGTCCAGTTCTGATCGTCCATGGAGATAAGAGGGAGGCCAAGGCCCGGCTGGTCCAGCAAGCTCAGCCTTTTCCACATGTTCGATTCTGCCAGGTACAGACTCACCACAATTTGCCTGATATTATACACTCTGATCTATAAAGTAGGATAGTCATTCTGGGAAATGCCTGTTCTTTAAGGACTCTGGATTAACCCCTTTAAATGGGACTATTGTGTGTGATTTGCCCTGACAGGCCAAGCTGGATATTGCTTTTGGAACTCACCACACGTAAGCATTTTTTTCCCTGCTTGGTATTATACCTGTTTTTTTTTTGTTTTGTTTTTTTGTTATTCACACATCAGGATGGCAAGGCCAGTTAGTCCACCACTTTTGTCCAGACTGACATTTCTCAATAACTTTTTATTGACTTTGGTGATGCCCTGGCTTTTCTCTCAACGCCACCACAAGGTTGGCATTTGTGGTTTTGAGTCTCAACAATGGATTTACATGAAAATATGAAAATTGGTACAGATATTCATGTCCCCCTCAGGATAAATTGTAATCACTTTGATGATCCATTAACTTTTCATCCAGCGCCATCATCAGGTTAAAGTTTTATTGTCTAATAGTTTGGTTTATGACCAGTTACCTGCAAAACTACTGACATTCTCATTAGCCTCAGCTGTACTTTGCATTTAATGCTAACATGGTAAACTAAGATAATGAACTTTTGGTTATGAATTTATAGCTGCATGATCAGATTTGTAGTGGAATGCAGCCATCTTTAATGTTAATGTATACATCAGAGTTTTTCCTGCTATGACAAGTCAAAATGTGTGTTATTACTGTTATCATCCTATATAAACTTTTTTATAAAACTACCTGTACGTTCCTGTACAGTGAAATTATTAAACATTGTTGTTGTTGTTGACACACAGATACAGTGGTATTGCAAATTGCAGAGGATAAAATACAAATAATATACAAAATGTACATACATTTACATTTAGCACTATAGGTGACTTACATGGTAGATATTACAGGTCTTGAAGTGTACTCTTTGCTGTTGTTAAATAAAGCAGAAAATTGTTGTGTGTCTTTGTGCAGGAAGATGATGTTGCTGTGGTATGAGGAAGGCTTCAGAGTCATCATTCTGACCTCCAACCTCATCAGAGCTGACTGGTATCAGAAAACACAAGGGTGAGTCTGTCTGTTGTGGGTTTTTTAACCTTCATATGGGCCATACACATCAATCTGTGCAGCCACCTTAAAGAAAAGAGATGGTCCAATGTGAGAAAGAAAGTAGTTTTGTTGCACAGTATCCAGATATAAGGTTTGGTTATGGAAATGCCCCTGAATATATTATTTCCAAACCAGGATGTGGATGAGCCCCATGTTTCCGCGGTTACCAAAGGGCAGCAGCGCGAGCGCAGGTGAGTCGTCAACCTTCTTTAAGAGGGACCTGCTGGAATACCTGGCATCATACCGCGCACCAGAACTCGAGGAGTGGATCCAACGAATCAAAGAGCACGACCTGTCAGAGACCAGGTGAACGCGAGGCACTCGCTGTTGCACACGTGCATACATATCTGACACCGATTAGATACAGACTTTACTGTTGAAAGTCTTCTGTGATGGGAGTATCCATGCTGGAAAATGTGGAGATATAATAATGACTCTAACATCCAACCAGATAATATATACAGTACATATGCCGCCAAATGATGGTCCTGCAACATTCATTGCAGTTGTAAGTAAATATAAAATCTGCATTACAAGTAACTCTTGTCTTCTATTATCAGGGTTTATTTGGTCGGCTCAACCCCGGGGAGATATGTTGGCTCAGACATGGAGCGATGGGGCCACCTGAGGCTGAGGAAGGTAGAGGTTTCTCTGTTTGTCTGCTCTCCTCATCTCCCACTCTCCTCTCTAACTAGTTAATAACATACTGTGATCCAAGACAGAAAACAAGGAAGGTCAGAAAAGTCAATAGCTGCCAGTAGTTCCAATTTGTCTCTATGTTATATACTATATATAGTTGTATGTAATATTTTCACAAGAAGAAGAAATTGCGTATGTGCTTTTTTTAAATGCTATTTTACAAAATTTGCATTTTTTGTTAACTTTCATGGTCATGGTTTCACTTCCTTTCAGTACAATAAAAAAATCAACTTTTAGACACTTCGGTCATCCCTCACACAGTCTTTACCATCGTCATATTTGTCAAAGATGTATTATGGTTGTACGGCAATGCATTGACCCAATGACTAAAAATAAAGGGTCTTTTTGGAAAAGAGGATGACAGCACTTTAAAATGTTGTGGAATTTAACAACTTCCATTCAGTCTCTAACTGAGGTTTCTTCCTCTCTTTCTTCTCTTCTTCTTATTTTATCAGCTGCTGTATGACCACACAGATCCCATTCCCGGCGAGGAAAGGTGGCCTGTGATTGGCCAGTTCTCCAGCATCGGCTCTATGGGAGCGGATAAGACCAAATGGTTGGCGGGGGAATATCAGCGCACCCTGACCACGCTGGGGAAATCCTCTTTTCGCCCAGACCCCCCCGTGCACTTGGTACGTTCCTCCAGCACAAACTTAATGTGGTCTGTTGCTTGTGTGATGCAGCGTTCAAATGCGGAAGATTATAAAGCTCAGAAATCCTAAAAGAAGTCGTTAATGGGTTGATCTTTTGCAGCTGTACCCATCAGTTGATGATGTGAGGACTAGTTTAGAAGGCTATCCAGGTGAGTAATGTATTTTTTTTTTACATTTGAAAAATGTATTTGTTAATATGTCAAACAACCTTTACTGAATGCAGGTCACAGCATGATCAGTTGGCAGATTTATTTAATTTCTTGCTTGCTTTTTCAACATCATTGATTGCTTGATTGATCTAGCATTTGATTATTTAGTGACTGCTGTGTATTAGGTTGTGATGTACATTTCTTTTGTCCTCCAGCGGGAGGCTCTCTTCCCTACAGCATCCAGACAGCTCAGAAACAACTCTGGCTCCACTCCTACTTCCAGTGAGTTCACTTCTACTAATCAAAATTCAGTCCTGTTGTACTGGTACTTCTGCGTTATGTCACTTCTGTAAAACCAGTTTGTTACTCATGATATCTGTTTGTTTTTTTCATTCCATACTAGGTTCTACACACCTATATTGCTTTTGCATTTGAAATTTGGTCAGAAATGATTGGACAGGGCTATATACAGGATGATTTCAGCTTAGTAATTATGGGACAGGGTTATGTACAGGGTCATTTTATCTTAGTAAAGATCTACAGTTTACCCAGCTCTATTCACAGTTATACATTCCTGTAAGTGTAATTCAGCAGATAAATGCAATCCTTTTGTGTGTGTGTGTGTGTTTGCGTGTAGCCGTTGGAAGGCGAATGTGACAGGAAGGAGTCACGCCATGCCACACATCAAGACATACATGAGGGCGTCACAAGATTTCACTCAGCTTGCCTGGTTCCTCGTCACAAGGTGTGTGTGCTAGCTTCATATTTGTTCACTTTTATTATGTGAAATTGTATATGTGTCTTTATTTGCATATGTGATTTTCTGATTTACAGTCTTATTTCGTACATATTACTTACCGCTGAAACTGGTGTGGTAACTCATTAAAGAAATCCATTTTGTTGTGTTTCACATCAAATTCATCATCATTAACTTCCAGAAACAGAAATCCTCTACTTCGTTGTTTTTTTATGCACAGATGAGAGTTTGTTTTCTTTTTTCTCTATAAAAACAAACGTATTTTCTTATGGAGAATCAACCGAAAGACAATTTTTGTAATTTAATTTCCACCTCTTAAATAAGTAGCAATATACTGTATGTTAGATAGGGTTAGGTTTTATGCATTGTATCATTATCTTTGCCATTATGTATGGCCAACACTGTTCATGACTATTATTTTCGGCAGCATGGTGTTCTAGAAAGAGTTGTTCAACCGCAACATTCAGGTCAAACCCCACCGTTCTTAAAATGAATTGAAATGATCATTTCAGATTATTTATATGTTGAGATGTTCCTTTCCTTATCCACACAGCTGTACTGAGACATTAAACCTGATGTGTTTACGTGTGTGTTTCAGTGCCAACTTGTCCAAAGCAGCGTGGGGTGCACTGGAGAAGAACAACACTCAGGTGATGGTTCGTTCCTACGAGCTGGGAGTCCTCTACGTGCCCTCCGCCTTTGTAAGAACAACACACATGGACGAACGGTAGCTCTGTGCTAATATGTCTGACTGCTGGAGAGATGTTCATCATGTGTTATTTGGCTTGAATGAAGAGTATTACACGTGCTAAATAACAATATGGTGTATAGTAATATGTGGTGTGATGGTTGTCTCCTTCCAGAACATGAAGACCTTCCCTGTTCACAAAAACCCATTTCCTGTCTCCTCCTCCTCTGCCTTCTCCGGTTTCCCTGTGCCTTTTGACCTCCCTCCCACAAACTACTCTCCTACAGGTACAGACGTGTGTGTGTGTGTGAGTGTGTATGAAATCCTCTGTATATATTTATGTACAGACTGGATTTGACTCTTGAATCTAAGCTGTAACCCTGGTTAAAATACCACATGGTCTGTAATAATGCTGTTTGTACTCATTTCTTTTGGCAAATGGTAAAGTAAAAATATTTTAAATTTTTTTTAAAAGTCTGATTTCAGCATTATACTGAACTCTATGGTCTTAAACCTCAGTTAAACCACATGTGCAGCAGGTTTAGCTTAAACTGCAGTTACGGTGACATCTAGTGGCATTTAGATGAATTCTACAACACAAGGGGTTCATACTAAAAACACAGCTGTAAAGAGGTTTAAGAGCACATCATTTATTCCACAAAACATGTATTGAAATTTGTCTTAAACGCTATCCTGTCAACTAAGCTGTCAGCTTCAGCCCCTATATGTTTTGTGTTTTGGTTTGAACCTTGGTGTAAAACGGAAACAATTTCAAGGGACTCGTGGCATATTGTTCAACTCGGGCAGACCTAAAGATAATTTGAACTTGTATCATTAGGATGTTTGTGGGATGTGTGTTTTTTGATTCCCTAATTAAACAAAAAAGTTAAGCTATATTTTGAAAAAAAACATTTTTTTTCTTAATCTTCTGTAAATCAAGCCATGTTTAAAATGATGACAAGGTCATCCTGACTAGATCAGCGATACCACCCGCAATCTATCTAATCAGACACTCTGCTGGGTTGAAAAGTGGTTGTAAAATGTTTGTGTAGCCATACTGTAGGGGAGGATTGGAAATCTTATGGTCATCACTAGTTGCCTGCCATGCTCATTTGTGAAATGCTTTGTAGGTCATTTTATTTTCTGGCTCCAGTAAAGAAACGACGGCTTTGAGTGTCACTTTGCCTTATTTTAGCAGTATATTCTAATCATTTTTATTTCTTCTAAAATTCATGATTAGTTCAATTCAAAGTGTTTCATATCATGTAGATTATTTCTGAAGCCAGAGCCATTCAATCCAATTTCTTTTAGCAGATCAATGCAGCTGAATGGGCGTAATTTAAAATTGATGGGATCTTTGAGATACCACTTAGATATGAAGCTTTGAGTGAGGCACGTTCTTCCACTTAGACACAGTGAAGACGCCATAGCAGGCATAAACTCTGCCATTTTGTCCAATGTAATGTCCCATTTTATCCTTTTGTTTATTTAAAGTATTCACATTTCATTTTACTGACCTCTTGTCTCTCTCTGATTTCAGATCAGCCTTGGATCTGGAACATTCCGTACAGCCAGGCTCCCGACACACACGGCAACATCTGGGTTCCCTCCTGAACACACACACACACACACACACACACACACACAGACCTCTTTATTACTTTAAAATTGCTGTGTTTGTAACTGTCAGTACTATGTCTAGGTGTTAGTTGCCAGTAACATTTATTTTTATATTTTATACCATACTGTAGACTCACATGTTTTCTACCAATAAATAAAATGTGTTAATATTGTCCAGTTGTGATGTTTTGCAACCTGATTTAAATATGAAAGGACATACCTTATTAGTTTGGGTTAAACATTTTGATTTAATTCTATTAATTAAATTAGGATCCCACTGAGATTAATCTTCACTTTTTTACACAAGGCCTGTCCAACAAAGCGTCATAACATAGACAAACCACATACAATAATGAATGAACAGCAATATACTCAATCTCAGGAAATGTAAGAGGCATGTTTGCATTAGCTATATAATCACTCAGTGTGATTTATGTTATGAATTTGTTTTTATTTTTATTTTTTAGAAGCACAGTAGGTCACCAGATGATCAGCAGTGAGAGAACAAATGTGTCCAGAGGTCAGGTGTGATATTCAGCATCTTACTGACTTTACCTGAGATCCTGCAGGAATAGACCACTCCTTTCAAATCCTGATTACTGTTTCATAACTGTTCTAAATGTATACAAGTAGTTTTCATCATGGATAACAAAGGATTTTAATAAATGGAGAACACAACTTTATAAAACAGGTACAGGACTTGCAAAGACCATGTTTTACCATACCTACAATATAGTCTGCTCATAGTTTGTTACCACACTTTTCTTGCTAACTTACCAGGTTGATAATTGTATTCCCATTGTCTCCCAGGTGTTGATTAGTCACTGATTAGGCAGCTAGAATGTAAACCAGTAGGGCTCTGTGTAATGAGCATAAGGAAGGGCCGTACCTGCTGTTCCTGACACATCTTTCTGGGTAAAAGCTGTGGCCAGCTCCAGAAGAGTCATAGTAGGATAACTGCCCTTGTGCTTTTTGTTCTGACTGCTGAAATTCCCTTCTGTTTTTTTAAACTTAGTATTTAACCAGGATACAATATGATTGTGGCCTAATGGGACGTTTTGACCCAATTGTTTGCCCAAGTGCTTCCCTAGTTAGCTCAAGCTCCACACTGTTGTGACATTAGGTGACCCTGTGCACACGCTTAGGGTTATGTAGGCTTCCCATTTGATTTGGTGGATTCGGAGCACACCACTGATTGTAACTGGTAAATGGACTTCACTTATATAGTGCTTTTCAATCTTAATGGTTCCCAAAGTGCTTTACAGATTGGTCTCATTCACCCATTCACACACACACTGGCGACGGACAGCTGCCATGCAAGGTGCTGGCCTCCATTGGGAGCAACTTAGGGTGCAGTGTCTTGCCCAAGGACACTTTGACATGTGGACAGGAGGAGCTGGGGATTGAACCGCCAACCCTGGGATTAATGGACGACCTCCTGAGCCGCCCAGCTTGTCATGATGAAATACTCTCCAGGTTCTGAAAATGTTTCATGTCACTAATGTACCAAAAGGAACTGTGACCTGGTGGTTCCAATTACTCAAGGTCACAGGAGTAATACAACAAGGCACTTGGGGGAGCTTGTGAGTACGACTAGGTGTAATGTTTACTTCAGCGGGATGGCCTGTTTTTAGTCTTTCTGAATTCTGGTGAGACACGGAACTCTTTGTTTGTGTGTGTGTGTGTGTGTGTGTGTGTGTGTGTGTGTGTGTGTGTGTCACCATTCTGAATAAATTTTACATAAAATAAGGAAAAGGAAGGGTGATTGATTGATTTTAGTGATTGTTAAAAAAGCAGGATCAAAATAATTGGTAAATTGGTTCAGAGGCTTCATATTATAACTGTCCTCCTGAGACATAAGCAAACTAAGTAACAAAAATGCTGGGTGGACAAAATATAAGAAACATCCTACAGTTCAGCTCTCACGTCTCTGGCACTGTCAACAAAAGCTGAACACCATAAACCTTATGAAGGCACGCAATTTTGCAGGTGTAGTGCATTGAATTTCAGGTGTACTTAATAAACTGGCAGCTCTGAGTGCAGTACGTTCTGTAAACTGCGACTCCCGTCGTTCCTTGCGTCACTGTGTCAACATGGCGCCTGTCTGCCGGACAAAAGGCGAATGTGTCTGACGGTGGATTGAAACCCAATTAGAAACAGAGGAGACATTTTGGGAAAACTGTCAGTGTCCGTGTGTTCCGGCGCCCCACGGCTGCAGATATATGGTAAAATAAACATCTGTGGAGGCTCTTAGACTGGAATATTAAGGTAAGTTAAGTCCTGCAGCTCCAACTATTGCTGTCTTAAAAGGTGTCCTGCTAGCCCGATTTCCTTTTCTCTGTGGTGATAACTGAAAACTCCTTAAAAATTTCGGCTGTGCTGCGCCGTTTTACTTGGCGGTTAAGATTCACTCTACCTACACTGATATTAACGATCTTATCTGAATCAGAAAGAGTCGGTTTCTAATTCGGTATGCACATAGTTCACCAAGAAACGCTTAATCAAACACAATGTCAACTTTTCCAGTTGGTCTACAGTGCTCGCTACCGCGATGCACAGTGTAACGTTATTTTAGCTAACGTTAGTAGAGTGTGATAATTGCGGTGAACAACAGGCGAACCAGTAATACAATGTGCTATTTTGTTGTGCTTAGAGTGGGTTAGTTTATAAGATATATGCCGAATTGAGGAGTTGTTCTTCATGTTCCATAAAACGTCTTAAGACACCCTCTATCGGGCACGTCCTTTTTCCTAGAAGCGGGGAAAAATTAAAATCCTTTGTTTTTCAATGTGATTCTGCGTGAAAGTCTATCATTTTAAGAGAACACTACATCGACGCTCCCTTGACATTTGGGGCTATAGAGTGTAGTCCCCGGGCCACATGAGCCAGCTGTTTTTTTTTTTTTTTGTTAAATTCCGGGTTCCAAGGCCAGTTGAAAAGTTGCCTACTGTAATTAAATGACTTTTGTCTATGTGCGCAGCTGGCTCATGTCTGCAACTAGGATACAGTATAGGCTATGCCACGTCTTGTTAGTATCTTAGGCAGGTCACTGGGTTTAGGAATAGTAATACAGTTTATCTTTAACATGTTAGACCTTTCTTAGAAGTAAGCCCTCAAGTACAAACACACAGTTCAAAGCAGACAGATAACGTGAGTGTCCGGTCCTGCATGGTGTGTAGTTTGTCCGAGGAGTGAACCGGATGGTGATACAAAGCTTTCAACCAAGATACAGCTGGAGAGTTTCTTGATGTATTACAATGTAATCCTTTGGGGACTCTGTTGAGAAGTTCTCTGCTCCACCAGGGAGGTCAGGGGTCAAGGCAAGTTCAGCTACAGAGCAGCACCTGGAGCTGGTAGGACTTTGGGGTCTTGCTCAAGGACACTTCAGCATTGTGTGAGTTGGAAGGGCACTTTACTTTTTGAGTCAAACTGTTAAAGTATTACCCTGGTTGTGACTTCAGTGAGTTAGTGTGTGTATTTTCATGTGTGCCCATACTCCTATGCTTTGTCTTCCTGTTGTTGCTGCTTAGCAGAGATCTCTTAAGGAGTTGAGCAGTGCCAGTCAGCACTATTTGATTACTGGTCCCTCTACTCCTACTTACACACACTCTATCCCAGCCCCACATAATCACATACTGTTACACACAATCCTAAACTCTTCGGCTAATGTCATTTTACCACCAGAACTTCCAAAGCTGCCGCCATCAAGAAAAAACTGGACCACGTAATGTTTTTTTTTTTTTTTACGGCTTCCAAAATATTCTGGCATTTACACATGATGTCTCTTCTTCATAACGATAAAAACTAGAAGATAAAATTTGGAGTACTTTGATAAGGTACTGAACCAGTGCCCATGCTGTACCAATGTTATCATATTACCAAAGTGAGTGTGGCTGCTGGAAAGGCACTGTTATTGTGCCGTAGCCATGGTGAGAAACTTTAGTGACCACCATGGTGGCGGCTGGGTCCTCATTCCAGATAGTGTGGAAAAACAGTGCATAAAAGTTGGTTTTCTTCCCGTGATATGGTTCTCTGTTGAGGAAAGAAGCATTTTGGTGGGAGACACTCTTGTCTGCCTGGCTATGATAAATAAATAATTTGTCTTGATTCTTTTTGCCTCCTGGTCACATGGTGTCATTGTGCGTCTAAAAGCCACTGTATCACCTTCTCTAAAAGAAGGATGGTTTCCTGACAAAGTGACTGCAAGAGACAGATAGGTTAGGCCAGAATACCCTTGTTTTTCCATGGTGGCTGGTTTCATCATGTATTAAAAACCAGTAAAGAAATGTTGGTCAGTCATACATGTATAAGGAAAAAATAATATTTGTTAATTTAAAGTCAAAGTTTCTTAGTGTTTTGCTAATCCTAATTGATTCTACAGAATATGAGAATCCACAGTATTCCAGCTCCCTTTCAGAAAACCCCACTGTTTTGATCAGACGTGTGTATCCTTTGTTCAAATGTTGAGATGTTGATGATTTTGATGTTAAGAGATGTTGAATAGAGGTCAGGTGTTGGTAGAGTTAAAGCCATTCTAGTCAGCGTTTGTTGCTCTTCGCTGGCCTTTTTAAATAGGTACAGCTTCAGTGCATTTTTTGCAAAGCTGCCACTGGTCTTATGTGGACCAGTCATGTTGCACTTAGATACATCTTGCTTCCTTTGATCATTCTAAATTTGTATCTTAATTGCATCTGGCAAATTTACACACACACACACACACAGACACACACACACACACACACACACACACACACACACACACACACACATTGTAGTCCTCACAGTTCACAGTGCATGCAGAGCAAAACCAGACTCCACTGAACATCATCATTATAAAAACAGAGGAGGTTTGGAGCTGCCGAAACTCTTCTTAGAGCTGTTGCTGTGGCCAGGTAGAGTAACAGCCCAGGTACTGTGAGGCAAAAGAAGGCAGGGTGGGCAGGGTTAATTAAAATAATTTGATGGGACGCCCTGATGGCCTGGGGAGGTTAAGGCGTCGACCATGAACCGCAATATCCCCGGTTTGCATCCAGCCGGGGACGTTTCGTTGCGTCATTCCCCCATCTTTCTTTCTTCATTTCCTGTCTTGTGTACTGCTGCCGGCTATCGAATAAAGGCATAAAAGCTTATATTAACCAAGGTTTGCACAACGAATAAAAATCTTAATCATAGTCAGTAATATTAGAGTGTTTCTTATACTTCCAGTTTCCTTGCGTGCTCCACTTTGGTCAGAGAAATGTTGTGTAAACCACAGATACTTTGGTTTGAAAGCAGATTATAAGTGTTTATTATATCAGTTTTTCTACAACAACAGTAATGCAGGAAGACTGTAAACAAGACTTAATACATACTGCACTGAAATAAGTGACATTATTGAATTGTTAATTTGCAACAAGATATTAGAAAACTCATGACAAAAACAAAATAGTCGAGATTATCATCTTGCAGTCCTGTATCGATCCTACGTATCCGTATAACTTTATACAGCGTGACTCATCCTCTCTGCTGCAGTGAGAGAAAGTATGGAGCTTGGCTGCCTGAGATGTAAATTTTTCTTGGCATTTTTCCCAAGACGTACACACACACACACACACACACACACACACACACACAGATACACAGTCGCCCTCGCCCTCCTCCTCCATATAAGTGTTGACATGTCTGCTGACTTTGATTCTGCTGCGGCCTGTTTTTTCTTCTTCGGCATCAGAAAGCAAAGCATCAGGACAGATGTGTTGTCTCGTGTCTCTGTTTGTCTTCCTCTTTTGCTCTCCCTCCTCCTCCTCTCTCAGTTCAGTTCAGTGACTGTTATTATGAGAGGTGTTTTTTTAGAAATGACACAATCAGTGCACATTTAAAAGTACATGACATATCAAACTGCAGATATAGATAGGGGAACAACAATTAGTTTTTTTTGTTGAAGCTACATTGAAGTGAGCATGTTTTTTACATTATTTGGGTAACATTATATGATTGTTGGGGTTGAAAACATAGCCATTATAATAAAAGCCTTATTTAGTCTGGAGGAATGCATGTCATTTCTGGATAGCAGCTGCTGAGCTCTGATATCTTACTGTGTGCGTGTGTGCGTGCGTGTGTGTGTGTGTGTGTGTGTGTGTGTGTGTGCTGTAAATCTGCAGGCAGGAAGCTAACAGATGTGACTGCACTTCCATTTTGTACTGTCTTTTTTTTTTTTTCAGGGATGTGAAGCTCAGTGGGTAGCTCAGTCAGAAGTAGAAAATGTAGATTTTCGTTATATCAGGCCCCATTTTTGACACTATTTGTGGCCAGTATTTTTGTGAGTCTCAGTGTATTTGCATTCTTTAATTGCCTCTCAACAGTATATAGTAGTTTTCTTTTTGTCATGAGTATTCAAATTGTGCACCCATGCACAAGAGAGTCACAGAAACAATGGACGTGGACGTGATGTGGAAAATAGAAGCCAGAACCTAGAACTAGAACTGGATACACCATCAGAGGCGGGGCCCCGTTCATTCTTATGAAAGTTGCTCAGTGGCGCATGAAGCCAAAAAAAGTTCGAGTTCTGGGCATAAAATTACCCGGCTCTTCCGCATAGCTTCCACATCGTATGGCTCATAGAGCAAGCGCGGTCCCGGGCTCTCTCACATGAATGGCAGTGACTCTATAACTCTGGATTCAGCTATTAGTGAATTTTACAACTTTAAGGACATAATGATTTAAATAAGGGTTATTTAGGTGTTTGTACTGGGAAGTTGACATACCTCCAAAAAAAATTATC
This sequence comes from Macquaria ambigua, assembly GCA_008360985.2. Lineage (NCBI taxonomy): Eukaryota > Metazoa > Chordata > Actinopteri > Centrarchiformes > Percichthyidae > Macquaria > Macquaria ambigua. Next base: position 40,308 of record VMKM01000219.1, on the reverse strand, counting down.
TGCTGATTTACAGACGTCTCTTTCACAATGTAAGTCTATGGGAAGAAGTCTTTTGGGGCCAGTGTGCATCACGTGATGGACCTGGAAGTTGTAATTTCACAGTTTGGCCACTATGTCAGATTGGCTTCAAAGCCTGGTGCACTTCCTGGGGGCTCACACTGCCGGGGCTCACACTGCCTGTGCGCACACTACAAACAAAATAGGGACCCACTCATAAAAACGTTGTTCCACAGCGCTACTAGTGGTCAAAAACTCCATAGAGTACCCAAGAACTGTATTTTCAGTACAACATTGGAGCAATGCTCTATTAAAGTTTACATATGTGAATAATTATTAGTTTTTACGTCCTTTTTACTTGCATAAAAGTAAAAATTATAGAGATTAATATGTATTAAATTGTATAGAATTGTTCTGTTTGCAGAAAAATGCTGTTGCATAGTATGAAGTGTGTAGTGCTGTCTGAAATACAGTGGCTCCTTCTTGCAAGAGAAAATCGAGTCTAATTTGATCATGGGCACAACCTACAAGAAGAGTGGGCTGAACTTTAAAAATGCATTATATTTAATGTGGTATGCTTTTCATGTAAAATCCTATTCTGGAAAGTAACTACCACCTACAGCTGTCAAATAAAGTACAGCACTTGAGTAAATGTAGTTTCTTTTCCTTTTTCTTTAATGGCATTGTTTGATCTCCTGCAGGATGTTCCAGCAGTGTGAGGAGCCTCGCTTCACCATCGAGCAGATTGACCTCCTCCAAAGGCTACGGAGGACAGGGATCACACAGGCGGAGGTCCTCCATGCCCTGGACACCCTGGACCACCTGGACCGGAAACATGGACACAAGTTGACCCACAAGCCGTCCTACATGCCTCCCTCGTCTTCAAGCACCGTCGCTGCCTCTTCCTCCATGACTTCCACCGCCACTCAGACAACTTTCCCCGACAACCGACTTTCACTGTCACCTAATAACAACTTCGACACCACCTCCCCGCCTCTGCCTATTCCAGTAGCCTCGCCGGTTGCCATGGCAGCTGTAGCTGAGAACGGTCTAGTTGCTGTCACCAATGGGAAGCTGTCACCGCCCCGGTTTCCTCTTGGTGTGGTCAGCGGCAGCGTGACGGCACCAGGCTATGGGTTTGAGACCAGTGAAGAGGACATAGATGTTGATGACAAGGTGGAGGACTTGATGAGGTAAGACAAGACTAGACTTGTCTTAACTTAGACTAGGTTAGACCAGAACTGACTAGACCAGGAAGAACCAGGCCAGCTCAGAGCAGACTAGGTATTCAGAGATGGTATTTTGGTGGTTAATTGAAGTAGTGTTTTCAAGCGACACTATCTGACAACAGTGTTGCATCGTGTTGAAGTACACGGCAAGTATAAACAGTTCATTTTCAATGCATGATATGACTGGCCTTAAGTTCCCGCCTCCGATAAAGAGCAACGCACAACCGCTTCCCTAAGTTTTTCAATATGTCTCCTACTGAAGATGAATCGGCCCCACACAGGGCAAGACCAAAGATAGACCATCATTCCACCTGTCCGATAATAATTGTGGGCTGACGGCCTTCCTCAGTGTGCAAACTGGCAGTGGTGCAACTAAGCAAAGGTGTATTTTATAACAAAAATCTCTCAAGTCTGTAAAATAACGACTGATAGTTACAAGAGTGTGACCAATAAATCAGCCAGACCAATCAATTTACAAAATGATAAGTGAGCGAACGAAAGAAAAATCTAAATCAAATCAATATTTGGTGTTACTACCCTTTGCCTTCAAACCAGCATCAATTCTTATAGATACACTTGCACAAAGTCAGGGATTTTGTAGGATTATAGTCAGGTGTATGATCAACCAATTATACCAAACAGGTGCTAATGATCATCAATTTCACATGTAGGTTGAAACACAGTCATTAACTGAAACAGAAACAGCTGTGTAGGAGGCATAAAACTGGGTGAGGAACAGCCAAACTCTGCTACCAAGGTGAGGTTGTGGAAAACAGTTTCATGTCACAGGTCATACACCATGGCAAGACCGAGCACAGCAACAAGACACAAGGTAGTTATACTGCATCAGCAAGGTCTCTCCCAGACAAAGATTTCAACTATCTTCAGCGTAAAGAAGAACAAGAAGTCCTGGAAGTGATGGTACGGCCCCCACAGAGCCCTGATCTCAACATCATCGAGTCTGTCTGGGATTACATGAAGAGACAGAAGGATTTGAGGAAGCCTACATCCACAGAAGATCTGTGGTTAGTTCTCCAAGATGTTTGGAACAACCTACCAGCCGAGTTCCTTCAAAAACAGTGTGCAAGTGTACTTAGAAGAATTGATGCTGTTTTGAAGGCAAAGGGTGGTCACACCAAATATTGATTTGATTTAGATTTCTCTTCTGTTCATTCACTGCATTTTGTTAATTGATGATAATAAACTAACACTTCCATTTTTGAAAGCATTCTTAGTTTACAGCATTCTTTCACACCTGCCTAAAACCTTTGCACAGTACTGTATATCGGCTGATATTAGCTCATTGCAGATATATCTGTATTGGCGTATACAGGGATGCAAACAACATGCTTTTCGGCGAATGTCGCTTTGTTCACATCAGTTTGGGTGACTTGTGTGAATCGTCCATCGCTTTTTTTTCTGTTGGCTGAATTTATTTATTTATTTTTTTTAACATCATTAGCTCTGTAGGTTATGTATGTTATGTCTTTTTAGTTCACTTTTTATTGTACTCTGTGTCAGAGCAGCTTCTCTTACGCTAGATTTCCATAAGCACCGGCTGTCGGTCAAACTGCCAACTAATAAGTCCATGCAGCAACTTTATTATATTAATTCTTTATTCTAATAAAATAGTTTTAATTAACAAGTTGTGATTCGCTATGCATTACATTTTATGACCACTAGCCTCCACTTCAAAACATTGCGAGCATGATGATAGAGAAACGTGCCTGTCTGTCTGTGTCAGTCCCGCCCACACAGACGTTTATGGACTTAATGAATGAACGAATGAATGAATGATCTTTATTTACATTGCGCTTTTTACAGCAGCGCCATCTCTAAGATGCATTGCAAACACACACTAAAACAAGCAATGTTGTCAAAGTAACAGGCCTGTGTCATGAGGAAAATGTAGGCCATGCCGATCAGCCTCACACTGCAATTTTACAGTTTCAAAACATCCAAGAATGCTTTTGTATTTTGTTGTCATTGACCAATTATGCAAACTAATGTCAGATGCCCCAAATGTTAAATAAAATCTGATGTAATGGAACTTCCTGCAGTGATGTGAGATATATATATATATATATGATCAAGTTTCAGTGTATATGATGGAATAGTGGCATTGAAATGTGCCAGAGGCCACCAAATTTGGGCTTTTTAAATTTTCTCCAGGGGGGGGCATGACCTGGCTACTTTTTCCCACTGGCTGGCTACTCCATATCCTTGTGGAAAGCTCAGGTCACATGGTTATATGATATTAAGAGTAGTGAGAAGTTTATTTTTCAACATTTGTTGGTCACAATTGTTAAAAAAAACAATAAAAAAAAATGTAAGTGCAACTCCACCTTCAAATTCAGCTCGAACTGTCTCTCACAGCATATTTAAAAAATGCAACTAGTGAGGGAACAATAAAACTGTAGGAGGCGTGGCTACGTAGTGTGTTGGTCAGGAGACACGACTGACACTGATTAGACTCTTTTTTTTAATTTTTTTTTTATATATAATTAACAGTAGATGGCGTGTTGAGCCATTTTCAACCCATGAAATGCTGTTTTTTTTAATAAATTTGGTAAGAAATGTCTAACACCAGCATTGATGTGTTTTGTCACAGTTCAGTCATATCATTTAGTTTACAGCTCAAAAACCATGTTTAAGTGTGCAGTACCTCTTTAAGAGAACCTTCTCAAAAATGTTGATTTATGTTATGGGTTGTGTGAAGAAAATAAATGTTAGCTGATATATAATTATTATAATTATTATTTTTTTGAACTGTCAAATCTTTATCGGTGTCTGCCTCAAAAATCCTGTATCAGTCGGGCTATATAATAGTTACTCTGGTAGCTAAAACTGATGACATGTAAACAAAGAGGAAAGGGCAACATAGACTTGTTTGTACTTGTTAGCAAACTTGATGCAACATTTTTCAATATTTCCCAAGAAACCTAAACATGTTGCTGACGAAGTCACTAGTACCTAACAACTGTATGTAGTAACAGGGTTCATACAAAGTCTTGAAAGTTTAGAAAATGCTAAATTATGTTTATATTAATTATGTTTTCAAGGTTAGGAATATGCTTGAATTTGAATATACTCCTTAAAAATGCTTGATTTTCAACATAATCTGGTGTTTCATCGATACAATCACTCATGTAAACCAAAAATCTCTTAATATATAAAATAAAACGATCCCATCGTCATATTTGTTTGTTGTCTCCTGGAATTTATAGTTACAATTTAGATGTGATGATAAAGGCTTCGAGAGTCTGGAAGGTTTTGGTTTAGGTACCTTGAAAGTGCTTGAATATTTCTCTTAAAAAGCTGTACAAAGTAAATTCTGTATGGTTTGCTACAACCATGGCAATAATTAGTACTCATCATTATAATTGTCATAATTAGGATCATGTTTTTGCTATCAAAAGGGTATATGTGGTTTTTGAACCCACATTTCTGAACATATACAGTAGATCGCTGCTCCAGAGCATGTGTTAATACTGATGGTCGACAAGCCTGCCTGTAGCTCACACTGAATATGATGTACAAGGATTAATGCCTACACACACACGCACACGCACACACACACACACTAGTTCCTCTCATCTGTAGTCTGCAGTCAGACAGCAGCAATCAGAGCGGTATTGATTTGAGGGTGTGTGAAGATGAAATCCAACCAGACAGAGCAGAATCTGGCTTCTGAGTCCTGCACATACTCAGCTTCAACAGCTACCGCCATTAATATATGTGGGTTGCAGAGTTACAGCTGCTTTATTTATAGTGCCTGTTATCTTGTGCCATGTGTGTTAGTAATGTCAGACTGTTGGAGATGGAACCATTTGCTGTACTTTGTGGTAAAACAGTAGATTCTGCTCTCTGCTTGTAGGAGGGACAGCGCTGTGATCAAAGAGGAGATTAAGTCCTTCCTGGCCAACAGGCGGATCTCCCAGGCTGTGGTCGCTCAGGTAACGGGTGAGTATCACCTCCATCTGCACTTCAACCAGGCCCATTAGAATCACCACCAGAAAGAGCATCCAGCCGAGCCACAATGCGGATCTGACTCCGTTCCTCTCCCTCCAGGCATCAGTCAGAGTCGGATCTCCCACTGGCTCCTACAGCAGGGATCAGACCTCAGCGAGCAGAAGAAACGAGCCTTCTTCCGCTGGTACCAGCTGGAGAAGACCAACCCTGGTAACACCACCGTCCACCATCAGGCCTACGTCTTCTGCAGACCCTCCCACTCTTCCACTTGTGAAAAAATACCGTACAATCAAAGGGATAATGTGTTTTTCAGCTGCACTGAATGCATGACCGGCAGAGCTGACTTCTCTTAATGCTGATTGAGCAGAAATCAGGCCATTCAGACTTAGGTGGACAATCTCTACTACAGCATAATGGGCAGAGCTAGTTATCCGTTAAGGCCTGGTTCACAATGGAGAGTTACAGATGTGACAGAAGCTGTAATCAAAGAGTCTTTTGACAGAAAAGAAAGCCATGGCATGTGTTTGTGTTTTTATGGGCATCTTGAGATGTCCCTGGTTACTGAAATAAAAACTGTTTTCCTGTGACTGAACAATGGCTACATTGTGTTAAGTTGAGACCAACATAGTGGAATGTACAGTCTGAAAAAAATCACTACAGTTTATAGTTCAAGTGTCTACCCCTGGGAAAAAAAAGAAAACTGGTGTGATGCTTCAAGTAGAATCTGTTGACTTTAATTTGGTTCAGTGGCTCGATGCTCTAAAATAACATCAGGGTGTAATGGGTCACTCTTTGTCCTTGGTGATTAAGTGTACACGCATCTAGTAAATGTACAATACACAATGATTTCTTTCATTATTATAGTTGAGACATATTCTTAGGTGGAGAAACACTGAATAGAAAAGTACTTGTGAATTAGCGTTCATCTGAGAAACTGTCTAAACTCTTATCAAAGCTGTCTGGCGTTTGTGACTTCAGGTGCCACTCTGGCCATGCGAGCCGCCCCATTGGCTCTGGAGGATGTGATGGACTGGCACCAAGCCCCGCCTCCGTTTGGCTCCACCCCCGGGGGCTTCCGTCTACGGCGAGGGAGCAGGTTCACCTGGAGGAAGGAGTGTCTGGCTGTTATGGAGAGGTGAGGAGGAGGTGACGGCAAGGAAATGAAAAGGACGAGGTGCGGATTGGCTGAAAAAAGGTAACGTTTAATTGGCTTTGTAATTATAACGTGGCATTGTGTGTGTGTGTGCGTGTGCGTGTGCGTGTGCGTCTCTATACACAGCTACTTCAGTGATAACCAGTACCCTGATGAAGCGAAGAGAGAGGAGATTGCCAGCGCCTGCAATGCTGTCATTCAGAAACCAGGTAGGTCAAAACAGGAAGGAATGAAAATGATAATCCACAGTACATTACTGAAATGTAACCACATGGATATTTTTAGAAAGTTATCAATTTTATCCTATTTAGATTTTGGTTAACCTGCTGAGTATATCTGGTTGTATTCAGAATGGATTCGGTTTTATTCTTGGCTCCCTTCATACTTTTCAACAATGAAAACAAGGGAACTAGAAGAGTCACATCATGACAAACACAGCGACTGAAGGAGTAGAGGTGCGATAGCTGTGATCTCTGTGTGTGTGTGTGTTTTACAGGAAAGAAGCTGTCTGATTTGGAGAGGGTAACGTCCCTGAAGGTCTACAACTGGTTTGCCAACCGCCGCAAAGACATCAAGAGGCGCGCTAACATTGGTAATGTCTACCTCTGTCTGTGTGTGTGTGTGTGTGTGTGTGTGTTTAAAATTACTGGGTGTTATTGGAGTTATACATACAATATGTCACAGTATAACTAAAGAACTCAACATGAAGCAGACACTTAGAAACACAATGCTTGTTGTCCCTTAAGAACCTTATATCCACGTGTGCTCTGCTGGATTCTCAAACAGTCTCTAAATAAATCAATAAACACATAAAGGAGCTTTTACTCTTCAGTACACATTCTTGTTGACCAGCTGGATGTTCCTTGCTCTTTGTGTCACGCCAAGTAACACTTAGATGCCACCCTGCTCGTCACAAACACAGCTGTAGAATTTCACACACACCTGGGCATCAGTGAGGATTACACATTCCTGTCTTGATGCCTGGAAGTTCTTCCTTTTGTATGATTTTTACGAGCAAGAGTAGCAGGGTGTTGTTCGCCTCTAAAAGAGCAGCTTGTTTCTGACCTCCATCATTGTCACTTGAATGAAGAATAGTGCGAGGCAACACCCACTGTTGGCTTGCACCTGAGTGTGCTGTGGTTTGAGGTCGATATGCTATGATGAGGTTTGTCTTTTTGAAGAAGCAGCCATCTTGGAGAGCCACGGCATCGAGGTTCAGAGTCCAGGAGGTCAGTCCAACAGCGACGAGGTGGATGGCAACGACTTCCCTGACCAGGTAAACTAGATGTGGACAGTAAAGGAGTTGTAACACACAAAGCCTCTAATAGAGCTGTCCAGTGACGACAGAGGACAGCTGTGAGCTCAGAGGTATGAATGTGTGGAACAGTAAATATACAGTGGAGCTCAGTGAACATTTGGCCAGTAAAGTTAAAGCTGGAGTGCAGAACTTTTGTCTCTGTTCTGGCAGTGAGAGTAATTACACAAACACTGCCAAGGCTCATGATGTATGTCTACAGGGGAGCTCGCTCAAACTTCCACAGTTCCAAGACAATATTCCTTTATTTAAGTAGAGTAAATGTAATAGCTACATAGCCTACTCCAAATATTTTACAAACACCAACCTGGCCAAGAGCAGTAACACACATCCTGTCTGCCCTCAGTCCTGCTCTTCTTTCAGCTCTCCAACGAGGAAAAGCTACACCAATGGTTATCTGTGTTTGTCCTCACCGTCAATCACTTTCTTTTTTTTGACTGTAATCCTTCCTCTGAACTCCCGAGTTTCTTTTTTATCTGGAGCATCAGGAACTTTTCTTGGACGCTTCTTAGGTTTTTCCGTCATACTCCTAGTTGCTTTAGCTACTCCGTCATTACGGTTGCTCCCCTCAGCTCTGGCAAACCAGAGTCGGAGAGAGATAACTATCTGAAGTCTACATGAATCATGTGATGATCAAGCATTTTGAACTTCAGTTGACGCGACTCTCTCTACATGGCTCTGTGGCAAACCAGTCATTGCTGGTTGATGTAAAACACATCACTACCAGTGCGCCAGCGTGGCCCGTCTGCTGCGAAATACAGAGAGATTTACCTGGTGGTGATAGGCTTAATCAGCTGTGTGTACTCGTCTGGCAAAGGCTTGATTGTAACGGACCTTCATTTATATGTTAAAGTCCCGCACTCAAGTTTTAAACAGTGTATGAAACATTACAAAATATACTTTGTATTGATTCTTGTTTGTGTAACTGGTGAGACTTTCTGTGTGGTCAGCAGTAGAATAACATTATGAATAACAAGGTGTAAAGAAGTCAGAGGTCACTGTTCTTGTGACAGTAGAATGACCTGCTTATTGTTTAACCTCTGTGCTGTTGTTGCAGGGATGTGAGGTGTCCTTATTTGACAAGAGAGCTTCGGCCAGGCAGTTTGGTTTCAGTCGAGCTGACCTGTCCTCTCCAACCCAGGTACAGCCTGAGTACACATACACTGCCTCCTCACTACAACTGCATTTATCAAAGATTTTTGGGGGCGAGGGCAGATTTACAGTAGAAAAATCCAGATTGAGCCAAAAATCTACTAATCATTCCCTCCATTCCTCCTCTCCTCACTCAGGTTCCCACGCTGCTCCCCAGCTGGTTTTCCGCCCTGGGTAGAGGGGGCTTGTCTGGACAGAGGGGCACCTCTCTGATTGGCCGCTCCCTAGTGTCAGGGGTGGGTCCCCAGGTGGAAGGTTCCAGATTGACAGGCGTGTCCTGGTCTCCCCCTTCCCCCTCCCTCCAGGACGAACCCACCATCCACAGCGCGCTGTCTGAGCCCCAGGACCCAATCGGTTTGGAGAAGGAGGCTGTCCATCACAGCAACCAAGCCCTGGCCAATCAGGTGGATGGGACAAGATGCAGTATGGGGAATGACATCAAGACGGAAACGCTGGAGGATGACTGAAGGGGGTGGTGGATATCGGAGTTGTCGGAGTGATGTATGGAACAGGATCAGAGGTGTGTTAATATGCAAGCAGATTTTATAGGAATGTAATAAGTGAAAAAAATGACCAAAAGTCGTGTAAACTCCAACCCTGAGATACCTCCCAACCCTACCTCCAACCACCAACCTGCTCTGCTACGCTCTTATAGGCATTACTATATTATAAGAATGATAATAATAATAATAAACTTTTATTTGTTAAAGTTCTCCCCGGCAGTCTATGGAGGATTTAAAATGCCGAAATAAAAACAAATGAAACAAAGAAAGTGAAATAGATTATGAATTATTTAGTTATGACACAGTAAAGGCATACATAAAAGGAAATACATATGGCAATGTGTATTGTTTTTCACTTTTATTTGTTGTTTTTTTTAGGTATTTTAAATCTTCCGTAGAGCACTGTCTTAACAGGACATGATGCATTGTGCAGATATCTTTGGGAACTGCACTTTTCACAGCAGGACAACACTGTATTTGACACGGGGTTCAAATAGTTTCAGGGTCTTGCACTGTGATCACAACACAACTGAACAGCCTCAAAAGATAAATACATGAATTTGAAAGTTAAGTTCATTTTAACTGATTGTTATTATGTTCTAATTTCTATATGTATATACAGTATATATACGCATTTCATCACAGTTGATTATATTTCAAGTTGTTGCTGTTGATTCCTTCCAGTGAGAAGAACGGCAAAATAAGCTTAGATTCATCGAGGTCACAGCTCGTTGGTAATATTTCTGTGAGCCTAAGATGATTTGAAAATGTAAAAAGAGAGAAAGAAACAGAATGGCCCACTCCTCCATCCAAGCAAAGAAAGGCCATAATAATTTGAATTTTGTAACAACTGAATACCCTTTGTTCACAGTGAAATTTAAACACAACTGAAAGGGTAGCATTGAAATATTTTAATTTGAAAACCACGTTATTTCAAATTTACAGTAGGTCATTTCAACTTCTCCAATTTCAAAAATGCAGCTGCATTTAGGTTGTTGTTGTTGTTGTTCAGTCGCTCATCTGAACTTCTTTCTTGGATCGCATGACTGACGGGCAGGCCAGAGGTCTGATCGATACCATCACAGCTTCACTGCTTATCCTTGGTATCCCGGATGCTCAAATTTGAATTTTTCAACCTGAATTGTGATGTCTGAATTTTACCAATTCAAAATGAATGAATGAAAATTAATTAATTTGAGCAACTTAATTTTTTTTTTTTTTTTAATATTGGACACTTGATCTTGTGGCTTGATTTTTTTTATTTATTTATTTCTTTTTTTAAGGGTTCACAAATTCAAGTTTAAAAAAATATACAACTTGAAATTACAAAGAGGAGTTTAAACCTCATAAACAGGTGTTTTTCTAGATAAAATACTTCAATGCTATAAATTCACTGGTATTTAAATATCAACAGTAAGTAGAGTAAGTGGAGTCCGTTGCTTATAAGATTCAAATCCTTGCGGCCTCTTTGCTTCAGTCCTAATAACAAGTCATTAAAAAAACAGTTACTCGATAGATAAATGTCGAAGGAAGCCCAAACTGTTGACAGATTTGTATAAAAACTAGAACCCGGATGTCCAGGTGACCGGGTGTTATTCATTCATGTCCACTTACCCAGTGGGTGATCAGGCAGAATGAATGATCACTGTGAGATGATCGATAATCAATACAGATCAGATAGTTGGGAGGTATTCAACTGTGTAATAAAACAGTTTAGATACTACAGATTAAAATGAATACATACATATACCACACGTGTTTGTATGCATACACACACATACGTATATACAGCATATTATATAAACTGAGGGTGTATATATATATATATGTACCCTGATCCATTTCTATTTACAGTATATAGACATATTAGCTTCAAATGAGAGAAACTATCAGTATGAGTATTTCTTTTTGGTGAAAGGTGAGTGAAGCATTAGCCAAAGTGTTAAGTTTTTGTGTATTTTCTGATTGTATGATAGTCACGGATGGACCTATGTATTAGAGATATGCTATCAAAGATGCATCAGATGTGTCAAATTATTGCAAGCGAAATGCATTTCCTTTTTCGGTATATCTGTGTTTGTGCTCGATATGCCATGTGTTCTAAACACACACTGTCACGTTTAAATGGTATTTTCATTTTTCAATGACACTTTATTGGATCAATATCATGGTGCTTAAAGTCCCCGCTGTTTAAACATTTTATTGATCAGTATGAACGACAGACCAGAGAGGCAGTAGGAAGAGAGAGAAAAATATTTGGGGAGCTGCTGTTTTCCTCAGAAAGCTAATAGTTTAACGTTTAGTGAGTGAGTTGGATTCTCTTGGAACAACCACGACAAGAAGTGTTCTTTAACAGAAAAATAGTCAAATCAAGAAATATTTATCCCAGTACAGCCATTGTAGAAGTCTTTTTCTGCATTTATGTTCATATCCATCCCCACAAGGAATTATTAAATTTTTTTTTTAGCCTTTTGGACTGGCGATACTGAACCAAAGGCTGATAACTGGTTGGATGAGAAACACATGAATTTTGTCCTTAAAATACCCAAATTTTCTTTTAAAACATATGCCTTATTAAGTCATACATCATCATCTTACTAAGTGCTTATTCACTAGTTTATCAGGACACTTTGTTAGCTTATTGTTATAAATCCCTCTATAGTATGTACTATATTTATCTCTTCCAAAACACTTTGTTGTTTGGGTAAAGGTGGAGATGTGTGTATCAAGCAGCATTCATTTCTTCTTTGGTCACTTCAGGGCAGCACAACAAGCTGTAAACACAGCACTGACATAGCATCATGGCTAACGTGTTAGCAAACAGTTGTCTGTTTACACATCCAGCAGACATTAAAGTCGATTCTAATGTTGCTCCATTCAGTCCAATATTCACTCTCCTTTTAGCTCTGTTTTGGTTTCCACCAGCTCCCGAGGAAGATATCTGGCTCTTCAGCTGCTAAATGTTCCACTATAGTCACTAGCTAGTTGCTAACCTTGTTTGTCTGCTGCTTGTTGCTGGGCAGGTAGTATACAGTAGATTTATTGGAGCTTTTTCACTGAAAACACAGGACGGCTATGGCTGAAAACAAGGTTGATGGGAGTGGAGTTTGCGGGCTAGAAAACCAAAACAATGAGCTAAAAGAGGCTAAAAAGATGAGAGGAACTCCAGACCTGAGTGATAATTGTCTGTGTGTCGCCACTATAAGTGACCCGTTTCACATTACACATTAGATCCAATTTTAATATAAAAAATGTTTAACAATACTGAAAGTTAGTATTTAAGTTTAGTAGCTGATCAATGATAGAATTTCTAAGGTGTTTAAGAGTATCAGCCGACACTGAAAGTGGTATCCACCTCTTTTGTTAGCATGAGTGCAGTTAGCTTATATTTTACTTGTGACACATTCACAACTGACACTAAAGACTTTCTCACTAGTTAAAAGGCAAATAATACTGGAGTTTGGTCTATCGATTATTACAGTGATCCATCCATCCAGAATTATTTCATTAATGCTACATTTGTTTTGTTCAACGCATGAAATGTGCCGTTTGATCAGTGCATGAAGAAAGACTTCTACAATGGCTGTACACACATCACTGTATCAGAACTAATGCAAGAAAGCTAAACACATGATGTTCTGTAGCAGCCAACACTAAAGTGGCTTCATTCAAACCGGTTCATCATTGTTCATCGCCAGGTGCTTTACAGACTAAGCTACTAGTTCAGAGTTAAAAACTCGACACAAATACCTCACTTTACCCCCCTCAGCTATAAGCTACACCCCGCAGGTTCCTCCACAGCTGCTTCAATGTGAATCCAAGTTTAGACAGTCGAGAGTGAAAATAACTGTAGAGCTGAGACTGCCAGCAAACTGTGATGAGGCTGTAAAGATCGCTCACTGGCTGATCTGGGACAACACAAATGTCAGTGTCCTTTTTAAAAGGGAAATTCCTTCTCAAACTCGAGCCAATAAATATTAAGTTTGAAAGTAAAGGGAAATTCCACTCCAAGAAAAGAATTTATTCATTCATAAGCTCCATGAAATACTTATAAAATATAATGAAATACTTCCCTCCCCCCTCATCCTGATGGAGTACTAACAGAACTCGTCAGTGTTGGTTTCAGACTGAATGTCTGAGAGAATTGAAGTTTTGTGGTGGAATGTTTCTTTAATTGTACGGCAGCAGAGCTGTCCTGGGTGTCTTTGCTTTAAGCGTTAAAAAACCTCTGAGGCATCATTAGTCAGTTAAGTAGTTCATTAGTCATTTGTTTGAATTATTTACACCAAAATATCAACATGTACTATCCCACTAAGGGTTAGAAAATGTATTTTATTTTCTTTGAAATCTGCTAAGCAGAAGCCTTTCTGAAGTGAATCTGTGGATTCATTTAAGACAACGTGCTGTTTTGAGATTATTTCAGGGTTTTAAATAGTTTCAGTTGCTGCCTTCATGGTCTTCTCATGAAGTTGTTCTTTGGAGTTCTGAAGCAGCAAAGTGATGTGAAGTGAAAGTGGTTTATATTAGTGTCATTTTTAGTCATTTTAGAGCCAAAATGTCTGAAATTAGAAAGGAAAAAGACATGAAAACCAAAACCATACGAGAATTAAAATGAGAAACAAAACACACATCCGTAACGAGAAACCAAAAACAGAAACGAAGAAAAAGAAAGCGAATGCACATTGTCAGTTTCACAATTTTCTGTCATTCCTATTGATTGGTCTTGGTTTCTTGACTATATTTCATTTTGCTTTCAGTCTTTGACCCTAAATTGGCTCCGTACTTTTTATGTCCAAATATCAGTGCCACAAAGTGTGTATTCATATTATACTCAACTTGAAATGCATAATAAGTCAAAGTTATCATGAAATAGAAACACAGTAATACCTGTTGTTTGTCCATAAATGACATAGCAAGCCTTTGCTCTTCCAGTTATACTCATGTGCACTTTGTTTCTGACAGTACTGACGGCAGCATGCTGTCTTTTCATTGGTTAAAATGCAGTTTTACCATCTGCCTTCAGTCCTCTGTTGCCTTGCTGTGCGGTTTTGTTTGAAAGGATGAGCTTCCTTCGCTGGTTCTTCACAGGAACAAAGCAGCTGACGTTTCAGATCAGATCTTGTTTTAAACCTGGAACACCCGTAGAGTACACGCACCCTCGGCATGAACTGTATGTTCATTCGTCTTTCTCCTGCCAAACCCAACTGCCAACACTCCTGTCCCTTAACACAGACAGTACACTCAATATTTGTCTTAACAATACTGTTTGGATTGGGGATGCTTCCATTGGCAATTGGCTGTCAGTATGACAAAATTAGGATGCATGTTGACGAGGGTGTTAATGGGGTCGTGGAGGCTTATGATCTGATCTGGGGTCTGCTGTGTGAACAAAGAGAAAGCACAGGGGATCTGGTGTCAGTGTGGTTTCAGTCAGTTCATGCCTCAGGGCTGAATGCTCCTGTCGTCTGTCTCTTACCTTAGTCAATATTGTGAATACACGGAGATGCAGTATGACGTTTGAAGAGTTGTATTCCAAAATGCTGTTTTTATTTAGGTGGGGGGAAAAAACATTCATCATTCAACATAAACTGTAGATGTTCCATTCTTAATGTTCTCCTTTAATCAGCCAATGACTGTAAATACTACGTAAAAAAAAAATGAACATCTGGTTCAAACATTTCATGTACAAATCTTTTTATTTTTTACTTCTGAGTGGTTTCATTTTGGCAATAAACTCTCCAATAATTCTCTATAGAATGAAAAATGTCAGACCTCAGCAGGACGTTTGTTGTCAGATTTTTATCCCCTCTCGTTCTTTTCTATTTCAAGATTTAGTGCCTTTTTTGGACGGTAGACTGTTCTGTAACCGCTGTGTAGAAAATCTACATATGCCTTTTGTTACTTTTTCATCTGTTGGATAAACCTTATTTGTTATTTTTAAGGTGTGTTTTTATTGATATTCTATTTACAAGGGAATAAAAACTGATCAGAGTCCGTGCAGTGTGTCTTGGTTTGTTTTCTGTATGTCAGTGTGTACAGTTAGGCACTACGTCCACGTAGGACCCCGTCGCTCAAAACAGGAAGCTGATTTAGAAAATAAGTTTTCTGGGTCTTTAAACCCTAGAATCCGTATTAGTTCTGTCTTAAATGAGTAGTATCCAACTGTAGTCTTATATGTAATGTTAAAAGAATATAGTAGTACAGTTAAACCAAAGTTCATTCTTGACCTTTGATAAAAACAATACCAAATCATGGTCCACTTACTAGCTTTTCCCGGAGCTTTTAACCGTCTTTGGCGGATGGAGTTTGTGAGATAACGACTGGCAAAACGACGAGGTACTGAGCTTGTCAACGGATCCGTCTCCCTGACAACTGAGCAAACCTCATCCACTGAAGGCCGAGCGGTAAGGTTGAAAGCTCTGGAAAGTAAGTGGACCTTGTTCTGTTAAAATAATATAGTTCATTTTTAAGTCAATAGAGCAGAAGTTTTTTTTGTTTTTTTGAGAAATGTGGTTACCTCACCTCATTAAAAAATGTCTTTAATATATTTCAACAACAGTCAGGTTTTGGTTAAGTAAAACTCTTGGACTGCAATCAAAACTACATGCTGCATCCTTCTCCCACAACTCTGCACATTTCTTTTTAACATTAAATCAGTTTGATACAAATAAAGAACAAATACTCTGTTAATCTTCCTTTTTTTATTTCTTCTAACCGGATTACTGTTCAGATGATAAAAAAAAAAGAAAATTATAAATGTATTATAATACATGTTTATTCTTTGGATTGCAGCATAGAATTACATAAAACAATTAAATTAATCAAAACCCAAACTTGTGCTCAGATTTGTCTTTCTTAATATGCACACACACACGCGCGCACACACACACACACACACTCCAATGGTGCACTCACACAAACAAATGACACATCAAGACAAACCCGCTCCACAGAATCAACGGTAGCAACAAACATAAGTGATAATGATTAGTTAGATGATATAGTAATACTGTTGACCACCAGGCTGAGGCCCCACATTAAATGTGTGAAAGGTTACAGGGGCTGGAGGGGCTTTTCTTTTTTGCAGGAATAACGTGGTTCTACTAAATCTCCCTGACTTAGCAAGCACCAAGCCCTCTCCTTAAGCTATTAGCCTCCCATTATTACACAGCTCAGTCCAACATGGCTGCTGGTACCTAACAAATTTTAACACAACATTGTATTGATACCAACCGCCTTTGAAATGCACCAAGAGGAGAACCTGTATCTGAATTTTCCTGGAAAGCAGACACAGCTGTAGAAATGATCAGCCAGTGCCAAAAACTGCAACAAAAAATAATAAAATGAAAGGCTGTGCACCTGCAGTAAGGCTGCATTGCATTACCCGACAGCCATGTATTGCTTGTTTGTGTGGTGTACTCTAATATTTGCGAATACTGGATGCAGCCAGTTCAGTAGTGAAGCAGGTACAACGCTTTGTCAGCTGAAAGGCCTCAGGGAAGAAGTTGGCAGAACACTCTGGACGAGGCGAGAAAGAGGTAGTAAAAAAAGGTGAACACTCCCTACCACGGCAGGAAAATATGTTTTAGTGCCTGGCAAATCCAAAAATCAAGCCACCTACTTTTAATTTTTTTTTTTTAAACAGAACGCAACCTCGGATCTGTGGCTGGTAGCGTCATGATCCAGGTGGGCAGAAGCTGTCAGGCATGCTGCTGCTGTAGGGGCAGCGGTGGGTTGTAAATTCACCGATTTGGATGATTTTCTGGTTGTATATAAAATTCCCTGCGTGGAAGTCAGGCCTTTTCTGAGTGAGGTGTAACAGCAGCCACCAGGGGGCGACACAACAGCCTTCCCTCCAGTGAGGCAGTAACACAGGAGGTGAAATCAGTGAGAATCTTATTCCAAAAATCCCTCTTATGTCATTAAAACCTGACAGCACCTGTGACCAAATGACCCGCTACCAAAAGGTGTTGATGTTATCAGATTTCTGTTAGAAAAAGGGGATTTTTTTTTTAAATAGTAAAACAGAATGGTTTTATAGGGTTTTTGGAATGACACAGGGTTTATAGCACAGCATGTTTTAGTTAAGAGAGCTGTGATTGTTCCTGCTAAAAACCAGTCTGGCTCCAGGTTGAAGGCCACGTTAAGGCAGGCAGGGGACATGTTGCTCCAGACCAGTGACCCCATAGTTGACGAGAACTGCAGGAAATGGAACAAAGATACAGGGGGGCCGATTCTGAGCAAAACAGAAGCACTTAAGAAAAGAAACCAACAAAGAAAGAAACATTCTGAGGGGGACTCATACAGATCAGTGTGCAATCTGAATACGGTTGGACACAAATCACATCACTAACAACAGAACTGCATGTGGTTCTTAAGGTTGATTCAGTCACATAAATAACACTGCTCGCTTTGAAAAAAAAGTTACAAGTAATAACAGTTATTACTAATGCTAGTTTGCTTATTTTTACAGTTCCTTATTGAAAGGGCTCTTGTTGCTCTGTGGATCATGTGCCCACGAGGTGCACTTCTTCTTCTTCTGTCTAATCTAATGCCAGCATCACACTTCATCTGGAAAAGCAATGGATTTATGTTGAGAGTCATAGAGGAGGATGTGTGCTGGAAGAAAAGACAAAGTCACTTTATTACCGCCATGTTTGAGCTTAGCTCTGCTGTCATGGAAAATAATAGCTCCCAATTGAACCAATTTTCCTCTTTTTCTTTTACCTAAAAAGGTAGTTGAGCAGTGAGTCGAGGAATATAGCTGAAGAGTATTGCTCCAAAAAAAACCTCAAATATTGAATTAAAAGGAGAAAATTAGAATAATTTCAGTACAATTTAAAACAACAACAGGTAATTTGAGAACACTTAAAAAGAAAATCAGGTTGTATTTTCTTCCTACATATACAAGTGTTCCAGAAAGGAACTCGTGGATTCCCTCTGGAGACTTTTGTGCAAATGAACTGAAGCGTTGATATGAAAACAGTGTGCGTGGAAGATACATGGTCACATGACTTCTGAGGCACAATAACATAAAAGGGACATCCAGAAGTGATCTCAAACCCCTATAACAGTGCACCCGAGCAAAGACCAGGACGGGAAAGTACACCAGCCGCAGAGACTGGAATCTGAAATGTATCGAGAGAGCTCTCAGCTGAACTACGAAGTATAATCATAATAAGTAAAGTGGCAGCTGGTGGTCGCTTCCCATCTTGGCGAGAACTCATGGACACAACTGCATCAAAGCCGGGTCCACCCATCATTCACACACACGAACACACACACACACACACACACGAGAAACCTTTACTCCCTTCCTTCATTACCACATAACTCTTCTGAACCACAATATTATAACAAATAACCAACCCAAAAACAAGAGTCCAGCCTACGAACCACTTCACAACTCGCCAACCAATAACATACCAGACAGCCACCTATAGTAACCAACCAACCAATCAGAGGACTCCGGGGTCCTGGGCTTTTAAGGCCAGATAATAAATACACAGATAATATAAGTAGACTATGGTGATATATTGTCTCCTCGTCTCAACTTCAATGCAACTCCAACATTACAGTTTCCTCTTCCTCTTGCAGGGGTGATTTTTCACCCAGAAAATAGTCCAACCTTCACTCCCACATCTTCTTCAAGGCTCACATGACAAAGTGCCTCATTTTTAGGAATTGTACTGCTTCGTATTAAAAATATATTGGCCACCGAACCAAAGCAAGCGCTGACTTGAGTTTTTCTCCATCTGGGATTAAAATAAACAAACTATTGAATTCCAATCTAGTATACAGTAAGAGATAGAGAGTGTTAGATAAATCACTTGATCCATTTACAGGTAAATTTACAATGCTAATAGCAGCAATTTTCATGGAATCATTTGTGCAATATTCATTAAAATAAAAAGGCTATCAAATTTTCATGCGATAAATGCATGTGTACAAGCATTTAAATATAAATAGTAAATTCACGCCTCTCGAATTAAGAAGACGCATGATAAAAGGAATGAAAAACAAACATATTGTATCCATAAAGATGATAGTGTTTGGACATACTGAGTGCGTTTACATGCACGTAGTATTCCAGATAATGTATTCATATGTATGCATCGTCAAATCATCTTATCAGAAATCTGTAGAGATTCCTTAGTATAAATGGATGAACTGAACATCACCATGGAAACCGCTTACAGGCTGCAAAACCTGTCAAGAACATGTCAACCAGCATCTTCAGGTTTGTCATCATCAGGATATGAACTTAGCCTAGCCATTGTAAATGAGACGTGGTACTAAAGTATTACTTTTCCATCAGCAGCACATGCCTATTGCTCACTTGGTGAGACAACGTCGCTCCAACTCAGGACGACTCACACTAAACACTTAACACTGACCTTAGTCTAGTTTGTTAAAGGGGTACTCCGGCGATTTAATGTATTGATCCTACAAAGTTAGGAAACTTGTGAGAGACAGATTTTAAAAAAAAGAGATAAAAATCAAAGCAGCAGAGGCCGAGGTATCCTGACCAAGCTCCAAAAATGCAGGGTCCTACATCTCCCATAATGCAACTTGACAGCATCTTTTGTTTTGATAGACCCTCCCCATCCGATAAATGCCCACGTCTATCAAACTCCACGCGGCCAGTTTGTAACACCGGGGCCGCGGCCGAATAGTCAAAAAACAACGTCCTATGTATTTTCCTAAACACTTTTCCTTGACCTTTATGGAAAATGTCATGAGGTCAAGGAAAGATGTGAAGGAGAATTCAGAAGGACTTCGGAAAAGACAACTGCACTTACACTATACTACGTAATTATACGACGACGGGTATTATTGACGTGGGTCTGCTGTGGTTGCTTTAAATGTTGCTGCCACAAGGAATTGTGGGACGGCATTATCTCCTTTCATTTGGTAAAGGATGGTCCAGTGTACTCTATGCTAAAGGAGATAAGAAAGGAAGCACTGAAGCACCTTTGCTTAGCATTTAGAGAATTCGACCAGCTCTTATCATGGCTGCCACTTAAGATACTTCCGGGTCTTTTCACTCAGTTAGGAACCTTCCTAATCAAAAAAGACTATTCGACCGCAGCCAGGCCTTCTGTTATAGGCTAAATTTGTAGTTTCCCTGATGACATCATCAGGGTCATTTTCTCAGACTTGATAGAGCTCCCTCCAGAGCTACTGCAGGCATTATACAACTGTTTTCACAGACTGTGCAGAACTCCTTATGACGAGTAAACTGAACTCCATGTGTAAAATCGGAGAAGTGTCCCTTTAACTTATGGAAAAGTATTGGGAGCACATGTGTATTCTGTCTAAATTCTTTATGAATTGATCGTGCACATAAAGTATGAGACAGTGCTGTGGTGTACTGCCAATGCTTTCCCATAAATACATTAACAAAGAATAAGGTCACTGTAAAATGTTAAAGTCCCTCTGGCATGTGATGTTCAATAAAAAAAACAAATTTTAAAAAATCCTGCCACATCATCTTGTATCAGTCAGAACTGCTTTTGTGTTGAACACTTTCCAAAACCGTGCAGCTCGTTCTCCCAGTTGTGTCACTCAGTCATGTGGAAATAAAAGATAAAACCTTGATTCTTTTAAAACCGACCAAACGCATAGAAGCAAATTGATTCTTTTCTCGAGTGTGAAATACCCAGCAGAGCTGCTGCTCCGTCTCACTTTCTTTTCCTCAACACATACCTATTCCCACCAACACAAAGCCAAAACACTGCTCTGAACAGCGCCTCCTGGTGTCCAAATGTCAGTCACAGATAACCAGAAATTTTGCTTCAAGAACAGACCTCCAGATGGAGAATATACTCTAGTTTAAGGTCATTTTCACATAACTAGTTAGTTCGAGGAATCTGTTTACACTCGTCTACCTCCCTGTCTCTCTGCACCATGACCGCAGACACATACAGATGCTTCTTATCCAACGTCTCCAGTGCAAAAATCGACTTTTAAAGCCTCCCAGTAAAAAACACCTTGCTCCCATAGTGGCTTTGTCCAACAAGGACATGACTTTTCCTGCTTTACACATATAATCTTCAACATTGACACGACAACATGAACTTATTTGTACACACAGGGCAACACTGTACAACATTTACAAACACACACACACACACACACACAAACACACTTCTTGTCCTTTCCCCTCTGCAGTCCCTGAGATCACCTCACACTTAGCACAAGGCATTCTCTTAAAACACAGACACAGCTAACAGAAATTAAATACACAGAAAAACAGATGCAAACCAAGCCATGGTGAAGGCACATTCTGGGAGGATTTATCTTTAAAAGAAAAGGAGTCCAGGAGGAGGAGATGGAGTGTCAGTCTGCAGATTAGACCCTAGAGAGCTCAGGGGAGTGGCAGCTAGAGCAGGGGATTGTGGGACATAGAGTCTCAGGACTTACCAGATAGAGACATAGAGAGTCGTATCCAGGGATGCAAACACATCAAAGGTGAAAATGCAGTAAAAGCCTGCTTTTTGTCACTCTGACCCCAAATTCTTAAAAAACTGCCTAAGAATCTAATTTGATCTATTTTCTTTTTCCTCATACACAAATAACACAAAGGGCATATTATAGTGAGACATGGAGGGAGAATAAAAAATGCCAAAGAAACACTAAAAGACAATTTTGGACAGTGTTGTCAGCTTGTCACAAGAATGTGGTTATACATTATATTGGCCATACAGTATCTTTTGATCTTTTATAATAATAATGTATAATTATGAATGGTGAATAGAAGAAAAAAATACAAGTGGCAAATAAATCCATCAGCCATCATCCAACTGGAAATGGCTTTTCATTCTAGAAGTGTTTTTTCTGCACTCTAAAAAACACCCGCCTACCCAATGTATCATCTCAAGTTTAAATTATTTTTGCGGATGTGAAGTGGGATCAAAAAAGGGACTCCTGCCTAAAATGGGACTAGTTTGCATCCCTGTATACCAGCTCAGAAAGCATCTCTGAGGCAAATAATCCAGTCTGCAGCGTCCAATCCACACCCCCGCAGAGCTCCGACACTCCAAATACAACAAAGTCTGCACTGACTTCCATTCACTCTCAGCAGTCTTCCCATTGACCGCCATTCATTTAGCATCATCTTCCCACATAATAAACAGTCCTTCTGTGGACTTCTATATACTCTGCATAGTCTTTCATCAACTTGCTTGCATTCGTTCTGAATGGTTTCTTCACTGTCTGTATTCTACCTCCATCCATTACCTGTGAATGGATGCAGTGAGAGTAGTTACACTATAGAAGGGTAGGCAGTATGTCAGTTCTGATGTGTGAGCCTGTTGCATAGCTGGGAGGAGAAGAAGAGAGGAGGAGGAGGAGGAGGGCTGTAGGGAGTTCATCTCTCCCATCCAGCTCCAAGTTATTGTGTCTCAACTGCTCCAGGACTTGCGGTTCTCCCCCCGGCGGGCAACAATGGCTTCTCCTCGCAGAACAGGGACGTGGGCGTGAGCAGGAGCAGCAAACTCTCCCGTGCGCCGACTGGTCCGATCGCGGCAGGACAGCCGGTCTGGGCGAACCAGCACCCCGTAACCCGGTTTACAGTGGAAATATCGATGACCTCCGACTGAACCGTCATTTTTACCTGATGGGAAGAAATGAAGAAGGTCATCACCACCAATCAGAAGTCATTCAGCACTATACTGTAGTCAGATTCACCAATCAAGCGCAGTATATTAGCCTATTTCTAAAGTACTATACTATACTGGGTAGTACAGTATAGTACTGTATGTATCATATATTATATAGTTTAGTAAGGTTTTTTTTTTTTTAATGACCAGTTAAACTGATGCTTGACAAAGTGGTTTCTCATGTCTTTGCGCAATTTGGGTGAACTGACCCTTTTAATTGTGTACCTACCTACAGGGGTGTCCAGCTCCACCCCCACCCACACTCCCTCAGCAAACTGCGTCATTCCCACGTAGCGCACCGTCCCGGCCTTATTGCTTCCTACTGTAACATACGCCCCTTCTGTCAGCCAATCGGGCAGTACGTCATCATGGCTGCTCTCTTCATCGTCCACAAAGATCTCCAGCCTCTCCAAGCCTTCACCTCCTCCTCCTCCTCCTCCTCCTGAGTTGACAAGCTTGTGTTCAGAGAAGGAGTTTTCCGCAGGGATGTTGTTGTGATTGGCTGAGCTGTGGGAAGCGGGTGGAGCGACGGCGGCCATCTTGGCGCCACACTGAGAAGGAGAGGTCACAACATCGTTGCTGTCAGCACCCTGCTGCTGGGGGTTTGTGGGTAACGCGGTCTCAGAAGCCAGGAGGGAGGAAGACGAGGAGGAGGGTTGGAGAACGTCAGACAGGGTAACTGTAGAAACACTACTGGAGAAGTAGCCGCTTGATGACTGGCTGAGGGGGCTGAGGGGGGTGATGTCATGCGGGTCATGCACAGGAAGAGGAGGGACTTCTGGGAACTCTGCCCGTCTGTCTTTGGTTGGGGGCCGTTGAATAGCAGTCTACAGGAAACCAACGGTTGCCACAGGAACAGAGGGACGGACGAGAGCATGCAGACAAGGCAAAACAACAAAACAATAATCAGCAATAATAATCAGCCTTCCTAAAAATGTTACAATCACCCTTTGGACCAATCAGGTGCTATAAAGTCTAGGGTCTGTTATGTGCAGCACAAAAACATTTGGTAGGACCATTTGCATCATCTGCTAATGTTTTCTTTTGACATGTGCAGCCACATGCTGGTTGACAGCATAAATAACGCAGTCGCCCTTTGGGCTAATGAGTAAATACATAACAAAACCAGATATAATGTACACATACATTTATGTTACTGCAAACTGCATCAGAACATCAACTGGGACCAGATCAAGAACCAGAAATGCAAATCAAAGGAGCGCTCCACCAACTTTACACATGAAGATACGTTCACTCCTCGTCATGTTGAGTACTACTTTAGCGGAGCTCAAAAAGATAACCCCAGTGGTGTCATAATGATGTCGTCAGGGTTATCTTGGCTTATCTTTGCTATAAGTGAAAGCGTGCCGTACAAAGACGTAGGTATTTACCAGGCAGAGAGGGTCTAACAAAAAGATACTGTTGGCTACATTATTGGAAGTGTAGGATCCGGTGTTTTTGGAGCTTGGCCCATACTATGAACTGAAATTCAGGATATCTCAGTCTCTGCTGCTTTGATTTTGACCATATTTTAGTCTGTCTCTTTCAGTCCCCCAACATTTATGGGGGAGCTGTACTAAATAGCTGGTGTGACCCTTTAACTTGATAGCAGTAGACAGTTTCATGTCCAGAGTGACTCCAGAGTGAAACTGGAGTCAGTGTTTGAAACAAACTGCAGTGGTTATCCTCAGAGATGATTTGATCAAATTACAAATATACAAAAAAAAAAAAACAGAACATTAAAGATTTTTGTAATGTTTTGTCACAAAACAAAACCCATATTGATCAAAACCCATTTTTTACATAAAACAGAATCTGAGCTAAAAGTGACAGAAATAATAACAAAAAACAACAACAACAGAAAAAAGGTCAACTTCAAAGGGGAAGGTGGACAAGGGCACAATCTCACCGTCTCAGCCTTGACTCGGTTGTCGTCCCCTCCTGATGTCACGATGCGAGGAACATGCTGCTGAGTAACAACAAACAAGGTCATGACGAGGAAACACTTGTATGTAGTGCGTCTATTCACTCCTGTACCCTCGCCTTGCTGCCAGAGCTTGAAATTTGCTAGTTGAACCAGTCTAGCTATTATAATTAATTATAATTATATACTTGACATTTTTAATCTTTATTCCTTCTTGCTGAAGGCTGACTGAATCCCACCCTGCTCCACGTTCACACCGTTAAATAAAGACCTGAGTATTCTGGGTTGCACTGAGCTCTACTACACTGTCTCTGCTGACCTGTTGGTTGTGCGGCAAAGGCCTCAGCTCCTTTTTGTCCTCTCGCGCTGGAAACAGAGACTTGAGCAGTTTGGGCATCTGAGGAACCAGCGCCTTAACTGAAAGATAAGAGGCAGCAAGTCCTGAAAGACCTGGGGGAGGGGGTGGGGAGGTGAAAGAGGAGGAGGAGGCAGAAGAGAGGAAGGAAGCAAGGAAAGAAGAGCAGGTGTGGGAGGGCAGAGGAGGTGTGAAAGATTAAGACAGGAAGTTGAAAGCGAGTCCAGGAAATGGCAAAAACCCAAACACAGTGATAGACTGACAGAAGAAGACATCAGCCGGCCATAAGACTTACAGACGGTTGATTTAGCCATTACAATGTGATCGAAAAACATTCTTATCACTGGACTGTGAAACAGAAATTAATAAAAAATTATTAATTCTGTTCATTTGTGAACGGACTGAATCTAAAGCATGACACAGAAACATGAATTCTGACATGGGCAAGAAATCACTATGAGACAGAGACATATTCAGACTGATCAGAGCAGACCAATTGGCTAGACACTGAAAAGCTTTTCTAATGAATACGAGGAGAGAGGAGAAAGAAGTTCACATTGCAGCGTTAAACAAAGCAGGTTACAGAAATGTAAGCGACACCAAAAGGAGCAGGTAGGAAGAGAGTGGAGACCTACCGTCTGATAATGTAAACAATGACATGGCTGTGTTTTGGCAACATCAAGCAGGAGGAGAAGAGATGGAAGGGGAAGCAAGGCAAGGAAGATAGAGTCTCATGATTAAGCTCAAAGTATTACTGAGATCAGCATGTAGTAGAAATGGATAAACCCGTTGGGTAAGAAGAAGAGAACTGGTAGGAGAGCACGATTTGAGAGAATGGAGGAAACGTGACAAGGAATTTAAGGTAGAGATAAAAAAGAGAGGAGAGGTAGAGGTGGTAAAGGGAGGAGGTTTACCTTGCTCCGGTTCCTGGTTCTGTGGGGGTGCCATGCCAAAGGGGGTTGGGGATGAAGAAGGGGAGGTGGAGTAGCTGGAAGGGGAAGAGGCGGGCCGGGGGAGGGTGCGGTGAAACTGAGAAGGCATGAAGATGTCCTGCTGACTCTCCCATCGACCCTGAGGAACAGACGGGCAGAGAGATGACAGGACATTGGTTTGTCGTCACTGCTGCATATGAACAGATCCATACATGACATTTGCTACTTTACACACCAAGTGGCAGGTAGGTCTTGTTTGTTCAGATCAGACTAATAATTGCCACTAGATCCACAATTAATCACAAAATGTTTGACTCATCGTTTTGACCGACTGTTGTTGAAAACAGTCAACATGTAGAGACAAGAAGCAAAAAGCGTATGTTACCTTATCGTCCAGCAGGCAGGTTGTGGACAGGTCTTGTCTGCTTCCAGACAGCTGAGGACAAAAGGACAGAGACAGAGTTCATATTGACAGAAATCTTATTATATTGTAAAACATTACACCGTCTTGCAGTGCAGTGCAATGGCATTGTATTTGTGTTTTACCCTGTTGACAGAAGGAGAACTTAGGCTCCGTCTGTTGCTCCTCCCTCTGCTAGTCAGTTGCTCCTTCACTGCCACCTCCTAAAACACACACAGGACATTTTCAACATATTATAAAGTACAAAATTGAGACAAATCGCAACTTTGATACATTTAATATTTCGACATGCCATGAATCTTCTAGGCTGGTGTGTGTTAAAACTGCATGCCCGCCTATCAATCAATCCATCTAATGTCTATCTACCTGAGACTGTCTATATCTCTACCTGTCTGAGTCTATCCAGAGTCAGGATGTTCTCCAGACTGAGGACACTGCGGAGGTATTTCTCAATTGCAGCCTCCTCATCAGCTGACTGGCTGTTGTGTGCGCTGGTAGCGAGCCGGGCCAGCATCTCTCTGTCCTCTGAACCCGGGGCGTCCTGATGAGACAAAACACAATAAAAAGATGTGTTAAATAATCCACCCAGCGGAGGTGTTCTTCTTCAAAATACTGAATGCCTGATGTGTTTCCCTGGCCTTACCCCGGGGATGTTGGAGACCACCTCGAAGGTGACCCCACAGCCAGGTATAGTGCTGCGGGTGGACATCCGTCTGAGAAAGTTGTGGGCAAAACCCTGGCGGCCCGGGTTAACGTTGACGCAGATCCTCTTCCTCAGGACCAGCTGCATGTCGGCGGGGTGGCTGAGCTGAACCACCACTCGAATCGTCAGGTAAACCCGCTGCTCCGGCCACGCTCCCCCACGACTGAGCTGGGGACACTCATGGACGGTAGAGTCCCATGATGCCTCTGCTTTCACCTGCGGGGACAAACACAGCTGGTTAATGCAACAGTTCCCCAAATGGACTCCTCAGAAAAACACCTCATGCAGGTCCGTCCTCACCTCTCCATCGTAGTGTTTGACGATCTGTAGGTCAAAGAAGTCGTCCTCATCCTCTCCGCTCAGGGTGGCATCCCAACCTCCAGCCTCAGGGACCTCAAACTGGTCTTGAGAGCTGAGGTCATCAGCTGGTGAAAACCAATAGAAAACATAATTAGCCTGCGAGGAGAAACACGTGTGAGCAAGTATACGTTATTCAGCACAGAAGTGACATACGTTTGAGGTTCAGGAAGACGACAGGGATATGAGTCTCCATGCCTGGCAGAGGAACCCTGTGAACAAACATGCAATACACACTGAGATCAACATATACACTTGCAGACATCATTTCAACCCTACTCTTTCGCCCATGTGCCTTAAATGCAAGGCAGAAATTGGTACTCTATCTCATTGTGTTTGGTCATGTCGTAAGCTGCAAAGGTACTGGTTCAATATGCTGTCTGAAATAGAAAAAATTGTGAGTTTGGAACTGGAGATAGACCCAGCGTCCCTCATCCTGGGCCTGCCAAGCAGATATGTAACATCGAAAAACAGTAAGAGATTGTACTGTATTCTTACTTATGCTGCGAGGAGGAACATTTTATTGCAGTGGATTAATGAAAAAGTACCAACTGTTACAGGCTTGCAGAGAGTGCTGTTTGATTTTGTACCATGAGAGTACCTTACATGTATATTACATTCAAAAACAGACCAATTCCATAAAATGTAGGAATTAGAGCCTGGTGTCTTTGCCATCATGCTGCAGGGATTTTCTTGATTATTCTTATTGCACATTATCATCGTAACCTCTGGTAACCTCCACCTTCTACTTGTTGTAAAAGTGAACACTAATAAATATATTGTTAAAAAACAAAAAAACATTTATACTTGTCTGTGCCTTACAGAAGTTAAGTTGAGGCACTCGCAAGGAAATATTGAATAAATCAAATCTCTCACACACACACACACACACACACACACACACACACACACACACACACACACATCGTACCATTCAGCAGGTGCTCCGGGAATGCCGCTGCCAGCAGAGGGCACCATGACAGCGTTTCTCTCCTCTGTCAGAGTCAAGCGCCACTCCAGCAGCTGGGCCTCCCTCTCCATGTCGTCCTCTGTCTTTTCTGTGCGCACAACGCTCAAACATTCAAACACTTCCTACACTAAAAACCCCCTAAATTTAACTATTTATTTAATTTAACACTGAAGATGCCTGCAAGCTGTATAGCTCTACAACCCTGAGAGTTACCGGAACAGAGGACAGTGTTACAGATTTTTTTGAATGTGTTGCATGTTTTTATGAACGTTTGCATGCTGATGTGTGTGTTTTTCTGCATTACCTGCTTTGCTGACCAGGTTCTGCAGGTGCTGGTCGAGATATTCCTGTCTCTTGGTGAGAGCAGCTAACCACTGCCCCCGCAAACGTTCCAGGTCTCTCTCCTATACAACAAACCAGTCAGTTAATTATCTTTGGCTTCAGCTCACCTCTAAATCAAATTGAGACTCATTGAAGCAGGCGAACAGACTGTAGACAGTTGTATTAAAGTGGTCTACCTGATAACTGTCCATCTCATCTCCTTCCTGGTTTGCCGTGGTGTTTCTGATCTCCACACAACCCACTGACACTGCAAGCAGTATTTCTGCTATCAGAGGCATGGTGCCCGAGTCCTGAACTGAACGCACGTCCACCTGGATTCGTCTCGATTGACCCTGGAGATAAGGAGGGGGGAGGAGGTGGATCAAGAACGCAGACGTTTAGAAGACAGGATGTTAGTTTGAAAAGATGTAGAAGTTGGCTTTTCAACTGACGTTTGCCATTTCCACCCACTGTGACCAGGTGATTGTGGTTGTGCTGTGGGCTCATCCCTACCTGCCGAAGCTGGAAGATTCCCCCTGTCCGCACATCTCTAGCAGGAACCACTTCCACTGGGACAAAGTCTCCGTTCTCGTTTATCTCCAGGATTTGAATCCACAGCTCCAGGCGACGTGTTACCTCACTCCACCTACAAACACCAACATTATTGGCACATCTGGGCAACACCAGCGCATTGGTTTTTCATAAGTTGCTGGAAGGCTAGTCCTGCAAGCAAGACTAAGAGTCAGAGGTAACTGTGTGTATCTACCTGTCTCGTAGTGTGCGTGTCTTGGCCTGGATGATGCTGAGGTCCCACAGGGCGGGGTTTCTCCCTGCATCAGCCTGTCTGTGTCCATATACCTCGATGGCAACTGCCCCTTCAGTTAGGTATTCGATGAAATCCTCTGTTATTGACACTGCCAGTTCCTACAGGACCAAAGAAAGATCAGTCTTATTCCAACAACTTATAAATCACAACTCCCCTGCCACCAATTACATAAATATTTAAACCCATACAGAGTTCATTAACACATTAAATCCTCCCTCCCAGGCTTCACCTTGCAGCTGTCAAACACCACCATGCAGTGTGGGTCCTTGGTGCTGGGTGACGAGGACGATGGGTCTACTTCAGGGGCCACGATGATGGGCTCAGGCTGGTCCCAGAATGCATACTGACAGAAAACAAAGTTGGACAGGTACTGGGGAAGACCAGTGGCCTGCAGGATCTTAATCTGTACAGGAGACACAGGCCAAAAGTCATTTAAACATATCTTCTCTTTCTCTTACACTCCAAATGACCATACAGATGAATCACCTCTCTAAAAGAGTTCCAACAAAAACTGAACATTATAACCTTCATGAAGGTAGACTGCATTCAGTTTAACCAGGTGTACTTTATAAACTAGCAACTGAGTGTATACTGAAAATTACAGTAAACAAAACACATCTAGTGCTCCTTGAACTATAAGACGAAGGTCCTGGAATAATTTTAAACGACTGACTGAACCGGGTCTGAATAACCTTACCATGCAGACCAGTTTGCGATCCTGGACTTCAGCGTCCTGGTTGTTGTCGGGATCATCTCCTCCAGCCATGTTGTCCTCTAATCCCCCTCCAACCCTCACCACCTCCACATGAAGACGCCCTGCCACCTGACCACAGAGAGGAGAGGGAAAACATCTTTACTCCAGCCATACCTAGAAAACGTGACTGTGAATGTAATTTAATTTACTCCAAAGCTACTTATCCACCATTTGGAGTTCTATTGTGAACATCCAGCTGAAATGTAATTAGACATTTCCTTTTCACATCTTTTATAGTATTTTGCTATCATACTTAGCATTCTAGCAGCATGATCATCATCTGAATATCATGTGATCTTTGACTCTGATGTCCCAGATGATCCAGGAATTAATAACTTTGAACTACTGCTGACATTCAAAAACCACATAGAAGAAATTCATAATACACCAAGTCTAGAGACTAATGAAAGCTCAGATTCCTTACTGATTCATCTGTTAAGGTGTACTTCTTCATAACAAAGAGATGGAGATTAAGCAAAATAATTGTAGTAATTAAACTGTTAACCAACAAGTCTGTGACTACCTACCTCCCCCTTCTGGTTGATGATGGGAACGGCGTACTGCAGCTTTACATCATAGAAGAGACAGGAAAGGAAGACATTGGCAACGCCGATCAGACTGTGGTTTTCCTGTTCGTCAAAAAACGGGTCTGCTCGGCGGAAATATGAGCGCATCACCTGAACAAGGACAAAAAAGGAGAACTGAAATGCACGGTTTAAAGTAGGTCTCAAGAGTGCTCATCATTTCTGATTCCATAAGCTGACCAAAGGGTATGTCCTCATTTCTCATTATATAATTAATATAGTCGTTTACTGTATTTGTGCTTGTATTGTTGTACCTTGTATAGTGACCAGGCAGGGTTAATGTACACATGGGAAATTCACTCACAAAAAAACAAAAAAAAAAAAAACTCACAGGGTTGTCATGGTGATGTTGATGGTACTCCTGCCACTCCTGGTACAGCTCTCTCATGTCCACCAGACGGTTCTCCATCTTCTCCAAACTCCAGATCTGCTTCCCTCGACACCGACGTCGAACCTGAATCGCTGGTTCACTGAGCACTGCATCCCTCTATGTACACACACACACACACACACACACACACACACACACACACACACGCGGATGTATTTAGAGAATTGGCTGTGCTAAAAACAGAAGAGAGGAAATCTGTGTTCAGTGTCTACGTGTTTGTGTGTGTGAGACCTTGCGGTTTGCGTTGAGGTTGTCCGATGGGATCTGCAGAGTGACTCTGTACTCGGTGTGTCGCTCCAGCTCCTCGGCAATGAAACATGCTTCTTGCACCAGGAGGTTTGCCCTCACTATCTGCTCCCTCAACCGCCGTAGACTCCTCACCAACACCACCTCCCTGACGGAGAAGAGCACGTGGCAGAGAAGAAGGGGAGACAGAGGCGAGGAGGAGGGAACATAAGGAGGAGGTGTTTAGTTTACATTCATATCAAAATGGACGTACAATAGATGGAAGTATCTAATTCAGTGTGCATTTATATTCTTGGTACACACACACGCACACATATGCACACACTCTCACCTGTCCTCATTCCACTGCCTCAGTCTGCTCTGCGCACTGGTCGAATGACTCATCCCACCTATACTGAGTCTCTCCAGGCTGCGGTAGTGAGACTGCTGTCCCGGACCTTGCTGGCCAGTTGCCGGCCCTCCAGATGGACCTGTGGACAGACGGTCCGGGTTCAGCTTCTTCCGGAGCTGCTGGAGTTCCTGCTCGTACATTTGTCTCTGTCGCTCCAGAGCAGAGCGCTTCTCCTCTTCATGCTGCCTCTCCAGAGACTGGAGGACGGCTTGCATGGGGTCTGACGGGACAAAATGTAGAAGGAGTCAGAAAACAAAGACAGGAGACTAAACTAACTGATGTTCTGCCGATGCAGAATATAATTATTTCATTCTCCTAACATCTCCTTACCATTACTTCCCAGGGCCTTCATCATGACCTCTGTCTGGGCGAACTCGTAGGAGAAGCTGACTTCGCTGGACACTTCGCTGGCTGTGTCACCGTCTGCATCCAGCTGCTCACTGCTGCCACTGTTCTTCATCATGCCACCCTCGCCCTCCTCATCCTCAGCTCCCCGAGAGCGCCGCTTAGGCAGGTTGATCCTGCAGGTAGGATGTCCAGTTAATTGACTGTAATCTCTGGTATCAGTTAGTTCATTTGCTGTAACCCAATTGTCAGCAACTGGGTAATATGTGCTCTTATCTTTAATAATTCCTGTGAGGAACTAGTGCAGAACACATTGATAGGATGTAATACAAATGTGAGATACATAAGAAGAAGTGGGCGTGTTTAAATAAAAACTCAAATAAATAAAAAAACTAAAGAAAATGTATATTAGAAAATATAAAAGATATACATCTATTTAAAGCATGTGCAACTTATGTAAAATGACAAAATTATTTATGGCAATATTGATTAATATTTTATCATATGAAAAACATTGGAATATTAAAAATTGCACCTACCTAAAGAAGTGGTTGTTTCCCCAGAAGATTCGGTCGCCATGGTGAAGCTGCAGCGCACTGGTTACTGGAGAACCATTAACACATGTCCTATAACAACACAATAAAGACAGCAGTGACATTAGGATTTACTGTTAAAAACTGATGTAATGACGACTCTAGTGGTAAAATAACTCTTAACCCTGGCACTGTAGATGCCTTACTCTCTTGCCTTTTCCCTACACTCAGCTGCATGTTCTCATCAGCCTGGACTTTGGGTCTGTGATGTCAGTATTCCTTACCGAGCATTGCGGTACGGGGTGAGGATGACGGCAGCGTCTGCCGTTATGTCGATGACACAGTGCTCTGCCTGGATACCCATCCCGCACAGCTGGATGTCCTGAGAGTCTGCTGATCCCACCTTAGTGTGTTCCTGAGACACGACATTCAAGACGTTATCAGCTGAGAGTCGGACAAATAAATAAATGTGTCTGAGTCATGTATAGTAGAGTAATGCCAACACACAAGTTTGTTAAGTGTATCAATTTCTGTTATAAATACCATCACAAATCATGTGAACTTTATTTGCCCCTGCCACGACTGTCTTGATTTGACTTTATCTGTTCTGATGTAGCCCATCAAACAACAACTTGATTATGTTTTCTTGAAAGCTGTTCTGTGCTTTCAAATTTGGTATAATTGATTTAATTCCTGCCTTGAGGTTTCCCGACACACAAAACATTGTTTTCCACAAGCACCCACTGTCAGTCAGATGACAACTGACTTCTACTCAGCCAGTTAGTTATGAAAATGAAACTTCCATTTCTATAATTCAAATAGTGTACATGTGTAAAGATGTTCTATGACAGCTCAGTTGAGATGTGATGTTTAAAGGGCAGATGGATTGGAAACACTCAATTATAGTGACAATATTGTTTGGTATTCTGTGTAAATAGACATTAAGTAAAGCATGATGAGGAAAGTGTGTGTGTTTGTGTGTGCGTGTGTGTACGTACCTTCAGGTAGTACACCAGCAGTTCGTTGAGGGCAGGATCAGCGTTGAGGTTGACAAGAAAACTCTTATCATCTCCAACTTTAATCCCTGAAGACTGGAGAGAAATACCCAGACTCTCTAGCTGCTTCTGACGCTCCTACAAACACACAGAGACAAAGATCATATTTACATAGTGTATAATCCAATATCTAAAAAGTCTTGCTTGGGAGGAGTTTTACAAAATGTAGGAAATCAATCAGGGAGTGATTTTGTTCAGTAGCTCAACATGTTTGGTTTAATAATTACATATATATTTTTAATTTTCACAACTCTTGTGTGTCTTACCTGTGCAATCTCCTCAGTTTTGCGAAGCTTCTCCTCCCAGGTGATGGTCATCTCTTGAATCAACTTTTCTGACTCTTCCAGACGGTCTTTCAGCTCTGGAGCCTTCAAAGACTGGAGAAAAAAACAGCGGTTGACAGTATGGGGAAGCAGAGATTTCTAAATGCTGATTTCAAAAGATATCTCACCTCTGCCTGAGTCAGTTGTACTCGTAGTTTCTCCACTTCCTCTCTGAGCTCCCTGATGATGCGAGCGTTGGGGTCTTCGTTAACAACAGCATGGTTAACAATGCTCTTTGCTCGGTCTGCATAGCGCAGCGTCGATAGCGTCTCCTCATAGTTGTCTGCTGCTGGACTCACAGTGGCAACCATTGCTGTGCGACTGTTGCCACCCAGACAGTCCTGGTGAAAGGCAAAAAATAGAGGGAGAAGTAGAGATAAAGAGGGAGGAATTATGAAAATAGCAGTACTCTTCTTATAAGAAAATAAAGAACATGTACTTGACAGTCAAACAAGGGAAATGTATTGTCCTCGGTCTCTGGTGGACATTTCTGTTTATCGTGTATGTACCTTCAGTAGCCATGTCAGAACAGAGTCTCTGTAAGGAACAAACTTGGTCTTGTTCTTGGCTGTTCCCTGTTCAGCTAGCGCAGAGATCACCAGGCCCAACGTAGTGAGAGACCTGACAAACACACAAAAATATTAGGCTCAAGTGCTTTCTATTTCACTTCAGGGATCTGTTCAAGGGTTGGTATTACTATGTCCCTGTCCATTTAGCGTGTGCATGTCTCTCTATTTGTGTGATGCTTTAACATCAAGCTTGTTTCAAGGGTTTTACCAGATGTATTCACTAAGTATTACTAAGCTTTAGGTGAAAGTAAAGTTGCTGCAGTGGGAGTGTATATGCAAGTAAATGGTGTACTGTGGCATCAAATTCACAAAGATGAAAACAAAAACACAGGGTATATTGCTTTCTTTCACATTTACAACTGTAAGTGCAAATGATAAAAAATGAGTCTCAAGAGTTATATGACAACGCGACAACAGGGAAAACATCTGTTGTACAATGTAGGGTTTAGACTCGAATGAACAGCCTGATTGGGAAAATACCCAATTATGGGTTTGTGTGTGTGTGTGTGTGTGTGTGTGTGTGTGTGTATGTGTGTGTTGAACTGCTTTTGCGTACTTGTTAATGTTGCTTCCTTCCTTGAGTCGTTCTCCTGCTGCTCCAGTCTTTGCTGCTCGCTCGCTTCCAGCCAAGTCTACCAGACTCAACCGACTCACCTTCTCCCCGCTCGTCTACAGAGAAAGAGTTAGAGACAGAAAGAAAGTCTGATGATTGTCTCTACAGCACATTCAGCCGTTAAACTGGCAACTTGCATATTCTTTATTTAAACATTATTGGCCCCCAACTGTTCATTAGCTAAACTTAGCCTCTCAGGTTTTACAGATTATTGTTTGGTTTTTCTGTCAACGTTTTTGTCCAAACTAGACAGCTTTCTATTCAACTTGGTGGAAGATTCTACACAACAGGTGAGCTTTGCCCAGACTATGTTCCTTTTAATACTGGCCACAGCTGGCAGTATCTAACATTAGGTAATATTGTCCACAATGAATTGGACCAACAAACTCGATAATGACTCTTAATGACATATGGCATGCATGTTATTCACAGCAATAATGGCAGTCATAAATGCCACTGTCATCAGAGAATTTTGTCTTGTGGCGAAATACATCATACAGTTTCAGTAGGCTGGATGGACATGTAGCTCCAACAGCGGCCTTACAGCCTGACATGAGTTGATTTTCATTCATCAGCTTTTGTTCTCCATCTTACTGTCTTCTGACTGAATGTTCAACAGCTTGTCAGATTCAGGGTGGCCAGCCAAATGACGATGAGCCTGGCCTAGGACATACAAATGTCCTGGAGCTGCAGTCTAGTACATCTGTGCAGTGCTGGATCTGCTGACATTCCTGAAAGCAGCACCATACACCGTACACTGACAAAACCCGATGGTTCATTAATCACCAAGGAGGCAACACATCAAGGCAATCCCTGCTGGGTTTTCAGCAGCTTTCATTAGAGCACTACTGTGATTAACAGCAACAGACAACCGAGAAATAAACAACAAGGTGTTTGTCTTTATCAGAAACCTCCCTTCATTAATTTGCTGTTGCTTTTGTTTGGCTGGATGCTTTGGCCCACTCTTGTTCAGAGGGCCTCCTCTATGCTTTCTCTGATTCTACCACCCAGGTAATGCTCTGTTAGACTTTGGTTTCTCATCTTTCAGTCTCTTGTTGGCAGGTTCCGTCTGTTTCTTCTCATGGGCTGTTGTAGATGTGGATATCACATCTCCATCTGCTCTGGGGACAGATCCACCCCCGGGCAAGCGTGACAGGTCAGTAGCTGACAGGGCCGAATGTGACACCTGATCTCCACCTGCCGCATAGTGAAAGCAGCACATCAGCAGATCGACATCAGTTGATGCAGTCCTGTGTCTGTGTTTACTGTGGACCTGTTCAGCCATAGTACTTCTGTGGGCTCAGAAGCGTTTTGACAATACACTATCATGTACTTATGCGTATAAGACACAAGTGAAGTGCAGGCCTTTGCATAGCCCGTGTTGACAGCTGCATGTATCTATTTCATCAGACCGTTGACTGAAAATGTGTTTGGTGTAAAGGCTATATGCACTAGGTGTCTTTATAATAAGACTCCGAATGGATATAGGTTTCCCATTAACGTGAGACACATGATGAGGATATTGCTCTTCTTGTTGAGAAAACAGGTTTACTCCTACACCCTCATGCCTCCATGAATCAGTCTGGATTCCACAACTATCCTGTCATCTTCTCCTGTGGTGTGACATTTGACCTTTCCCACTCAAGTCAGATCAGCAATGTAACAATTCAACTGACTCATAATACATATTTTTAACAAATGCCTCTCATCACCCTCTTCACAAAGAGAGATTTTTTCCAACTTCTACACTGCTGCCCCTAAAAATATCTATCATCACTCTCCCTAGCTGTTTTTCTGCATTTTCTCTAGTTTATACTCTTTTCTGATACTTTAATGGTCACAATAAGAACCCTGTAACCACTGAAACTCCACCTACTTACAGTGAGCTTGTGAGTGCTTGTGGTGATGAAGAAACTAAAGCTGAGAAGAACAGAAAACCACAAATCTGACTAAAGTTTGTCATGAGTATTGGACACAAACACACACAATTCATTCTGTAGCATACAGAAACGTATTATCTCGTGTTTTAAAATCTCAAATTTTGCAGGTGGAGCTCTGTGTGAGGGAAAGGAGAGCAGTGTGTATTAAGGTTACTGTAGAATGAGTATGTGTGCAAGGGGGTTTCCATTGTATCGTGAAAACAAAGGCAACCTTGTCTTGAGAAAAGGATAAGTCTGATCTTCAACATCTTAAAAAAAGACTTGCATCACAAATCTCACATCACATTCAAATCTCAGGTAAAGCAAACCCAAAACCTGAATCCTGAAAAGACCCGGTCATGAGACTAACTGATAAAGATCAACCTCAACTGCACTGATGCATATCAGCCTCAAATCCCCCCAGAGTAAAGCAAATTATTAAACAAACAAGAGATTTCTATCTGGAACACTGAGCAAATAAGATCCAAAAATAAACACACCAGAACATACAGTAGGAAGCTGCAACTTAGTGTAATTCAATAATTACAGCTCCTTATTTCAGTGCCAGGTCCTGTTACCTGGTGGTGTCAGACCTAAATAATAAATAGCAGTAAACCAACTCTACTTTCTTTTTCAATGTGTCTCTGCATTTTTATTCACTGAGTGAATACAGTGTGCAGACACTCTTTGGTTCTATTCAGTTCTTAACATCTATCTGGCTGATGAAATAGTGAAAATGCAGAAATACCAGCCTCTGTTTGCCTGGGTCCAGACCTTTGAATCTGCCCACTCCACCAAGTTGGCAGATTCTGGTCTGGCATCATGACATGAAACAGCAGTTTCTTGGTTGAAAAAGCGGCTATCCAGTGATCGCCACAGAGGGACTAACGATTAGCCAATCAGCGCCACGAGTGGGACTAACGCCGTTGTCAAGCGCCGTCATTGCTTGGGTCCAGACATTTGAATCTGCTCACCCCACCGAGGTGACTGATTCTTCATAGACGGCATGTCGTCTCAATATCGCCCATCATCGTAGTTTGTTTTTACTTTGCTCCGCTCCCCTCAAAACCCCGCCAAATTACATTAGATTCAGGCGGACACGTTGGTCTCTAGTGATTGGTTAGGGAAAATCAGTTAGAGTGGAGGAAATGTCAGACTGAAGATGGAAATGGAGTGTAACGAGTTCACAATTCTGTCTGATATCAGGCAAAGCCATTGTGGCATTTTTCTTTCTTAACAAGGGATTCTGTAACCAGGACAGACGATCCCGGTTTAGTAACCAGAGCAGCAGGCAGGACATCCAGCTTGTCAGGCTACTTGGCAGCAGCTTTAAGGTTCCAACACAGAACAAGTGTCAGGTCATCTACACACTGCTACACATGGTAAACAATCGAGTAGATGTCATGATGAAGAAAAAAAACTTTTTTGAACTCTGCACTCTACTAATCTAAGTTACCAAAGCTTGGATTTAGCAAACAACTGAAAGTTGGCAGCAAATGGGGCCAAAGTTCAAACTGATTGAACTTTGAGTGGAGCGTTTGGTTAACAAGTCTGTGAAGGGCATGTTACTGAAAGGAAATCCTGTGATGAGATGTTAAGCGTCAGAATGACTCATACAGTACTGGATGATTTTGCTTCCTGTCATAGGTTCTTTAACCTGTCCCTTTCATCACTGTACTCACAACACTGGCTGAGCCATTAGGGGGCACAGATGAGCTCCAATCCAAAACCAACAAAAGATGACTGTTTCATTTTATATCATTATATATTAAAACAGAAGAAGGTCTGCATATAATTAAAGAACAACTTAACAATACATCCAGTTATTTGACTTAGTAAATTAAATGTACAATCATTGTAAGGCTGCAACTAATTATTATGCTGACATCTGGTCTAGTGGAGCTTGTAGTGGTCAAAGAGGAGTTCCTGTGAGAATCAATGTATTTAGAAATAGGAGACAATAAAATAAAGCAACAAAGACTATAAAGAATTGACTAATCCAGATACAGGAGGCTTCAGCCAAGTGATTCACTCACTGACGCATTAGCCGGTTGCTTGATGAACCTACTGACTGACTGACCAACTTAGTGACTGACTCTGGGCGTGCCTTGAAAACAGAGCAGGCTGTATCAGCTGACAAACTCAAAGTCATGCCTGTGAATTATTAACAGGATTTGCTGGTGGCAAGTTTGTCTGGAAATAAGAGAGCAAGAAGCAGGAGAGGCTAAGTGGGTCAGTGAGGATGGAGAATGAGTCATTTAGGTCTTTTCTTGGAGTGCCTGGTCCGACAGCTGAGCTGACATCATCCCATTTGGTAACTACCTTATCGCCCGCCGGCTGCAGTGGCTGACTGATCAGACACTGTTTACCCAATCAAGTGTACACAATTACACATACACTTCTGTTCTGGCACTTATGACAGTTGGTTGACGGGTTCCAATTAGGGCACCACCCACCCAGAACCATCCAGATCAAGTTTAAACAGCATCACTTCTATACCTGCTATCAACACCAATCGTTTAGATTTCTATTTAGATGTGCACTGTTGGGTCTCTGTAAATATAAAGAGTCGGTCTAGACTTGCTCTACTCGAAAAAGTGCCCTGAGATAACTTTGTTATGATATGGCGCTATATAAATAAAACTGAATTGAAACTGAATTGCACTTATAAGATGAGAAGTTCATTTCTGAGATGTTACGGCCTATTAATTAAAGTTTCCCTTAAAAGTGATTAAAATAACGAATAATGTGTGTTAAAAGTGTGTTATATCTTACCCCAGACTGCAAGTCT